>CAJQUW010008895.1:0-402500 GCA_907163375.1 Prostheceraeus crozeri
GTATCATCGAATCTTAATGGATCAATTGGATATCGAGTTTGATTTAATGAAACTTGTAAACTTCGAATTGTATTAATATGAAAAATATTATTGTTCTTATCAAAACTTGGAGAATTATTTCTTTGAAATGTTAGTAATAAATATCTTGGAGTATTCGCAGTTCTAGTAAAATGCCAGTTAAATCTTTGTTCGGAAAAAGTTACTGAACTAGCAGTTCTCTTTAGAAAATTAACTGGAATTGGTTTGTTAGTATTTAATCTTTTAGCAATAGCTGTTTCAATCTCTAAACTAGGAGTAATATGCTTAATCCACCATTCAAGTCTATCAATTTTTAAATATGCTTTTTTTTCCAGTCTTACCAAAAAAGATTAATTCATTATTTGCTGTACGATGAATTATTAATTTAAATTTTAACTGATATGATATTTTAACATAATCTAAATATCCGAATAATGGAGACAATGACCAATTTACTGTTTGCTTACTTTTTCTTGTTAAATTCACGTCTTTCTTTATATGCAGTATTGTTTGTTTTATTTAAATGTTTTGCAATATTTTCTACATCTTTCGCAATTCCTGCGGCAATCTGTTCCAGCGTGAGTTAAATCCTCAATAATTATGCCATCATTAGTATCAGGAAACCAACCTTCGATTTCATGCTTTTTATTATTTTCACCAATTATTACAAATCTAAGCATTGTATCAATTACACCTGGAGAATCACTTATTGTTTCTATATTTTGAGTTGCAACATCTAAACGCATTTGTGTAAATAATCTTGGAAAGAAATTATTCTCTAGTGTAATATTATCGGTATCTGGTAATGGTGTTGTAAAATTAGCATCAGAATATAGAGAATATTCACAGTGTAAAAATGAATCAGGTAAATATAAATAACTCTGCTGATTATCAACTTCAAAGATTAAATCTCCTCCAGTATTTACTCTACTGGAAGATCCGGGATTCATAGCAATTCTTATATAGTCATTCTTTTTTTGATTATAACTGACGAACGGAGGATCGTCTAATCTAAATTTATTTTCGATAAGCGAAGACATTTTTATAAAAAATAATTTGACTTTTTGTTTTTCTCACAGATAGAAAAAAAAATTTTACTAAAATATAATTTTTAGAATTTTGCTAGACCAGCTCCGCTACAGCTTTGCTGGTTAGACCGAAGGTTGCTGCTCACGCCATTACCTCTTATTTCTTCAATTGTTTTTTCATTATTTTTATTTTCATTATGTTTACTATCACCATCAACAGCTATGTTAGCAATTTTGTTCTTTGTTTCATCTGAAAGTTTTTTTAATTTTTTTAGTTCTTCAGAATCATTCTTGAGTTTACGAATAGCTTCTAGTTGTTTTAATTCGTTTTGTGATTTAACAGCATTTGGTATTGCACTAGCTGTACTACCTATAGCAGCTGCTCCTTTTGCAGCAGATGTAATCAAATCTTTATTATTTTTAATTAAGTTAACGATACTTCCAATACCAGAAAAGATGCCATCCCCTTCTTTTTGAACGGTTTCTCTATTATCATAATGATAAACAGGATTCATACGTGGTTCATGAGCAATTTTTTGATTTGAAGCAAAATGTTTAAGATTGTGTTTATAAATTATAGGCATTTTTTAGTAATAAATTTGACTTTTAGGAAAAATATAAATACGGGCGAAGCCCTGGAAGACATCTCCGATATCCATTATAAAAAATGTTTATTTTTTGTTCTTAACTTTTGCAGATTGCGTTTTTGGTTTAACTTTATCAGGAACCAAACCTGCATCAATCATTCTTTTTATTCTATGATTTTCTTTCATAATATTTCTTTCTTTTATTAACTCTTCTAATTGTTTAATTCTTTTAAAATTATTAGCTCTAATTTTATCCATTTTTAAAATTATATACTTTTATATTTTTAAATTTTTTTAAAAATTATATTTATACTTTTATATTTTTAAAATTATATTTATATTTTTTATGATTCTTATTTTTTGTAGGTAAAAAATATTTAAGTTAATATTTACAATACTCGTTTAAGATTTACGTTTGTGAATGGACAACAACTTCGAGATAACTTTATTAATTGACTGTTGCACTTTATCTATTGCGTCAAGCAGCGTGTGATGTACTTTAATTTCTTTTCTATTAACTTGCATTTTCTGCTGATTAATCTTCAATGCCGTTTTAAGAGCATTTAACTTAATTTTAAGAACATCTAATTGTCTTTTAACAGAATCTAACTGTTCTTTATTTTCTTTAGAGTTTTCTTGTAAATTTTTCTTTAATTCATTTTCTAAATTGATTTTAAGAGTTTTCATTTTATCAACTTTTTCATTAAGTGAGTTTACTTCATTTATTATTCTATTCATCTTTTTCATTTGTTGAGTAATTTTAGAACTCAATTCATCAACACTTTTTTTGGAATGTAGTTTGTAACTGCTTTAAATTTTTTTTAATTCTTTCAGGTAGTTTTTCTATTTCATCTTCTAATTGTTCTTTCAATAGTTGTATCTGATGTTTATTTTTAATGACTGCAGATTTTAAATTTAAAGAAAGTAACATTAAAATTTTCGATTGTTCTGAAATCTTTTTAAAAAGTTTTGCTATATCTGCTTCTAGCTCTCTATCCTTTTTATCAAGTTTTAATAATTTTTCGTTTAATGATTTGTCATTAAGTTTAAGCAACTTTAATTCGTTCATCATTAATATATATTTTTCCTTTAAGTCATTGATTTGTGTATCAACATATTGTTTATTTGTTAACTCTGTATTTTGTTGCGGAAGAATAGAAAGATGCAATGGACCAGATAAAACGTCTCCAGTTTTCATAATATAATTTTCTATCTCTATTTCTAATTCACGATTATTCGGGATATATGCACCTCCACCAACATTTGGTAACATCATTTTTTAACAATAAAAAAGGAAATTTTTTTCTAATAAAAATAAAAATGGAAATGACTCAAATTTGTCAAGTTTGTGGAGTAGATTTTTTAAACCCAACTATGTTGTTTACTCATATGAAAAATACATCATGTGGGAAAATTAATCGAAGTAACTTTTATAATAATCAATCTAACAATAATCAATCTAATAATAATCAACTGGAACAACCATTACAAAAATTAAAACATTTATTTATTTCAGATCAGGGGCAAAATCTTTATACCGCTAGAAAAAATACACCTAGAAAAAATACACCTAGGCAAAATAATAATAATCCTTTTACTCAAAATAATCATTTAGATACAAAAAATAATCATGTAAATCCAAATAATCATGTAAATCCAAATAATCCCCTTACTCAAAATAATCATGTAAATCCAAATAATCATGTAAATCCAAATAATCCCCTTACTCAAAATAATCATGTAAATCCAAATAATAAATCTGTGAAAGGGGATACGAAAAAATGTTCTGGTTGTAATAAAAATATAACGTCCAAAAATTTTGCACGTCATTTAAAAATATGTGAACAAACAGAAGAGGTTAAAAAAGAAAAAAAAGATAAAATGAAAGATCAGTTATGTCGTAATTGTAATAAATATTTTACAATTCAAGGAATTACTAATCAATATAATTCTTGTATAAGTTCTACAAGACAATGTACAAGTTGTCAAAATACTAAACCTAAGACAGAGTTTTATGATAGTAAATATAAGTGTAAGGATTGTTTAAAGGAAAAAGTAAAATGTAGAGGTTGTCAAAAAATTATATTAAAGAAAAATTTTCCAAGACATGTAACACTATGTCCAAAACTTAATGAAGATTTAAATCAAAATATTCCAAATCAAAATATTCCAAATCTTCATCAACGTATAAATACTTTTTATTAGTATTTCTATTAAAATAGTCTTATATATTAAAATAGTCTTATATATTAAAATAGTCTTATATATTAAAATAGTTGTATTTCTACTAAAATAATCTTATATATATTAAAATATTTGTATTTCTACTAAAATAATCTTATATATAGTAAAATATTATTTTTTCATAAAGAATAAAATATTATTTTATTAAAATATTCTTAAGCATTCCGGAAGAGAGGAGAGGTATAAAAATACTTCTTTTGAGTATAGGAACAAAAATTCCGACACATTCCGGAGGTTCTACAGAGGTTAAAAACACTCATTAGAGTGTAAGAATGCTAGTCCGGAATCAACAAATAATAACTCCTAAATTTTTTATTTAAAAAATAATAAATGAATAAAAGCGAAATTTTGGAAGATTTATATTCACCGGTTATAATTAAAAGTAATAAAAGTGATAAAAGTAATAAAAGTAATCTAAGTCGTCATAAATCTCTTAATGCAATAAATGAAATGATAAATAATTATATAAATAACACTGAGTTTCAAGATACACTAACTCCTCAAGATCCTAATCTAAATGATATTAATAATATTGTAGAAAATCCTATATATAATACTAAATATAATAATAATATAGATAAAAAAATATATAATAATATAGATAAAAATATATATAATAATATAGATAAAAAATATTTAGAGACACTACCCCCTAATTCATCTCTTAATAAAAAAATACCACAATCAGATCTTACACGTCTTTGGAATTTTTTAAAATTTCATTGTATAAAAATATTGTTAGCATGTATTTTAATATTTTTTATTTATCATCTTGTTATATGTATTGGAAATCAATGGGGTTACTTTCTAACAGAGGAACAAAAGAGAATAATTTTTTATAACCAAGAAAAAAAAACTTTTAAAGGATGGAAGACTGAGGAGGATAAGATTAAGGATAAAACTAATAATAATAAACAAGGTAAAATGCATCAAGAAAATTTACAGTTCATTGTTTACGGTAAAACTGGAAGTGGTAAGACTACGTTTATTAAAAAATATATAAACGAACATTATAAGGATGAAACAAAAGTACATATTTTTTGTATGCATACTTCTGAATGGCCAACTTTTACAAACGTCTATAATGATAAACAATTAGATGAGTTACAAGATATGGAAAGTTTTGCTGGTACACCTGAAAATAAATCTTTATTAATTTTAGATGATGTTGCAAGTTTATCAAAACAAAAAAATATGTCAGAAATATTTACAAAAGGAAGACATCAAAATATTGAAATAGTTGTATTAGCTCATAAAGCTTGTGATGTAGATAATAAGATTAGAGAAAACATTCAAACATTTTTTACAACTACACAAAATAATGCAGCATTCTTTAATGATATTAATAAAAATTATAAAATGAATATGCCTTTATCATATTATACACAACATAAATATGGAATAATACGTGTTGACACCATAAGTGGACATATGCAAGTATATGATAAAGATTTAAATATATTAGTAGATACCGAACATGAAATCTATAATAACTCTCAAGATTTTGATATTAGAATGTATGCAAATACAAAACATTTATCAAATCAAGTTATAGAACAAATAATTATCTTTTTAGAATCCGAAGCAAAAGTACCACTAAAAATTATTCCTGATACATTTTATTTTTATTTTGATCATTATTTAAATGCAAAATTTGGTATACCAATACCAAAAAGATTACAAGATAATGAAACATTAAACTATTTAAAAATTGCAATAAATGATGTTAGAAACGCTTTAAGAAAAGCAACACCAATAATATCTGATGTTAAATCTACATTTTCTGATGCCAAATCTACATTTGTTGAAGCCAAAAAAACTTTTAATGATATAAAACCATTAATAAATGGTGTTAGTGAAATACTTAATAATTAAACAAATTTATCATAATTAAACAAATTTATCATAATTAAACAAATTTATCATAATTAAACAAATTTATCATAATCGAACCGAAGGTTCTAGGGCTTCGCCCGATTGCAGATATATATATTTATAATATTTTCCATTATATATATTTATAATATTTTCCATTATATATATTTTCCATTATATATATATTTTAGATTTTTTTTCTCTAAAAAACTAAAACACAAATTTTTTCTTTAAAAAATAAAAAAATTTTATTGTGTCTTATGTGAAAAAAAATTACAAACAAAAAGAAGTTATCAATCTCATCTACAAAGTAAAATGCATTTACAAAATGTAGAACGAGTTGATGAAGGAAATATATTAAAATTAAATAGTTATAAAAACTATCTAGAAACATTGCCTACTGATATAAAAGTTAAAAAAATGTTTGATGATTATTCACATTCGGAATATAAAAAAGTTTTTAATAGTGAAGATGAACATGTATCAGATGGAAGATATTTATTTAGCGATACTGATGAATTTAACGAAATAGATGAATTTGATGAAGCCGTAACAGATATAAAATATTTATTTAATGAATCGGTTGAATATAATGAAACCGATAAAACTTTTTCTGATATTCTAACCAACTTTTCTAATATATTTAAGAAATCTTTCAAATGTTATATGAATGTAGAAGTACTTTATACAAAAAATGGATCTGATGGAATTCCTAAAGAAATAATACAAGGACATTTTACAAAGTCACAAGAAATTCATAATGTAAATAATATACAACCCATATTTCAATCGATGATACTTAAATTAGAAAATTGTATAATTGAAGCCCAGTTACGTGAATCTGGTTGGAGATTTGTTAAAATACTATCTAAGAAAATAGTAATTGATAAATATAAAAATAATACTGGTGGTAGTTATGTTCCTTTACCTTTCAGTTCACCTCAATTAATCAACATAAAAAATGAAGATGATTATTGCTTTCTGTGGAGTATTATAGCACATTTACATCCTGCAGAATATCATAAAGAAAGACTAAGTCATTATAATAAAGAAGAATACATAAATGAATTTGATCTTTCTGATGGCTTAGATGAATTTCCATATGATTATAATAGATTAATAAAGTTTCATAAAAAGAATAAAAATTTAATTGAAGTAAATGTTTTTGAATTAAATGTGAATTATGTTTCTATTGGTAAAATTACTCCACTTTACTCAGATTCAAAAAAATTTTATTTGAATAATAAAAATTTATGTCAATCAGAAATAGTATATAATGATAGAGGAAATTACATGCATCATAATATTTTTTACCAAGGAAATATAATATGCACTGAAAATTTGAACTTGTTAAAACACTATCACCAATAATGATTAATCATAATAATTATAAAGGACGTACTGATGATTATAATTACAAATATTCATCTTTATCTTCAGAATATCAACAAAAATTAGAAAATTTAAATAAAAGTTTACAAAAATGTAAAATAGATTATCAACAACAAACACAAATGTTACTACAAGAATATCACCATAAATATCAAAATAAGATAGAAACAATTCAAAAATTAAATGAAGAAAATAATAAAAAATTAAATAATAAAGAATTAAATAATGAAGAAAATAAAGAATCGGCTAAAGCCAGAGGAGCTTCGCTCCGATTAAATGAATGTTTAAAAAAATGTCTACAACAATATAAAGAACAATATGATAAAGAATATATTTATCAGCTACAAATATTAAATCAAAATTATTATCAAAATACATTTAATATTACAAAAGAAATTAATGAAACACATGAAATATATAAAGATGAATTTGAAAAACTAGAACATTCAAAACAACCAGCACAAGCGAATATATTATATTATCAGGGTCATTTTATATTGTGTAAAGATGTTTCTATATTTACAAAAACTTCAGATAATAAAAATTTTCCTTGTCTTCAATGTATGACAAGTTTTAGAACTTTAGAAGAAATGAATAAACATTTGGAGAATTGTCAACAAAACGAAGCAGTTCAAAATACTTTTCCTAAAGATGATTATTTAGAATATAATAAATGGTATTTTAAAAATAAAGTACCCTTTACTATTTATTGTGATTTTGAAGCATATAATGTTAATATGACACAAAATCAAACGGAAAGTTCCAGGGCTTCACCTGATTCTGAAAATTATAATTCTGAAAATTATAATTCTGAAAAAAGTGCACCTGGAAAAAGTGCACCTGGAAAAAGTAAAGAAAAATATTTATTTGAACAAAAACCATTATGTTGGGGAATGTACATTCACTCAAATTATCCTAATTTATTTAAATCAGAATATTTTCAATACTATGGTGAAGATAGTTCAGAAATGTTTACAAAGAAAGTAGAAGAATTACAAAATTATTTTTCACAATTGCTTGAAACAAATAAACCAATGATACCATTAACGGATGAAAAAAGAAAAGAATTTGATGATGAAATAAATTGTTATTACTGTGGAAAAGGTTTTACAAATAAATATAAAACTGGCAAAGGTAGATATCTTGATAAGGTAAAAGATCATGATCATCTAAATGGATTATATAGAGGTGCAGCACATAATTCTTGTAATCTTAATGCTAATAAATTTAAATATAACTTTGTTCCTTTATATTTCTACAATGGTTCTAAATATGATTTCCATCTAGTAATGAAAGATTTATTTTCATCTGAAAAATTACAACAAAAAAAAATAAATGTACTATGTAAAACAGAAGAAGAATATTTTTCAATGCAATTAGGTTGTATTAGAATTTTAGATGCATTTAGATTTTTTACTCCTTATTCATTAGATGTTATGGGAAAAACTTTGAAATCTGAACAATGTAAAATATTAAATAAATATAATTTAAAACCTTTAAAAGGAATATTTCCGTATGAGTATATAGCCTGCGGCTCACAGTCGAAGACTGATATAACTGGAGATTTTAATTCTGTGAATAAAATTATGGAAGAAGAACAACTTCCTCCAATAAATAAATTTAAATCAACATTAAAACAATCACAATTATCTGACGAAGACTATGCAGAAGCTGAAAAGAATTGGAGAGAGTTAAATTGTAAAACAATGTATGATTATACAATGAAATATCTTCAGATAGATGTATTAATACTAGCTGATCTTTTCGAAAACTTTCGTGATATGTGTTTAGAATATTACGGAATAGATCCATGTTATTGTTATTCTACACCAGGTTTAACATGGTTAGCAGGATTAAAACATACAAATGTTAAACTTAAACATTATAAAGAAAATACATATGATAAATTATTATTTTTTGAATCTGGAATTAGAGGTGGTGTTTCATCAGTTTTAGGTAATAGATATGTTAAATGTTATAATAAGAAAGTAAATTCACAAGAATATGGAATAATGAAACCTTTATCTCCAGAAGAAAGCGATCAGTTTATAAAATTGTTTAATCAAAATATAGAAGGACTTATATCAAATGAAGATAGTCAAGCAGCAGTTGATGAAATCATGAGAGAAAACTATTTATTATATTATGATTTTAATAGCTTATATTCTTCTTGCATGATACAAGAATTACCAACAGGTGAAATGACATGGTGTAATAATCTAGATTATCAAAGAACATATGATGGTGAAAATAATTTTGGTTATGTATATGAAGTTGATTTAGTATACCCTGATTATATAAAAGAAGCAACAAAATATTATCCTTTCTGTCCAGAAAACAAAATTCCCAATATAGAAGATTTTTCAGATTATCAAAAATCTATGATTCCGAAAAAATACAGACCAACAAAAAAACTTATGTTAACACAAGGTAATAAAGGAAAGTATGTTGTTGAAGGAAGAATGCTAGATTGGTATTTAGATCATGGTATGATTCTCACCAAAATACATCGAAAACTAGAGTATAGAAAATCTAAATGGTTAAAAAATTATATAGAGTTCAATATTGAAAAACGTAAAATAGCTAAAAGAAATAAAGATGATTTTGGAAACGTTTTCTTCAAATTAATGAATAATGCATTTTATGGTAAGACTTTAGAAAATGTGCGTAATAGACAAAATATTGAAATAGTTTATGATAGAGATAGATTTCAAAATTTAACAAGGAAACCTACATATAAAAGAACTACTAGATTCAGTGATGAACTTTGTGCTGTTCATCTAAGAAGAAGCATTGTAAAACATGATAAGTTTACAACTAATAATATTAAAACACATAAAACATTAAAAGGAATTTCAAAGGCATCAGTGGCTAATCAAATAACATTTCAAGATTATAAAAATGCATTATTTAATAATGAAATAAAAACAGCATATAATTATAGACTTAATTCAAAGAAACATAAAATGTATTTAAAAGAAGAACATAAATTAGCATTAGATCCATTTGATGATAAAAGAAAAATTTTACCTGATGGAATAACTACTTTACCTTTTTAATTTTCTAATTTCTATTTTCTAAATATAACAATATAAAATATTATAAAATAATATAACATAAAATAATAATATAAAATAATAATATAAAATTAACATATAAAAATGGATAAAGTTAGAGCTGATAATTTTAAAAGAATAAAACAATTAGACGAATTAATAAAACAAAGAAATATTATGAAAGAAAATCATCTTCAACATAGAATGACAAAAGCTGGTATTCAATCTGATATGTTTGAACAATTAAAATTAACTGAAGAAGTAAAAACTGATTATGAAAAAACTGTCGAACCATTTAAAACTCTTGAAAAAGAACTTAATGAAAAACGTGTTGATATAGCGGATCCTATACTTAAAACACTATTAGATGACTATGGTTTGTTAGAGGCAAACATAGATAAAAAATTACCAAAATCTATGTTATTCGAACATTCTACTTTCTTTTTAGATAAAAAATTATTTGCAAGATTTTATCTTGGTGGTAAAGAAATATTTCCACAACCTTTACGGGGATTAATTTTTTCACCAGATAAAAAACCTATTAGTTTAGATAGAAATTTTGTTGATCTTTTAAGAGGAGCAGATTTAAAAAATTATGCTGTAGAAGATCTCATAAAATATAAAACTATATTAGATAGAGTAGGTGTAGTAAAAACTCTTAGACGTTATAAACAATTAGAAAATTTATTATCAACGGGAGTTAAAATAGGAAAAGGTTTATCTGAAAAACAGAAAACAGAAACAACTGTATTCTTACCAGATGATCCACAAGAATTACTAAATAGATTAAATATTTTAATATCTGCAATAAAAGAAGGACATAATTCTAGTTTCAATGAAATTCATGCTATATTGAAAAGACTGTTAGAAAAGAAGATTCTAAATGAAGAAGATTATAAAAGTGTAGCTGAAATATGTTGTTTCTAATTTTTATCTATGATTTTTATTTATGATTTTTATCTATGATTTTTATTTATGATTTTTATCTACGATTTTTATCTATAATATTTATTTAATTTTTTAGTTTAAAAATGTGTTCAGCAGATTTAGACAAAATTAATAAACATTTAGAAAATCTAACAGAGATTTTGGGTTCATCAAAATTTAGTACGACGTTAAAAATTATAACAACTACTTCATCACACACTTGTAATTTAGAACCCATTCTACATTTGGAACAAAATAAAAATTATCAAATTGCATTGACTAGTTTCTCTACATTTAACACTATTCAAAACGTTATCAAAGATGTGAATGATCAATTTAGATATTCTACTGATAAAGGCAAAACATGGAAAATACTAACTTTTCTTCCTGGTTCTTACGAAGTTGAATCAATATCAAATGAAATTAAGAGACATTTAGGGATACCATTTAAAGATAAGAAACAATTACATTTTGCAGTTGAACCGGCAGTTAATAAATTTTCTCTTACTTTAGACGAAAATCATCAAGTTGATTTTAATCATGATAGATCATTGTCAAAGCTATTAGGATTTAATAAACAAACTTATAGTCAAGGTTATCATTTAAGTGAGAAGATTCCAAAAATAACTGAAATAAATTCAATTGTTGTACATTGTGACATTATTGAAGGAGGTTATATAAATGGTAAATTATCAAATTTAATATTCAGTTTTCCAGCTTTTACTGTACCAATTGGTTATAGATTAAATGTAATTCCACAAACATTAATATATTTCCCTATTACAAGAAAAACTATTAACAACATTAACATTAGAATCACTGATGAGAAAGGACAAGAAATAAATTTTGGAGGTGAAGAGATTATGATAGATCTTTTGGTTCGAGAGGTATAAACTCCCACGCGAAGCTAGAAAAGTTTAATTTTCTTCTTCTTCTTCTTCTTTAAAAACAAAAAATTAAAATATTAAAATAAAAAATTTTTATTAAAAAATGAGTGAAGTGCCCCCATTAAATAAAAAAAAACTTAAATTTAATCATCATCCAAATTTATCTAATAAAGTTTTGTCAGTTATTTGTGGAAGATCGGGTTGTGGAAAAACATATCTATTATTTAAAATTTTAACAACTCCAAATTTTTTGGATTATAACAATCTTATAATTTATACAACAACAGCAGAACAACCTGTCTATCAATTTTTAAAATATGGATTTGAAAATAATCTTAAAAAAACAGCAATTGCTTCCCTATTCGAAGAATACGAAAAATCTGAATATGAAGAAGAAATAAGTTCATGGTGTGAGGAAGCAACAACAAATAATCAGTTAGTAGAAACCAATAAAAATAAGCATATAAAAATACAACTAATAGATGATAGTGGTAATATGCAAGATCCTAGTAAACTAGATAAAACAATGAAACATTGTGTAATTTTTGATGATTGTGTTAATGATAGAAATCAGTCAGTTCAGAGAAATTATTTTACAAGAGGTAGACATAATAACTGTAGTGTTTTTTATTTAACACAAAGTATGTATTCATTAGACGGAAGTGTTATTAGAAAGAATGCAAATATATTTATACTATTTGAAATAAATGCAAGAAACTTAAGTGATTTGCTAAGAGATTTATGTATAAGAGATAAAGATGAATTTAAACAATCGTGTAATAATGCTTGGGCAAAAGATTATGGATTCATTACAATTAATATTGATAAAAAAATTCATGATAGAGTTATCGAACAATTGTTCTCTGACTGAAAGTCGATCGAAGATTTGTTTACCGAGTGATAAAAATATACAACATAGGGGTATAATATTTTTTTTAAAATATAATATTTGAATTTTGCGGTAACATTGGAATACAGCAAAAACATTTTACTGAACAAATTATTTTTTTATTGCTTTGTTGTCTGATATCTTTTCGTTCAAAGGTTTCTCGTTTAAAGTTTTCCTGTTTTAAGTTTTGTTTAATAAAGTTTTGTTTAATAAAGTTTTGCTTAAATTTTCGCTTAAAGTTTTTAGCTCTTCTAAAAAAATTTTATCATTTTCTTCATTAGATACTTTACCATCACTAGAAATTTTTCCACCCTGTTTATTCTTATCACCAACTTTTTCTGACTGTAATTTAAATGATATTTTTTTTACTTCATTAGCTATTTGATCAGATTTTTCAATCTCATCTAACGTAATAACATTATCATCACATACTCTTTGAAAGTAGTAATGTAGTTTATCATAGACTTCTTTAATATGTAAATGCTTAGTTTTTAATGATTTTCGTTTCTTAGTTATTAAATATTTATCTAACATTGTAACAAGTGAAGTTGTAAAAACACCCGTACCTGTTAAAGCTGTAGCAACTACTGGAATTACTAAAACACCTGAAGATATAACAATTGTTAAAGCACCTAAACTTATTGTTAAGAATATGCCAATTCCTTGTGTTACATTCTTAACTTTAGTCCATCTCTTTCTTAATTTTTTATAATGCTCTAATCTTAATAATAATTGAGATTCCTTATCTTTCATATACCTTACTCTATCCTTGTGTTTTTCTATATTTAATTCACTTATTTTTAATTGAGATAACGAAGGATATATTCTTGCGGTTCCTTCCACTTTTGTTTCTTCCATTTCTGAAGTTCCTTCCACTTTTGTTCCTTCCATTTTTGTTTCATTCATTTCTGAAGTTTCTTCCATTTTTGTTTCTTCCATTTTTAAAGAAATATTTTTAGTCACATGATATATTTTAAAAACCTGAAAGATGGATAAAATTCATGAATTTGAAATTCTCAACTTTTATGATTTTCGGTGTCCTAGAACGGTCATGATTTAAGCAATGAAAATCGAACCGAAGGTTCTAGGGCTTCGCCCGATTGTAATTCTCAAATTTGAGATTCTTAACTTTTATGATTTTCGGTGTCCTGGAACGGTCATGATTTAAGCAATGAAAATTGTAATTCTCAAATTTTGAAATTCTCAACTTTTATGATTTTCGATGTCCTGGAACGGTCATGATTTTAAGGGTGAAAATTGTAATTCTCAAATTTTGAGATTTTGAAAAATTTGAAAAACTGGGTATTTTTAAAAACACCCAAATTTATGAATTTAGGTCTTCATAACCTGAAAAAGGGTTCAAATTCATGAATTTATGTTGTTTTTAAAAATACCATTTTTTGAAAAAATGGTACTTTTTGAATGGACTAAATTCATGAATTCAGGTCTTAAAAACCTGAAAAAGGGACTAAATTCATGAATTTATGTCGTTTTTAAAGATACCATTTTTTTTTATTTTTATGGGTGTCCTGTCCTGGAACGGTCTTTTGACCATTACTGAAGTCCAGAGATTTATTGGATCCGTAGGATTTTATTCCAAGTTTATTCAGAATTTTTCGGACACAGTGAAACCGTTACGTGACATGGTGACCAAAAGAGAATTTAAGTGGACCAGAGATGCTAGATTGTCATTTGAAACCTTGAAGACCGCACTTATTTCAGGCATTCTAAAACCATTTGATCCCCAGGATGACATTGAGATTGTTTGTGATGCTTCTCCTACTGCTGTTGGTGCTGTTTTGCAGCAAAAAGGTCAGCCAGTGTTGTACATTAGCAAGACATTGAATTCTGCTGAAAGGAATTACTCCCAACTAGACAGAGAAGGTTTAGCGATAGTTTATGCTGTGCGCAGATTGCACAAATATCTGTACGGTCGGAAATTTTTCATTGTTACAGATCACAAGCCGTTAGAATTTTTGTTCAAACCTGATGGCTGTAGAAGTTCTCACGCAAACCAGCGAATTTTGAGATGGTCAATTTTTCTAGGAAGCTATGATTATACGATTGTCGGAAAGCGAACGAATGAAATTCCAGTAGCTGACATGTTATCAAGAATTGAAACCGGATTGCACACTGAACAATTTGATGTTGGTGCGATCGATCTATTTTTTGAACCAGGCCAAAATCTTGAGAAAGAAGTTCGTGATTGCTTTGAGTCCTCACAAGAATTTTCCAAGTTGAAACATTTTGTCAAGTTCGGATGGCCAGGAGTTTTAAAACATTTGACTGAAAACATGCGTCCATATTACCATGTGAGAAGTGAGTTGACGTTTCATAAAGGTCTACTATACAGGAAAAATCGTTTGGTCATACCGAGATCTCTGAGAAAAAAGGTTTTAAAAACTTTGCACTCATCTCATCTAGGAATTGTTAAGATGAAGTCGATTGCTAGAAATCAAGTTTGGTGGCCTTCCATTGATCAGATGATTGAAAATGAATGCAGAGATTGTCAGGATTGTAGCAAGATTAAGGTTCCACCGAAGGTTAAGGTGAATGCAGATGTCAGTTGGCCAGAGAATTCACACGTTTTTGACAGAATCCATATGGATTACATGGGTCCATTTGAGAATAGTTACTTTTTAGTCGTTGTTGATGCTCATAGCAATTACCCATTTGTTGTAAGAACCACAGGATTGTCAACTCGAGAAACGTTGAACGCATTGAAAAATATTTTTGCGATGTTTGGAGTTCCAAAAACCATTGTTGCAGATAACGGACCTGTATTTCGTTCTGATGATTTTATGGATTATATGCGCAAGAGAGGCATAAGTGTTTGGCATACTCCAGTTGCACATCCAAAAAGTAATGGATTAGCTGAGCGATTCGTAGGGAATCTGAAGCTCCATTTGAAAGCAACGGCAGGAAAGGGAGACATAGACAGTCGCTTGCACAGCTTTTTGCTACAATACAGAAATGCGTCAGTGAAAGGCAATAGAAGTCCTGCAGAAATGGTATTCAATTTCCGTCCGAAGCTGCCCATGAATCTGCTAGAACCGGAGCAACCTGTGCTATTCCAAAACTTCCGTGGCTCCTCGAGTACCTTCGAACCTGGATCGGTGATCTCAACTACTGGATCGACTTGCGTCAATGTGCGAGATGTCGAGAACAAGGTTCATACGAGACACATGGATCAAATCAAGGTCGAACGAATGGATGGAACGAGTGATGTGGACAACGAAACTCGCGATACCGTCACTGGAGCTGGCGATGCAGATAGCGAAGCTGCTGAGACTGTGACCATGACTACAAACGACATTACGCAACCTTTGCGTAGATCAAATCGTGTGATTGAACCTCCTCACTTTTTTATGAATGACTAATTGTCAAGAGGGGAGGAATGTGATGTATTTGATATTTGTTTATATATGCTATGATAAATTGATCACAACTGAAAGTGATTTTGATGTGCATGTTTCACAACATATAAATACGCATCCTCGTGACAACGCTCGTTTTCACCTCGTCCATACATATAGCACAGTTATCTACTCACATTTGGCACGCAAAGAGGTTTCATATGAAATCGAAGTGGGGTTTTCGCATTCCATTACGACCAACTGATAAAATTTTGCACGCCACTCACCGTGCATCAATAAATGGTTGTTTGCTACTGGATCTCAGCTATCAGACTTGCATCACTCTCACCGGCCCGAATGAAGAACTACTCGTTGGATTCGCGCAAATGGCAGTCGCAGACGAACTGAATGATAAACTAACCCGCAGTGGGAGATTTTGGGCTCGGGTCTTTCTATATAAGAAGGATCAATATCCTTTCTCAGCCATAGGTTCCGCAGATATACTGTTAACAAGTGAAAGTGAAGATTCGAATATTGGTCATTTGTGGCTGTGGTGTCACCCGGGAATGCGTGAAGAACTTCTGAAAGAATTTTCTAACGTGTTTTCTGATTCAGTTAAAGTCGAATTGCAGGACCAGAATCGAGTATCTCGCTTCAGGTTTATTGGCGAACGCTCACATAGACTGCTACAACGTGTGTTGAAGTTATCGAGTGATGTGATTAACGATCATCAGCTATGGCAGGGAGATCTGCACAAAGTCTGGTCATCCTCTTACTTGCCTCATCGACTCGCTATTCGTCTCAATGTCACTTACCGCCATTTTGAAGAAACTTATCATCGTCGCTTGGATCCACCAGATAAGGACTTCCGTTGGCTGGAGTCCGAGATTGCAGCCGACTTTACAAGGTCTGTACTTCCAGACACTGCTGTATTAGAGCATCCAGTGTGCACTCGAGGAATGAAATTGATGTCAGAATCTCAAAACAGTGAATCCTTTCCACTGCTATTACTACAGCAACCAGACAATGTTGAAAATGACCTGGGGAGTGGATGGGACATAATCAGTCTTGCAGGACACACTCGCAAGTTGTGGCATAGTGTAGTACATTCAGGTGCGGTGGTTGGAGGATTACAACAATTGAACCGGTGCCACTTGGAGTTAAAGACTACGAGAGAAGCTGGATGGTGGCCAGATACACGCACTGGTGCGCAATCGGAGACGGAAACTGGCGATAATGACAAACGAAAACACAAAGCGCGTCCACATAATCGACGAGTTCATTACCATAGATTGAGTGTTGTGGCCCCCTTTCATCTACCTTGGAAAAGGTTGGTTACTGAATGGTTGCCTCCGACGGTTGAAGATAAAGAGAGAGCATTTTTTGTTCTGCGTGATCGCCGACTTCTGCGAATTTTATCTCAGTTAGTAAAACAACCCGAGAAAACCAAACGACTTACCTCCAAGAATTTTTTACAATATGACCGCAATCTTGCTTGGGTATTAGTTGCCGTGAGAGTTCAAACCGTGGGTCACGGAACACCTAAGGATCGCGCCATGTTGTGTGCACCGAATAGTTGTGACGTCTTGGTTGGATCACCGGAGGAAAAAACTCAGTTGAAAGTCCAGATATTAGACAAAAACGTGAAACAGAGTGAGGATTATCCATCGTTGATTAAGTCAACAAGTCGTGACATCATTGGATTCATTTCGCAATCAACAAGGTCTCTAAGAACTGGTCATGGAACCGGTATTGGCTATTGTTCATTGATGGGTCTCGTGTCACGCTGTTTAGAAGAACTTACTCAACCTTTACATCTCTGGATGAGAAATATTAACAGCTGCAAATATCGGGTTGTTAAATGCGAGATTGATGTTTTTAGAGTAAATTTAGGAGTTGAGATGCTGAAAACTAGAGTTTGTCTTTCAGGTTTTGTATATATATGTCATCGCTGTTATTATTTGACTTTTCAATAAAAGTGCAGCATGGACTATAAAGAGTGAATTTTTGAAATCATCACTCAGCTGTAGCCTAGATAAGCTTGGTTGCCAATAATACACAACCGTAGTTGAGTGCGTGAAATAATTCTTTTAGGCTAAGATATTTGAAAAAGCAAAATCGTGTCTTAGAAGAACCACACGGAAAATCACCCAATCTGAACCATATTCAAACCATATTCAGCAATTTTCCGTAATAAGTATCTAAAACGATCTGAAAAGTACCTGTGGGTAGCTACACTAGGTGACCTTCACCCGTAATTACGGAACACCCCAAACATCCGTGGTTAATGTCAGTTTACACTTCTACGCGCTGCAGTACGAGTCAGCAATCACGTGATCTGATGCTGTCAAAACATGAGGAATATTTATGAATAGCCTACGAGCGTTTACGCTTCGTCTACAGTTGTCTGGTTGCCGTTTGAACCACGGATGAACCGCTTAGCATATATTCTGTCTGCCCTGAGCATGAATTTTGAGTCCTATCACATTGTTTAGCCCCTGATATATACAAACACATGAGACGCAAAGTCTATATAACAGGACTGCCGACTTGTTGCACCACGCGCGTAACCACGTTTAGGGTCATGTGTAATTCCGCGTAATTGAGCGTGGCATGTCACCTAGTGTATCTTTTAGGGAAAGATAGCTGATAGGAACCTTTCTGACTCCTGTTGTGTATGCGCAGAGTAGTCACTATAACTGAAAGTGATCAAAATAAGTAAGTTTCGAGTACATCATCGAACTGCATTGAAAGCAAAAAAGTTGAAATCATCCACAGCGTCCCGTCCGAAAACAACACGCGGAGGCTTATAGTTCGAAGGGGTGGTAAATTACTGCTAAGCTAATTTGCCAGTATATATTGATTATATTATACCGCGGCTAATTTCTATAATAGCAATGATATTTTTCAAACTTTTTTTACGTGAGCATACAGATTGTGTCTCCACAAGGATCAATACATATCTTGTGTGTTATATCTTTTTACGAGACTATAGACTTTTTTACCAAAGCTATTTCATCATAAATAAATATATGTCATGATGTTTTAAGTGCTATCGATCTGTAGGCTCCATGATCAGCGGATTCACGACTCGTTTTGTAAGCTTTATATATGCGCGTAATTCGATTTTCGACAAGAACTCACCAAATGCTCAAACGTTATCCATTTACTGACGTATAATTCGGCGTCTGCCTACTCTCGGGTACCGATTTCGGCTAGCTGATATCCCTGCGCTTCGATCCTGAGGTGAAAAAGTAGGACTCATGATACCGAAAACTGTTTAGACCACTAGCTGATCGAAGCCAAAACGACAATAAGTGTATCACAATGTGCACAATTCAAATTCCATATCACATTTTTTTGTGTACAAATTCAAATGCTTTGATATGATGACGATTTAAAAGCGCACACATTCGAAATTCCCTATCACATGCACATATGCAGACATGCTGTGCTGGTTCACATACAAATCAGGACTTCGATGATTTTTGAAACGTTGCCGCCGAAAATAAGACCTAGAGTCCTATAGAAGTCAGAAAACAAGTTGAGGAACACTGATAGGTGTTATATCTCGAACTTCTACACCCAGTCGAAATACTTACATGTAGCAGCTGCTACAAAATCTTTTACGCACAGCCGGTGTGATCTATTTTCTATATTATGAGAGACGTCAGATAATAATGTAAGCCTCAACCATTCACATGTTTGCTACCGAATATATCAGAGCGAAGTATTATCGCTTCATAGCAATACATTTATTTTCTCCTATGTTCCGCATTGTACTTTCACCTCCAAGATTCCCATTTGGTTGGTTGTATACTAATTTTTTTGCCAATAAACGCTTTTTATTTTTGTTTTCTCACTTTTTGAGGATTTGCGTAAAATTTCAAAGATGCTATTTTTTGCACATTTGCGCAGAATTACATTATTTGCGTAGGTGTGGCAACCCTGGCAGTTTGATAGATGGATAGTTGAAGCAGTTTAACAGATTTGGTTTCGGGCTCAAATGGTTTAACAAAAATAAGACTTGTATGCATAAAATGACGGTAAACTCCGAAGACATGCGTAGACCTCGATTGCATAAGTCATTAACTTTCGGCCGAAGCCCTAATCAAGTGAAAGTTAACCGTTGTCCTATGTTTGGGGTGCTTTTGGCACCCCCAAGCACTTTTTCAAATGCTCTCACTTTTATTGTATTACATTTCAGCCTTAGATATTTCATTACTTTACTACAAATTTGACTTAAATTATCTGGGTAAAGTACTAGAAAAAATAAATTCATAATGTAGGAGATTGATCTAAAAACATGGTAGTCTATGTTCGGGGTGCTTTCGGCACCCCACCAACAATCATCACGGCAACGTACGATCCTCAGTTCTACTGACATCAACCACAGACCAATTGAGCGTCTCCTCTTCACGATTTCAGGACATCCGTTCTCAATGACAACAATAGACGTTATTGAGACAGCATTGACGTTGTTTCATAGATCACGCCTGATGCTGCTGCAAAATGTTTCACTCATTGGTTCGAGATGAAAAAAATCGACGAACCACATCTGTATGTGTATTCATTATGTGTGTTGTATGCACAGTAGTTCATCACAATTGATATGGCATCTAGACCTAAACGCGCGGCTGCGATCGAAGCAACTAGCAGTTTGTTTTCTTATAGCGAAGACCATGAGATTGATGTAGGCCAACAAGAGATCATAGCAAACGAAGATTGTGTTGATGACGTGGATTCCGAAGTTACAGATGAATTAGATGATCAGTTGGACATTGTCGAACAAAAGGAAGATGATATCTTAGATGAAGATTATTTACATCGCTTATCCGAGGATTCAGAGGGAGAGTCTGAATCAGAACCGGTATGTACGAATGTTTTTAGATTCTGATTTTACCATATATTATTATATACACTAAAACGAATACCGAATACGGTAATGAATGTCGCACTTTGTATTGTCTGCAATATGAAAGTGCGACATTTATATATTTAGTTCAGTGTACGGTATGTAAAGGAATATACTAGGCATATACAATTGTAAGAATAAATTCGATAGATCTGATAGTTATGTTTTTCTCATACGTATATGGATAGCCTACACACAGTCTAATTCACGGTAGTTATGTATAATGAAACTGTACATAGAAATACTACTACATCTTAGAATATTTTTTCTAAGGCACACCGGAGCGCATGATTTTCTATCCAACGATAATAATCTAAAGATGCAACCGTAATTGTAGGCCGTAAACGTAAGCGTAACGGTATGCGTACACACGGTACAGTTCCACTTCATTGCAATCTTTGTTGATTTATTGAACGCACAAAAATACCAAATAGTGGTCAGAAGTTCAATTGTATAAAAGCAAGTTTCAGTGTGTTGCGTGTAGAGCCTAGATATAGCACATTTTATATATAATAAAGTACTTCGTAATGAAATATCTGTAATGACGATAAGCATTATCAAAGCGATACGCATGAAAGAGTTGTCTAAAAATGGTCAATATACCCATCCGGTACTCTTTGACTCATAGAAAGGACAACGTATAACAGAAGTATATACCACTGTATAACACTACATGTACATATATCGTATATCCTTGCATTCTGTACGCATCCTTTGCATATATCAATTGTTATGTATAATCATCATCGTACTTGTGCCAGCTACAACTTGATTATTTCCTTTGCAGGATCTCGACGAAAGTTTGACCTGTCGATCACATAGGAGATGGACAGAAATTGAGTTGCACCAAGAAGAAACGTTTGCTATGCCAACCCTGGTGTCAGACCTGGAATAAATTCAACCACTCCAAGAGAGGCATTTTTGCTCTATTTCGACGATATAATCAACGAAGCTGTTCGATTTAGCAATCTTGAAGCTAGAAGAGTTATTTCAGCTTACAATCAGAGTAGCAGACTTCGTAAGAGCTGGAAACAGATAACACGCGAAGAAAGGGAGAGCTTTATTGGTTTGCACATTATATGTGGAGCTTTAAAAGCGAACTTCAGAAATGTCGAGTAGTCTCTCTGGGCACAACGTGACGGACCGCCAGTGTGTCGTGCCGCTATGAGCTTGGAACGCTTCCTTTCAATAAAGCGTTTCTTTCGTTTCGATGATCGCACAAAGCGAGATGCTGCTGATCCTCTCTCTCCGACGAGGCATGTGTGGAAACTTCTTTCGGAAAGGCTGCTTCAATTCTATACTCCAAAACCCTTCATAACAGTGGATGAACAATTACTTGAATTCCACGAACGTGTTGCATTCAGGCAGTACATCGCTTCCAAACCAGGGAAGTACGGGATAAAGATCCTGTGGTCCTGTGAAGCTGATACAGGTTATTTTTTGAAAGGTATCCCATATATTGGTCTCTCTTGAAGAGAAAGAAGGTATGCCAGTTACTGAAGCGTCTACAATGGCCCTCGTCAAACCATTCCTCGACAAAGGCTACAATGTGACGTGCGACAACTGGTTTACTAGTTGCGAGGTCGCTGAAAAGTTGAATGAGAGAGATACAACATTAGTTGAAACAATGCGTTCGAATCGACGCGGCATTCCGCCAAAAGCCAAAGACCTGAGCAATCGTCAAAATATCGGCCTCTTACTTCAAATCTGGAGATCTTCTAATGGTATCTTACTGTGATAAAGGCAGATCTCCCGTGATCCTTATTTCTACAATGTACACCTACGCATATAGCAATGAAGATGGACTCCCTGAGATAATATCTTCATACAATGCTACAAAATCTGGTGTGGATACTGCAGACCACATGGTAAGTGACATGTAAGAGAAAATGCAGGAAGTGGACGTATTCGTTTTTCTGCAATATGATTGATGTGGCCCTTCTAAACGCAGTTATTATTTTTCGCACACTCCAACCGCCAGAAAATGCAGCGTCATTTCGAACAGAATTCCTTCTCCGCAATGTGGATATGAACTTGTGGACGCAAATATTCGCCGGAGGTCTACACACATATTGAATCCACAAACTCGAATGGCTATGAAACTGCTAGGATATAGCACAGTTGTTGCAGGTATGAACTCCTCGTCTCAACAACAGCCGAGAACGCGACCACGGAAGAAACGGTGCAATATTTGCCCAAGGAATGTCGATCACAAAACAACACGAACATGTGATATTTGCGCTGTTCCTATCTGCAAAACACATTCATCTGATGTGGTAACGTGTAATGATTGCATGTAGCTTTCTTGAGAGATATACGAGTATACTTTTCCTTGAGCAGCTTGCTTTACGACATATACGGTGAGATCATTTCTGATTGATTTATTTGTAATTGTCTTGTCAATAGGCCTATATACACACAATCTGCTGTAGCTCATATCCAATTTGAAATAAAATATTCGAGGGATATTTGTGTATCATGTAATCAATTATTAGCCTAATTTTTCAATTCTTGTGGTAAGAGTTGAGATTCTGAAATATCTGAAATACAGTCTTTTGAACATGCATTTTTCCTAAAATGTCTCATGGAATTATCGCAAAAATTAGGTATAATAATGCGCCCAATCTCACTTAATTCAGTAAAATTTCGTAGAATGTTGCAAATTTTTATAAAACTATCACGTTGTGATTGTAGGCCCAAAAGAAAAGTGGTCAAGTTTATCTAAATCGACATAATATTAAATTTGCTGTAGTAGGGTGCCTCAGGCACCCCAAACATAGACCAGCGATGTTCAAAACTGGCATAGGACAACGGTTAAGTAAAAGTAAATCATAATTGAATTTAAGCAGCATAATAAAGTAAAATATACAAATAAGCCAAACTGTTTTTTATTTTTCAAATTTTCACCGTTATGACGGCCTGATACACATAAATGATATTTGTATATTTTACTTTTGAAAGTTAAGTGTTTTCTTTACAACTTCAATGACTTGATCGACTGGTATTTTGATTGCTAATTCAATTTCCTGTGATGGGATACCGAATGCCTCCGAAACATAGACAAACTCGGCATTGGAAAACGGATATAGCAAAGTAGCTACATCATATGACCACTCACTATGAAGGCTAACCTCCTCGTCAACCTAGAAGACACAATATCCTCGATCATTCTTCAACCGTTAGTAAGTCAAAACTCATAACTTCTTCAATTAATTCGATATCTATTTACACAAAGAAAGGAGGGTAAATATTTACATAACTTTTAAACTCACAAAGATCATAGCTTCAAGGACACAAAGGAATAAATAATTCCGTCTTGTTCGGAATAAATCACTGAGAAAGCACATTCACTTCGTCCGCTGTCATTGTTTCTTATAACAAATGCAATACATCACCTTGAAGTAGACATTAAATGAAGATAAGTAATACTGTAGATGCAAAATGACAATGATCAAGTCGTCATCGGTAAAATGACCATAACGGACTGAATCAAGGCGTCTTCAATGTAATCAATTTGCTATTTAAAAATCAAGAGGCTCAAAGTTTGCAAGCAGAAGCGTAAGTTCTTCGTGCATTTTATCAAATACAACATTCTCATAAAAAAGTAGGCCTAGCAAAATTTCACAGACATAACGATTGAATCATTCTACAGTACTTTCACTTTTCTACCCGCACTGATATGAAAAACATTTTAAATTATCAATAAACATCGTGAAAACAATGAACCTCTTGTACACAGAATTTTAACAATAATACGCCATATATTAGAGGCAGGCTTGCTAATGGGAATAGTCGTTCCGTATTATATTAGAAAATTTTAGGAATATTATTGAAACTATTAGACAAAATAATGTTTTTAATTATGATTTCATAATAATAACTAAGGACTAAATTGTTGTTTCAAATATTTCAGAATAAGTGGAAAAATAAACGAACAAGAAATTGTGTGCAAATCCGATTCAGACTTTGTCGGAATGAATTCACTTCACCCAACCTCATGCACATTCGCTTCTAACTGAATTGTCTCTAAGCTCTTGTTCAAAATAAGTGTTCATCTCGGCGGACATATGCATCTTAATGAGCGCATTGTGCGTGTCGAGTAGCGTGTTGAATGTGACAGCGACAATTGTCTACTTGCTATAAAACATGTGACTCCCGACCTTGTTTTGATAAAATGAATTGTCCCTTCATGGGATAAGAACGAAAAATCCCTCATTAGCAAGCCTCATGAAAAAATCGAAGTGAAATTAAAGCCTCATCAATACTTTATGGCAAGATTTTTTACTGACGGTCGAACCGTTTCATGCTGCTATATCCTGAAGAGACTATAAGTGACACATTCTACCACTTAACCGCTTTTCTCTTCATACAGTTTAGCAGCTTCCATTTTCTCTGCTTTGATGTCATCAGTGGTCTCTTTCTCTGCAGGAACCTCCTCAGTTTCATGACTGTCATCTTGTTTGGCACCCATTGGAGAAGGAGGATGCTCATTTGAACATTTTTCTTTGTCTAAGTCCACATTGTCATTTGTAATTACTTGTTCACTGCTCCCTCCAGAGGGACATTTATCAAGCTTTGTTTCGGCTGGTAAAATATCTCGCGGTAATCTCGATTGACGAAATTTCCATGAAGTCACTGAGTCTTCAGAAGTCACAATATCAGATGATGAAGCGTCTGATGACGGTTCTCCTTCAAATAACAATTGGGAAATGATTCTATCAACGTCAACCAACGATTCATCTGTGTCACAATTGAGATCATCATCAAATTCGTCGCCGTCTTCGTATTCGGCATCATCCACAATCCGCTGATTATCTGTCTTTCCATCGGAGTTGTCGATATTCAACATTTCGAACAACTGATATACAACCTGAAAATATAAGTGGATGATTTTCAAAATGTAAATTAGTAATACCAACTTTGATTTGAAGCTGCTTTCTTTATCTATTTGTGCTTTAAAAATATGACTCTACAATTTGTATCTGCACGTACCTGATCCTTGCAAGATCATTTATGAAAAATTGCCTTTGTTCATTAAATATATCACACGAGTACTTCAATTGAAACAGCACTTGCACTAAGATATCTTCACACGCATGCATGCATATAGTAGTTCACTTTATCAATTTTATTGCATCGTGGCACCCATTTCTTTGCTTACGTCGTAGAACTTTATCCATTTTATTTAGTGCTAGAGGAGAATGTACTAAGATTTGTCGGAATATCAGAAGTTTATTTGCGAAAAAATTGCATAAACATGCAATGAGGAAAATTGTACAACGCAATATGGTGTAAAACAAATATTGCATTTTGCAAACTATATAGCTGAAATATGACAGAGAGAAGGAGAGGCAATAATTCATGCATGCAAGAAAATCAAACGTCCGTCACACCACAATGAATGAATAAATAATTACACATCACTTGTTGATTTTCATAACAGAAAGCAAGTGAAGCTAACGAAAAAATGTCGTATTATGTTCACAAATTTATAATTTCCTACAAGGAACGCTACCTAAAACTAGAGACCGGAAAAATATTTTCTAAAAACTAGAAAAATATTTACAAAAAATGGCTCAAAAATTCTTTAACAATTAAATGAACGAAATTTTGTTCAAAATACTGTTGAAAGCACATGTGGTTGAAAAGTGTTATTCCACCTTTATTTCATTGTTAGAAACCCTATCAGTGAAGTTTACATTCATCAAATTGCAAGACGTCTTATCTTAGCTTGCTGATGTAATTGTTCAAATATTCATGCGCCATCACCACTGTGATATTGTCTCGCTACAGTCACATGACGAATCTAAAAGACACTGTCATACATAAATAGACGTTGATAAATCAATGCCATTTTTTGATTATGTCCAATGATTGACTGTCGAACGCTGGTATAAAACCTTCAAAATGAGGCATACTTTCTGCACTCATCAATCACATTTAATGACTTGTTTGCAAAACTCTGTCAGCTAAAGCTAAGTTAGGCTACAGAAATGATTGAATCAGTACAGGTAAAAGGTAGATTTCATGTATATATATACAGCAAAGAGTTTTAGTGAATATATCGGCAGCGAAGGTACCATTATAGGAATAATTACGAAGAGGAAATACAATCAGTAGGCCTATACATTGGAAGATATTAAAAAAGTCAAAAATGTTGGAAGGAAAGATCATCGATTACAGAATGTCTTTTACAACTCATTTACTTCCTAAATTATCGCTACAACTTGCAATTACAATTTTTGAACTGCTCGCTATTTGGATGTTGCTGAAAAAATAGGACAGTCTCATAATTTGTGTTGAAGGTGTCACAATTGTGTAACAAGCAAATGCACAAACTTCACTAATTCTATTCGATCAGAATCACATCAGTTATCAATACGTTATTATATCAACACTGCCAAACATCAATACAGAAATAAAGCATGCAGACAAAATTTGAAATATTCATCCTTATAACTGATCAACTATTATCCCACATCTTCATCTCATTACCTCTCAATGAGTTAATTCGTCATTCAAATTAAGATTAACATCAAAAGGCAAATGTACGCTGCTTTGAAATTTTAAAATTGATGAAATTCTTTAGCAACTAAGATGCGCACTGTAAGTACGCACTGAAACTTAGATACCCAATCAATATTTCATTTTTTTATTTCACTGCATTATGAACGAATTTACGGGCCTGAACCACACAGAACTAAACGCCGCAGTGAAAACCCGAGAACTCTGGAAACGGATCTCACACGTTGCTGCGCAATCTGCCGCAGGCGGAGACGGCGGACATTGATGTGAACAAATTGCTAGACACCATGAAAATCTTAGTTCAATTTACCGAACATTGGGTAGCCTAGCTGAACATCTGAACGAATCATTTATGCACTGTGACCGATCAGTATTAGCTACATCTATCACCTTCAATTTTCGTTCCAATTCAAAGGGTGTTCTGAATATAGGCTGCATATTGGTGCCATTTGATCTCATTTTTTCCATAATACCCAATCAAAGACGAAAACAATGACATGAAATGACTCACCAACTCTGATTGCGTCAATCGATTCACTTGGCACTTGTATAACAGACTGATGCCGCGACTTTCATTTGGAACAGGTATTTGATAGCGCATTAAATCATCATCTGACAGGACAGGCCGAGAATTGGTTGATCGAGTCCAGAATGCTGGAGGCCGGCGTCTTGAGGGCTGTCGAGTTGTCGACTGAGAGTCATAATCATCATCATAGAGGAAAGACGAGCCGGCTACTGAGGTTGCAGCTGTCGCATTTCCCATTTGACTGGTGCGATTATCGATGCGTTCCGCTATTCCACTGCCAACGATATCAACAGGCAACTCATCACCCAAATCTGAATCATCATCCAGTCTCCGTGAACTTGTTCCATAGATCTCCTCACACTCTCGTCTCTCATACATTGACCGTTGGCTAACCGACCGTCCCTTTAGCCGTGTTGGCGATGAACGCCGCTTCTTTGCCACATGCCCAGACGATCTCTGACCTGATAATCGGCTTCTTTGCTTCAATAACTAAGAAGGGGAGGAAGAAAAATTCCATTAACGCTGTGTAAAAAACACGAAGGATATCGGCATACAGTTGATGGTGTCGCACGAAAGATAATTCATCATGAAAAGTGCGAATAAAAGTAAAAGCAGTCGCAAAAAAGAAACAGGTTGGAAAAGCCAGGGATTTAATGAATTTAGTGAATTTCATAATTGGCTTTCACAACATATTTCAGAAACAATGAACAGCCAAGGCTTTTTTAAATCCTAGAAAACAGCAACGTTTTTTGCATCCAAAAAAATGGATGATTAATCGATCATATATTATTTCCATCATGATTAATATAGATATGACACAAATCAAGTCCAAACAGACGCCGACATCCTATCTTCCTCTGTCTGACCAGGATTCTAACACAAGTCAGCTAGATAGATAAACAAGTGTTTTATCCACACGGCCACACACGCGGTGCAAACGAAACATTGATGAAAACAGGTGTCATACCAGATGTTCTGCACAACAAAATAAATACTCCACGATAGAATTGTTAATTCTAATATCCGATGTCATAAATGCTTGCTATTTAGAAGTTTAACGACCACTTGGACTTTTGTAGTGTCATATCTACATTTATCATATATATATATGCTATTATAAGCATTAATTACCACAAACCCAACAACTACTTCGCTGAAAAAACTTAGAAAAAATTACTTATTAAAATCGAAAAAGGTGACAATTGGGACATTCCAATGACTGGGGGGGTCAAAACTGCGTTGAAATTAAATCTTGCGAAGTTCAAGGTCAAGTGGTTCAACTTCCAATGGTCCAACGTCAGGACAGGTGCACCGAATTGCCGCCACTTCTCATATGGAGTGGATAACTGTGTTTCAATTGATGCATGTCTCTAGAATTTCAGTGTGAGTGCATCTTCTACTCATTTATATTAATCAGTAGTAGCACCAGCAGCATTTTCTTGTCTTATCAGCATGTATTTTCTTATCACAGATTGAATTCTATTCCACATCTCCGCTATAATTCACAAGGACGTTGCATCTCCGAATCAAATATTCAACCAATTCAAATCCGTTGAGAAAAAGTCAAACATGAGTAGGGTCTGTCTATCGTAACAAAATACTCCATTATTTAGATAAAAGCTTGTTTCAAATACCACATTTTCTCGAATAAGATTATTTTTGCAATTTTAGTGAGAGTCATATTTGAAGGCGGAGTGCTTCTATTCTTTCGCCTCCCCCCCCCCACCCACACTTTTCTGCTGATATCCTCGAGTGTTGCATCGTCAGCGATCTCCTCTTGTTCCTAAGTGCAGTCTCACTACCGTCGCAAAAGCGTTGAGTATGTAAAATTCCTCTGGTTTGTAGAAAATTCCGAGCACTTGCTTTGGCGTTCACTGTATAGCTGCAGTGTAGACAACAATCCGCGAAGTTCATGATCACAGAACAGCTGTATCTTGTAATACAAATGAGCATCCAAGGGACCGATCCTTCATCCCTGGTGTCAAGTAAGACTTCTCAGTGGTGTGCTATAACTCAGTGACAGATCAACAAACGATTAAGAGGCATTCCTCACTCTATGCCGCAAGAATTTCGCAGCAATCACTGGCCAATCTCTAGCTAAGTAACTGTTACCGTACTTTGACGCTTGGTTGACCTCTTGCCTTATGGATGCCGGCTGAACGTGTACCGGCAAATATTAGATCATGAAATAAAACATCATATCAAAATGCGGCTGGTAGGAATCGAACCCCACAATTCCTGTCATCGGTTCACTCGACAGCACAAGAGACCATTTACTTGCATTTAAAACTTTGCTGAGAAACTAGCTGAAGATACACATTACTAAGGTATCAAATCTTGCGGTTTCACAGAGACTTTAGTTCGTTTGGAATCAGTATTGCAAGATGAAAAATTGAAATATTTCTATATGTTATCGAGTAAATCGAATAGATCAATTTCAAATGTCAGATAATAAGTATAAAACCGGTGGTATTATCTTCACTACAAATTAACTATTTTACAACGTTCATCCTTGCCTTTTTCTGTCGCCCGGCTTGCGCGGCTTTCTTTTTCACACCATGATCCTGACATCGGCATTTGTGGTTGCGTCTAGATTCCATCTGTTCTTCTTCCTCTTGTTGTTGCGGCTGCTGGCGCTGCCGCTGCGGTAGTTGCTGGTGTCCATACATGGCAGCTCTGATCGATGGGAAGAACCAATTATGGTTGGCCATGCCCCATGTGCGCATTCTCTCATCATCTTTGACTTCCTCATTACTGGCTTGACCGTCGACCACTTGTGTCCACTGTCTCTCTGCACCACTATCATCACGTTCGGAGGAATTTAGTTCTCGGGATAGCACCCCGACATCCCAACCAGGTGGATATGAGCCCACCAGAGGAGGTGGTGCAGTAGCATTCCCAGGATTGTGATTATCATGGGGATACACAAGGTAGGGTGGCACTGGCGGTACGACCGGGATCATCCACATGTAGGGATAGAGGGGAGCTGGCGTATTGGAGAGTAGCGGACGTTTCACCTGAGATGCAGTTGAAACGGGGATGGAATACGGAGAGATCTCTTCTTCAGAGTCGTCGTCCCAGTAGCCGTCGTTGAGAGGTCGAGAATGAACCGCATGAGGCCGTTTCATGTGAAGTGATGTCCGCGTCTGCAAAAACAACATACTAGAAGTAGATTTAGATGCCCACAATGCAAATTCATTATCTGAATGAAAAATTCAATATGATTGACAAATACTCTAACCGCATCCTTTATTACTCTATTCGCAAGAATATCCAACCGCGCGGCGTCTATTATTGATTAACAATGTTTCCATGCTGATGCTGGCGTTTTGACCAGATGACGCAGCACACTGTCAATATGTCACATAGTTATGCTGCATCGTTTTGACACATGTTTTGGGATGATGTAAACGAACAAAAGCGAGCCGAAAGAAATTTAATCCAAGTAACTGTTTCAAAATTCATGATATTCATAAAGTCCACTGCTTCGAAAATGGCCAGTGGTAGTGGATGGAAAAGGGATTCAGCAGTTGACACTGTTTCTTTGATATATTGGGTGTCATCAATCAAAATAATATGACATAACTCCCGTACAACACCTTCATTACGACGCTTTTTATGAAAATCAATATGTTTCAGTTAAAAGAAGCCGCATGTCATTTGCTAGCCTAGACAAAAAGTTACTGTCGTTCAAGATCGAGCATCTTCAAATTTTTTTAAAAACTAACTTTTCAGGAGAAACGTTTTAAGTTTACAGCATGAATCAATTACATTACTAGCTTGAATCATAATCGATTATTATGACATATCTTATCATCAGTGGAACTTGATATCTGGCTAGAAGGTCAAGACACAGTTGATTAATTTCTACAACAGAAAAAATGTTCGAAAATTGTGACCGTTTTCACTTAAAATCACTCTAGCTCAGATTAAGAAAAAACTATGGATATGTGCTCTATGGTAGGCGTGTCATATGTTTTATGCTTAACTGCCTCTAATATCAATAAAATGCTGAATGTTTAAATCCCGACTTTCTTTCACGTGAGCTCCCAATTGCGATGCGTTATTAACTCATTGATGTTTTATTGATAACAACGCCGTTTTGAATATCTATGAAGAGGAAATGCAGTGAAACATCAGAAATTCGAGCAGCGGTTCCACACATTACGAACATTTGCTATCCTCATACTCTCTCACCTTCATCGGTTCCGAACGATCAGCTGCAACCCTTCCATGTTCACGTTGAAGATGTCTCCAGAGATGACGCTTATAAGCCATCTCTTGTTCTCTGGTATGTCGTGCCAAATTCTCCACCGTCAAAGATGCAGTACTGGCAGTGCCGAGGTCTGCCGACCAGGTCGGTGACATCCGAACTGTGAAAATGAAAAGCTTCATATGAAATGCTAGTTTTCTAAATGTTTTATACATGCATGCATCGTCAGGTTTAGTGCTAGGTCGGTGCGATTCTGATATTTTCGCTTTGGATTCAATTTTAGGTCGATAAGAATTTGAAGTTTCAGTTCAAATCGATGAGGAGCGGTTAGGATGCGGGGTGTGTTGTCCCGATGAGATAAAGCACCACTTCGTTAAGTAGATGCCCTAAATGCGGTGCTGACGCCGTCAAACTTTGTTGAAGGACGCAATAATTTTAGTCAAGATGCCCTCCTGTCGCCGACTTCATTGGGATTCGACCGAGCAATCAAAGGATCACGAAGCCAAATATTAACCATCAGTTCAGATATGAGCAAGGCATCTACGAGAAGTGGCTAATACAACAAGATAACCTTGAAAATGTTCCTGTTATGGTCACTTATGTCCTCGCAGCTAGCTACATATTTGAGCAAGTTCCCTTCTACTAAAACATGTAGTAGAGCCCGTGATGAGCACTATATGCTAAAATTACATAAACACTACAATAAATACATGGGCCCGCTCAACTGACAATCATACTCTAATCACAGACACCCAAAACCAATCAAGAAAGAGTTTAATCTCATACGTGTAATTCTTTGAAGATCTACAAAGAAGCTATTTAGTTCGGCAGCCAGAGCGAGTTGCGGCAGGGAGCGAGGCCGAAAATGAGACTTTTACAAAATGATGTTCACCCGATGCCTACTACGAATCCGCACGTCTGTCGAGTTCTAGCTGGCTCCTCTTCTTATCAGACAGGATCAAAGAAAACCACTTGTAAATCCAATGGGACTCAGACTGAAGTTCTTGATTAGAGTGAAATTTTCTATGTTTTCTCTTACTAAGTGAAAAGTACAAAACCTAGAGCCATATTTTTTGATATGGAATGTCTTCAGGTCATTTCCCATCATGTTCATGCGACCCTGCTCATGAACGTTTAACACTGTCAGATTTGGCAAGCCTCCTTTCGTCGGTAAAGACAAGCAGTTCGAGCAATATAATCCACATTTAACCCCATTCCCGCATACATTGCCGATCAAAAATTCATTTCTATGCCCAATACGCATCTCAAACATTCTTCAAATAAGCCTAGAAATATCGGTCTAACTCACCTCCAGCAGTTACAGCTGCTGCCATAGCCATCGCCATTGCATCAGTTTCCATGTGCTGTTCTCCATCACCATCTCCATCGATCTCTTGGTCTTGAAGATCAACCAAGGCCACATTGGAGACCGTCAGACTTGAATCGCGAACGCTCTGCGGCAGCATTGCAGCTAAAGAGTTACTCGCCGATGGTATGAGACGGCTCGGAGGAGCAGAAGAGCTTTCAATACCTGCGACCGACGCGAGATAGCCTTGCACCCTCTGCAAAAAAGGTGGCGATTTGAAAAACAGATAATTTCGCTTTTGGTTACAATGAGCTACAATGAACTTATATCATACTTATTCATTGGCTGCAGCCTTGCAAAAGCATTTCAAACGGCTGATATCACTTTGGAAAATAAGAAAAAGCAAATGTTCTTCGACCGACTATGTGTTGAAGAATATTTAATATATAATACATTTTATATTTCATTTACTTTAACCCAGATTCGGTCGAAGAATGTCTGATATTCAATATGTCATGTTGACAAATACTATAAAACGAAGATTAACTGGACCGCTCTATGCAACACCTAAAGGCCTATTTTTCTGCTTAACTTTCAGCCGTGAAATCAATTACCTGCTACAGTTTGAATGTGGCCTATTTCCACGCACTGTCAGAGGCAATTGATTTTCTGGCTACAATTTTCATAGAAACATAGAAAAAGCTTTCACGTTTATGTCAGACGAACAACCACCTCTCATCGCGGTTGAATTGAAACCAGTGTGAAAAGATCCAATACAAATAGATAGATGGTAATGCATTTTTCCTAAAAATGAATTATATATTGTGTTTCACATCCACAGAGAAAAGGAAACAGAATTGTCAGATCGAGCATTACATTTTTACTTCACATTTAAGTTCATTTCTTTTAAAATATCTCTACATCAAACCTGGTGTGATTCTACTTTTGAAGTGCTTTATTTCTTTTTTGCTTCAAGATAGCTAGCAGATTTGGACAGAAATTAATTGTATACAGAAAAATATGCTGACGCACTAGGCCCCTACCTTCTATTAATCACGAATAGCCAATTTTTTTTACGAATGGCCATAATTTCCCCATGTGAGTGATCCAGGGGAAATGATCTTTGGTTTAGCTCGAAGACACAGTGATGAGAGTCATGACACAGTCATGAGACAAAGTGATCGAGATGGCAGGTCAACATTCTTTATCGGCTGTCATGTTAACAGCTGACTGTCGACCTACATTGGCGATGGGAATCTAATCAATGAACCATTCTAACTCCCGGTCCACTTCAACAAAACTGCTCCATCTACATAAAGCGTCATTCTGTCGCTCGATTTCTATGTAGAGATGATAGTGGTGGAAATCATTGTTCCAGGTACATTTACATTCCAATGTCCAATGAGACATCCAATACAAAAGTGCAGAATCTCGCAATTCAAAAAATCTTAAATTTTTTTCTTGAGTCTAATTAATAAGCACGAAACCTGGTAAACAAATATTCACACATCAGTTTAGTGTTGGGCGGATTAGAATGAACACGAGAAAAGAACGTGTGTTGTTAACGAATCTTTTATGGTATAATCAATTAAACAAGGTCAGGGATCTGCACGTACTGCTACTCGAGAAAAACCGCTACGCCTAGACGTGCTAATGCCACTACCCAGGAAGCTGCCTATGTAACAGTCATTGGATTCCACTGTTAGATTCTCTCTTCAGGATCTAAGAATTGTATCATGTCTAGTCTGCCATTGTATCAGATTAACTATTCACGTTAACCCTGCAAAATATTCTCGATAGAGAAAAATGAGACAAATCGTTTGACCCTCCCAGTGTAGAAATCGTTTTAATACAAGATATCATAAACCATTCTCTCATTTTCAGAATGTACAGGCTAACTCTATTTTAGGGGTCTCTGTACAAGAAATACCACTTCCAAAGATTTCAATAAAAACAAGACTAAAAAATAGACTAAATTACATGCTAAAAGTAATCCATAAAATAATACACATTAATATTTAAATCAACAGAAATATTTGGTAATTATATGTATCATGCTACTTGATTTATTCAATTATAAGTAGTGTTCATTTCAAAGAAAAAAACAATGCTATTGAAATTGATGTCATGCAAATAGAATGCATTGAACATTTAGCATATATGCTTTGTATTACATGAGAAAAACATTTTCAAGTTTTCCTCTAAATATCCTTTCCTCTAGCACTATTTACGCATTTAAAGACTTGTGAGGAATAGCGAATGTCAGACTTAGTAACTGATCAAATTGTAACGGGCTTTTAGCTTCCGATGAGCAGTTGAGGTGAGGAAAAACAACCCTTCAGACCCTTCTGACCTTTCCTCTTGATGTCCAATATGGTTCCTCTTGCTGTCAGAAAAAACACGGATAAAAGTAGCGAAAACCAATGGCTAGAAAATCAAAAAAATTTATAGAAGCACTTATGCGGGAAAGAGGCAGTGAACAGGCAAAAACAAAACAACGGGTCCACAATTAACAGCAGCTGTCAAGGCGGTAAGGAAGAACAGTAACCTGAGCAGCAAGAAGCAGTAGCTCTTGTCACGATTAAGCATACAATTTAGCCTTTATTATGAATGTATGTTGTACAAGCAACCTGGCAATTCATCATTTATCAAATCTCAACAGATGTCGGTCTGGTTCAACACCACGACTGATGAGGCCCTACAGGCCGAAGCATGTCTCGTGGTGGTTGCATCAGTTGAGATTTGTTAAGTGTATGTTATTACTCTTTAATTATTCTATACATAGTTCCTATTCAGAGCCTTTCCGATTTACCCCTTCGCGAAAACACCCCGTCAATCAGACTGAAAAGTTAACTATTTGTGAATGTTCATGTACCACTAACGAAAAATGAAAATCTTTATAGCAGTAGGCTAATTGCAATGAGATCGCTGTTGTTGATTACCTACTGATCTCCGTACAGGAAGACGTTCTTATGGTATTGGCTGGGGTAGTGGGAAAGACCCGCTATTTAATGACCAGCTACATTTCAGTGTATTTTATTGAAGAGTGAATAATATTCTCTCCTATTATGCGTTCTGTTATATAATCACAAGAAGGAATGTTGTAATTTTGGTAGACTAAATATGAAAGGCCTACTCATCCGACTTCATGACTGAGACAGAGGAATAAAAGTCTTCATGTCTATAGTACTTTCTCATAAGTTCAAACACTCCGTCAATCAAACTGAAAAGTTAAATATTTGTGAATGTTCATGTACCACTAACGAAAAATGAAAATCTTTATAGCAGTAGGCTAATTGCAATGAGATCGCTGTTGTTTATTACCTACTGAATGAATAAGTTAAAATCATCGTATTCCTCCCCCATGATTTTGTCTTAAATTAAATTAAATCTTAAGCCAAAAAAAGGAAAATCCCGATCCGCATAACTTCTAAACCTGTAGATATTTTGCTTAATAATATTTTAAGTCAAGGTTCTCCAAGCAATAAATGTCAGTGTAATGCATGTTCTGCCATGGGACCTAACTTGTGACGGTGAATGCGTTGTTTATGATTTAAAATTAGAAAACCGACAGTAAAACGTATATCGGTCAAGCCTGTCGACCGGTAAAATATAGATATGCTGAACATCGACAACATCAACATCATCAACATACAAGATAATAAAATCTTTTAGTTGAAAGTGCTTTAAGAAATCCTCACGAATATAATTTTATGGGACAAAAAATGACAAAATTTTATCTTCTTTAAGTACAGTCGAGACTCGCTATAATGAACTTCGCGAGATCCATATAAAAGGTTCGTTATGGCGAGGGGTTTGCTATAGCAAGGAGGGGTTATAAAACATGTTTTTGAGCTCAAATATCCTGCTCATTTTAGATAGCGTCGTCTAAAGTACACTGGGTGCATTCTTTTTGATATTCAATCTTGTAAACTTTAGAAATGGAAAAACTTACGTTTTTGCCATTTTAAATGCTAATTAATACACAAATACCCTTCAAACATCAAATGATCGAATGAATGAAAAAAGCACAATGCCATCAGTGTGATATGCATTATACACGTACAATGTACATGGCAAGATTTTCCAATTCAGAGCGCTTTCTGTTCATGATTTCCCACCACTGCATTCGTGCAGACGTCACTCTATCCGTTATGCGTTGATAGTTTAAATCCAGAAGATGCAGAATCTTTATATTTTCATGCGAGTGCTCAATCTGATTTTCAATACAATATATTTTCCTAATCGTGTGTTTCATGACTTAACGGCACCTATTCTCCATTTTCCATAAATAAACTTTTTCAATATATGCATTTTCGTTGATTCAGAGTGTTTTGCTTTCGAAGTGAAAGCTTTTAAGCGATTCGTAAAAGACTAAGAATTGAATTCTCACACATTTTCTGTGGGACTGAGAAATTCAGAAATCTCCTATGCTAGCGGATGCGTCGTGTAAAAAACGAAATTCACTACACATTCGCATTTAAACTTTGAAAATTATCAAAAGAAGACAAAAAGACGGGATTTTATTTCCCCCTTCTTGAATTCATGTATGAATATCACTCAGGTAATGAGTGTCTTTCATTTTTTCCTCTTTGTTCTATTAGTTGCTTCCAAAATAAGACATCTCGAAGAACAAAAAACACGCATATCAGGAATCATTCATTATACATACATTTGTTTGGACATTTACGGTGAATGCTTGTGTAATATCTGAGAAATGTTTTTCCTATCTGAATGAATTATCCACGAGCATTCTAACGTGACTCTGGGGAATTGTGAACGCGCACAATGCCATCCATTTTCGTTCACATGAGTCAATGCATAATAACAGAATAATTTTCTGCGAGGAAATATTTGAGTTACAGATTAAATGGATTAATTGATTGCTTAGTTCCTCCTTCATTTCATAACAGTAATTAGCGCTTTTAAGTAGGACTTGGCATGATTAGAATATTCATCGTGGCAATATTTTCAATTCATTCAGGACACTGTCTATGAATTTGAATCTTTTTTCAATGAAAACAAGTAGCATTATTTCAATGATAGGAAAAAGATGAACTGTTTAATAAAGACTTTAGTCATTTCATAAATTATATTGGAATTTGATTCTATATTATAATCGAGAGAGGTTCCTTGTGTGCGTGCATTCATTATGCATACAACCTAACACTCCAACTACATGCATGTAAGAGTTGAAAATGGCCAAACAGAGCGTTTACACTCGCGCATTTGAAAACATTCTTTCTTTAAACATATCTCGTCGATGACTAGCGGCGTTCCTGACAGTTAATTGTCTCCAATATATTCTCTTTAAAGCATGTCTAGACAGTTTCGTGAGAGAATGTCCACTCCATTCTTTACAATTTGACATCCAGCTACTTCTTGAGCGACATAGTCATATTAGCCAAGTAAATAGAATATTAAATATTGAGTTGCATCCTTAGTTGAAAAATGGGAACAGACCATTTCCTCCGACATCAGTAAATCATCAGCAAGCCTAGTTCACATCCCACAACATCGACACAGCTTTGCGAAAAGCATCATTCATAAGAGAATTTTGGGCACTTTGAGAATTTGACACGAATTAGGCGCTGACAGTCATATTCAACATTCTATTGAATCTGCTAGAATGTATAACCCATCAGACACTTTCATTAGCTTATGGAATGTACACGGTAGCAACGGGGCGGAATAAAAATCCTTTTACACATAATATTATTGTGAATAAATTTTCACTATTTCATATAAGACTAATCGCTATTCGATTGAAAGATAAGGCAATGTATAAGTGGAAGTGAACACTTTTTTAAGAAACAGTGCACGTTGCTATATTTAGAGCTATTTGTGATTAAGTCAAATTATGTTAACACATGATTGTGAAATCAGGAATATATTCATGTAAATAAAAAAATATGTTTAAATGCTATATTAGCACGAAATCAAAATCAAAATCTACGACGGAATACTCTCCTATAGAATTTTCCATAATTTGTCTCACTGCATTGTGCACCACTGGTCCACCAATCACAACTCTGCAGCACCCACCGTTTGCATTATGATCAACTAGTTCAGTTATATCTTGACAAGTGGTTGGTAATCAAACCGAAAGATTGAAATTATGGTCACTTGACAGAAGCAACCAGTTATAAATCACTGGTCACTAGTTACTGATCATAAACCGAAAAATTACCGTCGTGGTCTTCTCATAGAGCGGACCGGAAGTAAGCTTAACACCACCTCTTTGGCAAAACAGCGAACAGCGTGTTTTGCAATTAGATTATTTTACGTAAATAAATTAAGGTTACTTAAAGAACCTATTTTAACATTCTTCTTGAAATTTTAACCGGAATGTTCATCAAAACAAGTTTTTACAAGTTTATTGTATTGTGTATTTAAGGATGAAACAATTATTTTCCTTGACTACCGATTTGTGGATTAAGTGCTTGGCCTTGTTACCTTTCGGTCGTGTGGCTAAGCCCGAGAGAATCATTGGAATTCGACAGGAAGGGTATGTGAGCTGATAAGCATCACATCGAGATAATGTCTGACTATGTCAGCACTACCCAAGCACCCAGCGGGGAGCAGTGACGTCAAAGATGCAGCTTCACTGAGTGCTAGCAGCAATGCATAGGCATTGCCAATTTTGCCAGAGATGGGTATTGTCATACGTCTAGAAATTCCAGATTATATCGAGCTCGTAGGACATAATCTAAATTTCAAATAGCTCACTGCACTTTTATTACTCTCAAGGGCACTCGACAGCAAGACCTAGAGATTCCAGGTCAAGCCTCTAGCCACTGCACTTCTATCACTCTCACGGGACTCGACAACAGGACCTTGAGATCTCCAGGTCAAGCTTCTAGCCAATGTCCCTGAGATATCGTGTCTCTGTGCCCACTATGTTTGAATGTCACCTAAAATCGCAAGTGTCAGCGAACGTGCATTTTCTTAAATGCTGGTTTCTTTGCTTTTGTTTCAAAGTGGCCATGCTTTCGCGGCATCATTTAGTCGACGAACAAATTTAGAGAATGACAATGAATGTTGATCGTCATCAGTTTCGTCTGACCTAACAACAAGTGGACGACAGTCTGCCTCCGACTCAATCGCGTAATCTAGCATTCAGTGTTTGTCATGCTGTCGACAACGTGCGCTGAAAGTAATAGCAGCAGCTGCCGACCCGCACGCGCAATACAACGTGATTCCCTTTTCTGCTTTATGCACGGTCATAGCAATCATTCTACCTACACATTGCGATAACTGAGATTTCGAGGAATAGGAGTGAAAATTGATAAGAAAATAGTGTTCTGTGCGCTAAGGCACCAGGAAATCGACACACCAGGGGACGAAAATAGTCAGCATCTATTTATGACACTAGGGTTCCGGAAAACATTAGGATGTTTCAGAAAATGAGAACCTGCGTTCTCAGTAGGCCTGCAATTAACCGACAGACTATCTCCATAGCCGATGCCGCCCGACATCAATAGATTTCGATCTCGGCATGATGAAAATAGTAGGACTTACGAGGAAAGTGTGATCCCCAATTTCCAATTCAAGAATGTCTTATTGACTACCTCTGAAACATTTTCATGGAAAATATTTGTCAGTCAAGTTACTACAAACATTCGCTGTTTCAAGAAAAAAAGACACAAAATTTTGCTTGGGAATTCCGGCCACAGCTATCTCAAGTGAGTGACACTGGTCGGACAATGAGAATCAATCCACTTCTCGAGGGAACCTATAGAATGGATCGATAAAGCTCTCAGCCAGTTGGTCTTGCTTATGAGTAGGGACTAGTCAGAAAGAGTCTTTTGTTCACTTTTATGTGAACAAGAATTTAAGAACAGAGAACGGTGAGTGATTGATTCCTTAACAAAGTTACCATCATCATGACTGAATTAAGTACTATTGAGCAACAGATATTATGAATTAAATGAACGATTTGAGGATAGTGTAAAATTGGAAGAAAAGTTAGAGATCTCATAGGCCTCCACTTTTTCATGTTTTGATAACGTCTCGTCTTGAAGCAATAACATCTCTTAAATAGAAAGGCGTCCTCAGACTTACTATTTAAGCACAAAATAAAGCCAGGGCAAAGAAATGTTTCCCATAAAAGTGGAACAATTTGATTTGACTTATATCAGTTTATATGGAAAACGGTAACATTTGTACGATTCAAATCAATCGGTTTTCCAGCTGCATCGTTCGGTATTGATGTATTCCATCCACTGTGAATGTACTCTAACTGAGTACAGAGAAGAACTTAAACTGCTACAAATAAGAACTATCGTGATAAATGCATATAAAGTGCTGATTGCATTTTGATGCTATATTTCCATCAGAAAAACTTTTCTGAAATATCATAATTCGATAGAAACTGATTCACGTAAGCGGATATTAGTGTTGTCAACAAATGGCTGCCATCCATTAACAACAAAAAAGAGCTCGAAAGTTATCAAAACTTTCTTTTCTACCGTCTTTTTATACAATTGCCTCCATTATTCCTTTTATGTTTTTATACTCTTACCTAATCTACTAGTCAGGTCAATTTCTATTGCTATTGGCAAATTATAGCCCAGACTACCTGTCGCATATCATCATCATTCATCTTAATATTTCATTAATGTCGATCATTTTTCTATCCATTCTTGCCAGCCCACTCGAGTTGTGTTAAACAATGTTTTATGTTTGAATTGCTTACATAGCACTAATAGCCCTTTAAAGAATTCTTTTTTTACCTGAAGATGGTCTTTGGATGCTGACCGAAACATTTTGCAAGTAGTAATAATTATAGTTGCTTAAAAGCATTTCAGTTCATCAAAGCATTTCTTATTCTTTCCAACATAATTTCACCTATCATAATTAATCAGGGCCTTTTCACTTTTATTTAACTGTCAGCTTCCTGTTGAAATTCAAATTGATTGCTATGCCCCATTGAAGTGCAGCTAATTTTTCACAATCCGTGGCTGCCACCCTGTCGACGACATCCTCTGCTTTCTCTTGTTATGGAAATTCATGACAATTAATCATAAATGCCTTTTTTCAATAAAAACTGAAAAAATTTCTTCTTCCAAACAACAACAGCAAAATATTGCATTCATTTCTCCACGTCTACAGATTCATATCACGTAACAGCACAGTTTTCTTAATCTTATCTAAGTATCAGAAGACAAACGAAGACAATTTCCCATTTTCTCTTTGAATTCTGTATATGAAACGTTTTGCAGAACGTTTTGCTCATCTTTCACATGTCTTACCTAACTGACATAATAACCATCGCCAATTCATTGATGACTCACAACTCAGCTTTCTTCACGTAATCCATTCGATGAAACAATGAATTGCAGACAAATTAAACAGTGAGCAAGAAAACATGTCATTCTCTTTCAATAGTGACCCGATGAATCAATTTTGTTCTCTTACTAATACCTGGACACTTAAACCTCTACTCCAACGAAAATTTGAATCTGCCTGGATTGGCGATATCATAGTAATTTCCAACCTAAACTGATTTCAATCTCTAACAACTACATATGTGAGAGAGATATCTTGACTGTGAAATGCGATTTGATTTTGATAGTACAGATTGATCATGAAGTCGCGCCAGTGAAGAAAATGTGATATACTTTATACGTCGATATCATTACTAGCGATGGCTGTGTCACATGGCCATGTCACATGCGCGACTATATGATCACTCTGTATTATCGCAATTTTGAATTTATCTTTGTAATGTAAATGATACAGCCGAAGCAGCCAGACCAGTGAAATAATTATTCTGTTCAAATAACTTTTGATTATTTTCTTATTCCGTTACAACCAGGCGTCGAATTGTTCTTTAGAATAAATATAACAATTTCGAATTAAATTTACCAAAAATAGGAAAAATATTCTAATCGGTAACACTTTGCCTCCGAGATTTGAAGCGGAAAGGAAATGATGATCTCTGAAGGCATTTCCTCAAAATCGCTTCATTGCGATTAAAGAGTTAATTGTTTTCCATGACAATCATTTCAATGTGATGACATCAAATCGTAGTAACGGGAATCTGTCTAATTCACTTCTGAGCAAAGAGTATTACACAAGTAGGTAGTAGCGAGGATGGTATCGACAGAAAGCGCCACAGTGTGCTTCTTTACACGCATTGAAGTTTTTTCACTCACCCTCGTGGTTTCTGTGGCACACTGGCTGAGTGCTTGTCTTTGCGATCTTCTGGTCGTGTGGTCGATCCCCGAGAGTCGTTAGCACGAAAATCATCCGATGCTCAAGTTTCACACCATTTCAACTAATGTCTGACTATTTCTACACCGCCCAGGTCCCTAGTTGGGGACAGGTGACACTCAAAGCTTCATATTTTTACCCAGCCACTGCACCAAGTGATGATAGTTAGTTGGGGATGGGAAGCCACCATATGCTGGACACTCCCAACATGCTAGGGTTAGCAACCTCCAGTGAGAGGGGGCAATGCCTCCCCACGCAGACAGACTCGAACCCTGGTTCGTCTGCACCAACGTATGCGGCCAACTGAGCTGTATAGCAGGTATAGCAACATTAATGCAAATGTGGCTAGGTTGGCATGAGTACTTTCCTACGCAGAACTTTCCCTTCTAATCATTTGAAGGATCTAACTCACAACATTATTCACACAACAATACAAATCTTTATTACAAACGTCTGGTCCAAACGTCACTAATCCTACATCGGCCCTCCATCTTGAACGGAACTGAACTGACATAGTTAGAATATCTGTAATGCTCGTACTTTTAGTAGATGTGATCTTCGTACCGACTTTCTATGACAGTCTTAGGGTTGACCATGCGACCAAACGATCGCAAGTCCAAGCACCTAGCCACTGTAAGATGGATATCATAGTGGATGTCAGCAAAGAAGCTGGAAATACACAGGCGAAAATAACAAAACTCTTGATGATGATGAAGACATGAGATTATTTTAACCTATGTAATATAATCCCTGAAATATTCTCTGAATTAAATAGCCAAATATGAGGACGAATGGGAACCAATATAGTTCTGCTTGTGCCAGTTTTGACCGCCTTCCATTATCGGTTATTGAATAGCGTCCGAAAAATAATCGGTGAGTCTCGTAGTGCATAACACTTATTGACAACGAATTCTATTGAGGAAGATATATAAGGATAACACGAAAGTTGAAGTATATTTTACTCAAAATACCATAACATTATGAAAAAAAAGACTTTGAAATTTAGTAAATATTAGAATCAGATGGCTATCAATCCATAGTGAAGATAGGGATAACAATAGAATTATTGTGCGAAAATCTATTCTGTCGCCGAAATTTTACGGAGTCAGTGTAAAACCACATTTTATGTAATGCTAATTATACACATATATTGTGTTATGTTTGTTATTTATTCATTCTCAAGGCTCATTATCAAATAATGTAATCAAAAGGTACATTAATTACAGTGCATGTGATAGCGTCAAACACTGAGAATAATGCCAAATCTAGCACTTCTCATGTTCACCATGAAATCAATTTAATAAATTCTTCTCCCAGCTTCATCGTTCGTCTATTTTCTTTCCACATTATTCTTCCAATATAGTCGCGGTGACATCGAATACATTCGCAGATCAAGTTCGACGGAAGCATTACCTAAGTAACGCTGAGTGCATCGCAAATCCTTATCTTTCCCTTTAATCCAATCTCCCAACAGAACCTAGGTAATGCATGCTGTCGACAGCTTGCAATCTACACGAGTTATTGATGTCAACAATCGTCATCGATCCTTGGCAAAAGAAGTGCGGCAGGTAGAACTTGAACCTATGACCCCAGGTTATATAGACCTGTCGCTCTACCAACTGAGCTGCGACCGCTTCACATGTCAATGGGCAGGATCAAACCCTCACCGTCAGATACTAGCTTAAAAAATGATGGTATAACGTCACTACTCCACCATACTGTGAGCTTGGACGGTGTTGACATATTCAGACTTATACTCTGGAGCGTTGTGATCGTTTAGTCCGGATGCCCTGACGACTTCCAATGACACCATCAGGGCCCGACCTCAGGACCGAAAGATGGCTAGGCCAAGCACTTAACCATCGTGCCATGGAGACCATCACACATCAGTTGACATAAAATAACATAATAAATCGTCGTAGTATAAAAATACTTACAGAAAATCTACAGAACAAAGACAATGCACAAGGGGAGCGAATTCTCCGTAATATGACCCGGTGACATCAAACTCACCTCTAGTTGACTCCACGAATCGTAACAAAGTTCATTCAAATCTTCCGTCTCCTTCACTCGGCCTTCATCATCATCATCTGCATTCCTTCGCTCCATGTTGTCATCCTCATCATCTTCGTCGAGGTCACTCCCACGCCTGGTAATTTCTTTCCTCCACATCTCAGGTTGTTTTGATGACAACTTCTCCCTTCTTCGTTGGCGCGTAGATCTCTTGAAAGACAGCCGCCGAGGCCTCGACGAGCCACTGGTTGTCCTCCTATGTCGTCCGCCCAATTCTTGCTGACCCTCAATCACTTCTCCACTCTTCAACGACTTGTTGCCTTCCGTAGTAGATCCGGGAATCAGGCGAGTTGAGGTGGAATGTGTTTCCGTTGACGGACCAACGACCATTTCCTTCCCAGGTTGCGAACGTGAAGACGACGCTGCCTTTTGCCAGGGAGGATCAGGCTCCAGTTCTGCTGCTACTTCGGACGTACCAGCGATGAGATTGCGAAGACGAGAGCCCCACTCTGTCTGAAGTCGGCATAACTTGGCATGCTCCGGTCCATCATCGTCCTTCAAATTCTGGAATAAATCAACATCTTCATCATTCCAATAGAAAACACTCCTTATCTTTCTACTCGTCCTTATTCAGTTGTAAAAGATATAGTACAAGACACACAGGCACCCGACGTTTCGTCCTACTAGGAGTTTCTCACAAGTTTGGATTTTGAAAAAGACATGCTGAGGGTTTATAGACACGAATGACCACTCGTCAGCTACTGTTTGCTAGCGATGCATGTTAATATATTTTGCTTCAGCAGAAACAGGGTCATTAAGACATTGCATTAAGATTATGTCAAAATCATTAATAGTTAGTATCGACGAATAATGGTCTCTCGTCGCATGTTCTCAGACGGCACTATTGAGATCCAGACTATGCGTGTGTTCGAAAAATCTTGTACTCAACGTGCGATTCATAGACCCAACGCAACTTTCTCCGCAGTGTTTGTAAAAAACTATGTACGAAATATTTTAAGTTACATAGGGTTTACTAATGTTACCAAGATCATAATTACATTTAAGCTGAATGTAGTCCACATTTGATCGACATCCTGCATTCCGGCAACCGCCGAGGAGACTGAATTCACTCTCATGTTTCTATGTCAAACATCAGCTTAACAAATGGAAAAGCATCAACATTGGGCATTCATGACAGTCATGGAGAATAGCTCCACTATTCAAATTGAAAACTGTTAAAAATTAATTTCAAAGATTACAGCGTGAGATATAGGCTGCTGCTACAATCGGAGTAAGTTTCATTGCATTTTGAAAATTCCCTCATATTGACTTTATGACTTGCACAGCTAAATTCGTGACATTTTTGAAAATTCCATTTGTCACTTATGAATTATGACTTTGATTTTCCACAAAACTATCGACACATTTTTCAGCACGAGTACATTATGCAAGTTGATACTAATGATCATCATTATTAACGCTAATATGTAATTTAGGCCTGCGGATGCATGCTGCAGTGAAAACATCTAATTAAAGATCACTAGTAGAGGGGCTTTCCCTTCTGTTATTCACAAAACTTAGCTTCGCATGCATGCCTTAAGTCGCCTCTCTGTAAGCTTCTCCATAAGCTTCATTCTCTTCGTTGTTTCACAGACACAAAAAGACGGCGACAATTTCAGCGGAATTCTCCAATATATCTTATCAACATGTACATGCTTGAGCGATGTCATATTCCTTTTGTAATCAGCACATGGGGTTGTCAAGATAGTCATCGAATACCGTCGCTGCGGCTTTGTGGTAGAGTGTTCGCTCTGCGTCTGGGAGATCTTGGTTCAAACCTTGATCGGGTCAAACCTATGAGTTTTAAATAGGTACACTCTGCATTCTTGCTAAACACTCAGCATAATAGGAATGAGAGTGAGATAAATAACAACTCGGCCACAGGGAAGAAAGGCTTCGTGCCTAGTGTGCTTCTGAGCATAAACTTTAATTTATTTTTCTATTTCGTCACGCCAATATTTTTTTCGCAGACATTTGATTAAGTGCATGAATATCTTAGATCATCCTCATGAGTCGAACTGCTCCGACCTCAATTCAGAAGAGAATCATTCGTGTCGTTCAGATTTCACAAATAAAGAATCGGAAATCACTGTAATTAACTTCCTATTAATACTGCTCATTTTTCTTTTTCTGCTCATCGTTTCGTGTCGATGACGTCAGCATCAATGACAAAAAACGGCTCTACCGATTATACGGCGCGATCGCTCCCAAAATTTGCGAAAGTACTTCGACATCACAGGAAAAGTTGGAACTTGGTTCATCATTCAAGTATTTGCTGCGACTTAGCAGGAGATGGTCTCAAGGGCATTTTAGAGGGGTTGCGAATGCGAAGGGTTACCTAGAAGTACATGTACAGCAAGGAAATAAGACAATCAACAAGTCTCTCGGAAGTATATCAGAGGACAATCCATTCCTCTTTATGACCAAGTAGGCTTTGCATAGCTACAATTGTCGTCGTTAATGTGCTTCTGATGCTTTCACGACTACATAAATCCATGATTGATTTGTCTGGACATTCAATGGGGCCGACCAGCAAGGAATTGGGTTAGTGTAATTGCAGAGGTATGAATAGGAAAAATGTTACCAAGGAGTTGGCTACAAGGAGATGAATGGAGAAGAAAAGCAGTGGAAGGACTCGCCAACCCTCACTAGTGGGGAACTTATGCCAGTGTAATAAACCAGCTAGTATAATATGCCAGTTGTAGTCAATTTACAGTTGTGTAATGGGCATAACTGTGGCATAACAAACTCCTAAAATGACACTGTCGCAGGCACATACTTGACAATACTTAAATTGACAGCATAATCCAAAGTAAAGCCATTATCAATAGCATGACATAAGCAAAACCGGCAATTTTTCAACTATCTTAGAAATTTGTTAACTTTTGCATTGTTTTATCTCCTACACAATTCCTCTAGTTTTTCATCTCTGGTAGACATCAGTTGCATCGAATTTTCAAGGAAGATGACAACCTGTGTGCGCTTCAAATCCCTAATTGTGATAACAGGCTTGTGTGATGAGCAGGTATGTTGCGAATATGCTGCAAGAATATGATTCATGCCTGACTGCTTAATCAAACGGAATTCACAAAATTTCTAAATTTCATTTAGCCATCTACTTAACCTTCTATATTAATGACTTAAGGGACAAAATGATCTAATAACAAAAGAAATTATTAATGAAATATAATTCAATGTCAGATAACCTACACCTACAAAATAAGAGCGCGTCTACGCATTGCTCAGATTATCACTATAGCCAGTTGAATATTTTACTGATCCAAGTCAAAGTCAGGGCTTCAAGTCATCCTAGCATGCAACCGCAAGACAGTTATTAAAACAGTGGCAACTATCACCCCACATAGGTTTGCCTTGTAACCAATAATGAAAGCGGAGGTGTCTCCTCGAGCGGAAAAACTCGAGAAGTGGAATTTCTGCACCTCCGTACTGATTGTGGCCCCGAAACGAGCTATCTTATCACCTGAATGATGAGTTCCTTTACTGAATAACATACATTTAAAAAATAATAACAAATAGATTGACAACAAAAGTCTGTCGTAGTATAGTGAATATCTAAAGAGAATGGCAACGATTCACTAGGCACTTCGGTTTGATTCCTGGGTCGGGTGAGTGCGGTTGGGGAATCAAAGGTGTTGGTGTCTTTTATTGACTCAATAGTTGTCATTTTCTTCAGATATTTAATAGCAAATAATACAGAAACTATTGAAAGCTATCAATGGTGACCTCAAATATGCTTTACAAGCACACAAGTTTATTACAGATGCTTGATAATAGGCGAATAAAGTTCACTTCTCAAAGATTCAACTTACTGTTGGCTCATGTTGAACATCTACTCGATCAAAGAAGTTGTCGAGAACTTCAGGTTCCATTACAACCACGTGTCGGCAATGAATAGTTTGTGCATTTTCGCTCAAACGGAATCGGGTCTCAATAAGGGTATGCGACGAATTCAAACAGCGCCAACGCACCGGCGGACTCGATATCCATAACTTTCCAACAACTGACTGACTTGAGCAAATAACTGGAACAAAAATATCAATAATCAGTTAAGCAGATAATTCTGTGTTTTGAGGCCCGGTTTATGTAGACACAGATGCACAAGTAACTGAGAATTCCGCTTAACTCTGCTGATGAACACGTCGTCACCCCATTGTCATGCTCACCTTATTTGAAAGAAATCACTTATAACTTGCAAGAAATTGAAAAAAACTCCATGTCCGTGCCATTCAGAAAACAATCAGAAATTCATGAAATCTTGATGCTCCTACACCCTCTATTCTAGTCTTTGAAAAACTCAGCGAAAGTTCAATTTATTTCCTTAATGTTGCTAGGATATACAGTCAAAGCTCAGTAATTAAGAACATTAATGTCAGGCTTTTAATGTCTTAATTATCGAAAGTCTTAATTAAACAGCAACTTATAGATGCCAAATATACCAAATGAAAGCAGCAGTCATTACGGCAACATTAGTACGGAAATTTCTTAATCAAGTGATGAATTGACTTCCAATTGGAACCAGGAACACATCAGCGCCTTACCTACAACGCTTGTGGACGAACTGATTGTCTAGAATTGACATGAAGTAGGATAGCTCAGTTGGTAAAGAACCACACTTCGCTACAGCATGTTCAAGGTTCAAGTCTACCCACCTCGGAGGCACCACTACTCTCAATATTGAGTTCACTAGATTGTGGAAATTGTCAGTGTGTGTGTTAAGGCTTCCTCATTCATAGTTTGCTTGTATGGTTTTGGGTGTGAAAGGAAAAGGAAAAAAATAATCATTTTGTTGGAATTCTGAATTGAATAATCGTTGAAAATCTTCAAATTTTATGAATATTTGAAAGTGAATTCCGTCAGTACTACCAAATCTGATGTATTGAGGCAAGATTGTGTCTTTCAAACACTTTTAGATGCTAAATTGCTCAGCAGAAGTGGAGCTCTAAAGTAAAAATAACTTTCTATGATTTGTTGTATAAATCATTTTCCTATTAGCTATGACTTGCCAAAAAGCAAGTCAGGTGCGGAATGACCAATTCTGTTAATCCCAAGAGGCTACCCAAAGAAGACATGAAAACCTTTAGTCGACGATTAATTTCGGCCTCAAATAGACAGACACCCTTAAAAGCGATTGATGAAGACATTAAACGAAGGATCGTTCAACACAACCGAGTTGAACAAAGCACGTTAAAATTACGAGGTCATAGATGTTTAGAGACGAAAACAAATAAGAAGCACCATGACACCAGTTGACATAGAACAAATACGATGTACCATGGGAGCTCATTGACAGACCAATTACGGGTTATCGCGGCTTAAGATTAATTAAGAAGAAAAATTGAAATGATTCATGCACAGGCCAAAAAAATAGAGACGTCCATAGTATAGCATACCTTTCTTTAACGGTTCATAGAGATTGATCAAATCAGCTGGATGAACGATATCGAAGATGCTGATACTTCCGTAGAGATCTTGAGGAAGATATCCAAGAGACGCTACCATTGCAACTTCTCTCAGTAACTCTTGTGTCTGAGACTTGTCATCGTCCATGGAGACGCCAACAAACAGGCCATTACAACGCCGAATTCTTGAGGTGAACGTCACAGCTTTCTTCTTGTCTAATCTCAGATCGCCTTCTTCGTCCATGACACTGCTGTCGTTGTCTTGGACACGTGGATAAGCGTGGTTCATCCTGAAGAAAACAAGGTGAAATGTGGTCATACTTGTGTAAAATCTTTCACAACCACTCCTTCTCCTACCACAGTTGAAGGCTGGGATTCTGGGCAATTACAGAACAGATGATCTATTTAGTTGGATCTATTATTTAGTATGCTACAGAGGACGGCTATGCATGAAAGCGTGTTTCGGTAAAAGTTTACTATGGACATTGCTGATCACCAGCTTTTTACAACTTTTCTGTGTCATCATGTTGGCGCTATTGTGAATCATTGCTTTCATTATTCACATTAATGTGATCTTTTCTCAGCTACATGGTCGGCCAGCGATTCAAATTGCAAAATGATGCGAGAGGCAACTAACATAAATAGAGAAAGCAGTATATGCAATAATTTCCAGTTTATAGGATAAGAAAAATTATATCAAATGAAGGTAAAAGAAATAAACTTATACTTGAAGTAATGAAAAAGTTAGACTATTCAGTCAGAGCAATGACAAGCTTTCAACTGAAGTCAACGAAGTTCAGTAATGAAGTTGAAAGCGGCAATTTTTTTTTAATTTTTTTTTCTTTTTTTAATTTTATAGAAAAGGATATGAAAGAGAGCCATCTGCAATTCTGATAAATAATATTTATGCAGACTCAAGTCACAATTCGGATTCATTACAGTTCGTGAATAATTGAAAAAAATCTTGAATGAAAAGCTTCACACGAGAGAGGGCCAAGTACTTCTCATAAAACTATTAGTGATAGTACATAAATATCGAAATATCATGTTTCATTAGTCTGAGTCAATCTGTTTCGTATTTTCCATCCAATTGAAAAACATCCGATACCTCCATCCTCGGGAAGAATCATGATGTCAATTTCATTTAGTAGAAATACGCAGATTGCAACCATTTATCTAATGTGTAGTCATGGATTGTCTACAGATTTTTATTCCTCAATCTGCAATATGTCGGTAAGCATTGAGATGTGGGACGGCGACACGAAGGCAGAGTAATCGCATAAGTTTGTAAAATGAAATTTGCATAATCTCCTAAATGGTCTCGCTCAGTGATAGCATAAAGTAGCTTTGATAACATGAAGGTTACTGATACATTGCGGTTCAATGACAAACGCCGTTGAGAATAACCATTCACCTTATCCAACCGCAACGGTTCGAATAGAGATTTTTAATGAATTTAGGACTTCTCGTGGCAATGATTCATATGTTGAGATGTATTCACACGCTACTTTTCGTTTGCATGTGAATTTATATATTGTTTCTAAAGAAATTACAAATTATGTAGAATATAGCGGCCAAATTAATTATCAATTGCAGTCTCCATGAGCTTCATGTAAAAGAGCTCCTACATCTTCACTGGTTGCCGGCAGAAGCTAGGATAAAATACAAAATTTGCTTTATTGCTCACAAATGCTTTATGGGATAAGCAACAGGCCAGCTTCAAAATGAAATTCAACTTTATGAGCAAAGCAGAATAAACATGACAGGCGATGTACATAACAGCAGCTCTGTGGAGATCCCGTGGATCACTAACATTACGGTGATCGTACACTTTCGGTTGCTACTGCAGCCTGCTGGAATGAACTGCCATCTGACATTCGCTCCCTCTCTAAATGACTCTAAAAAGTCATTAATTTGTTTAAGAAATATCTGACCGCCTAGAAATTTCTTGTGAAAGCGGGATATAAATATAAGCATCATTATTATTACATACTGGATCACTAAACTACTTTGTTTACTTACTTGTGAAGCGTCATTCGAATGTGATCTCTTGATTTGTGATTCTGAGCCGTGGCCGATGAAGATCTCATTGAGCTTCCAACAACAGATGTTGTCTCAGAATTCGCAAGCAGCGCAATTCTCGTTCCAGCACTGCTATTCGTTCCGCCACTCACCGATTGTCCCGTCATCTTCGCTTTCTTCAACGTTATCTCCGCTACAAAAGGAACCATCAACTTGCGCCGACTTCCGAGTCCGTATGCGCCTTTACTGACCGATGGTCCAACCCTAGGTAACGAAAACATAATTCTACATTATATGATTAAATACCCCAAAATGATAAAATTCAAAAAATTCGGCATGCCAACATGTGATTTCCCTGAACAACTGAGTTGGGAATTAGGTTGATTCAAGTGATTTAAAGAAATACATGCATTGTGAAGCATGTTTGAAACAACAAATATGTCTTTATTGAAGGCTGACATTGATGTAGATGTAGATCTCATACGCACCGTGAATTAACACACACACAAATAAATAAAATTTCCGTGAACAATATGCAAGTAGTGTAGTCAAAAGTTGAAATATTTACCACAAAAAACCGTAGCGTGTATGTAGTCTTGATTTACATAAAATATTTTCATGAACGACTATAGTATGTGATATTAATGTCTAAAAATGACAATGGATTCGACAGTCAGTTCGAATCATCTCGATGGCGTAGTCAATGTATCTGACTACATGTCCGAGATTTTTCTTTTGAGGCTGCTTTCTTTAAAGCAGGGCCCCGCTTGAGCGAGTTTGAACGTACAGGAATTAAGGGGCCGAAACGTGAATCTTGCTCAAGTTCCTGCTGATGACCTCTATTGCTTTTGTCTTCATCAACTTTATCACAGCATGTATCAATTATTTGTTTTAGTTGCACTTCATGTAACCTGTGGGAAAGCCAGATCGGTCCTTAGGGGGGTTCAAATTCTTTACTTTTCATTATCTTCAGCTTCATCTTCTCACTTCGATTGAAGCATTTGCGTAACACCACACGTGGTTGACCAGTTATCCGCATTAGAAATGACAGGTCTGTTTGTAATTGTATTTGACTGATAGCAGATTGGGATTTAGATAAGTTACAAAGTTTGAAGTATTTAAGCAAACACACAAGTGTCATGTCTATAATCACTCCTTTTTAGACGCTAATGTCATAAGTAAGTTGTTAGATTAATAATTTTACCAAAGACTGGTTCAAGCGCAAATTTAGCGTTGACTTCAGTATAATCCCTCAAAATCTACGAATCTACGAGTGTACAATAGTTCATCATTACAAATGCGAAACGATACAAGTCTGCCAACTAGTTTTAACATGGATCGGAATACTGATGCATTCAGCAATGACACTCATTAACAGCCTTACATAAGGTACGTTTATATAACACCCTTAATACGTACAAGCTTAGCTGATTGCACTATGCAGGAGAGGTGAAACCATTTATCGCTGAATTCACAAAGCAGGTACCATTGTTCGCAAAAAATGAAACACACCCGATCTTTCACAACTTTAAAGAATTAATACCACCGAAAACCAACTTCAGACAACATCAGGAACACTTAGTCTGCTAAAGTGAGGACACAAATAAGGGAATCATAAAGTTGAATAACTAGAAATGTAATTGTAACTGCATAAAAACCATGGGGAAGTATTGAATTGTGCTTTGTATATAATACATAGTGCTTCACCAGTAGCAAGGGAAAATATGAACTAACTCGAGCAGCTTCATGCAGTCAAACTTTATTTAGCTACAAGGCACTATAAGGCCTATAAGCCATAGCTCAATTTTGTGCATCTTTATGACTAAAACGATTAAAAACAGAGATAGTGAAATAGAGGATTTATGAAAACCAATATAACTGAAGATGCGCTAAAAGATTGATTACTTTCAAATTATCAGCCCCAACAGAGTTACTTGGAGGCCTATTTGCAGTCCTCGTGAATGCTTCAACACTGACAGAAATTTGATTAAATATTGACGGATGAGATGAGATCGATAAAAAATATCTAGGTTACTCTGTCCGTTCGAGCGCTGGTCTGACCAAACTGGGATTGTAGAGAAAGCGTTAGACGATCGCGTAGCAGAGTCTTATAAGATAAATGAACATGCTCTTCATTCGTAGATCGTTGTTCCAACGCGCGCTAGGACGATGACATACAAGCGCAATCATCTCCCCCCCCCCCACATACTACTATGAATTCACTCAGGAGACTAAAATATAAATATTCCACTTCCTCACAACAACATAACCAACATGCAACCCTGATCCTCATAGACCCGAACGCACATTCACCCACCTGGTTTTATACATCAACGATAGCAATGACGATGGCATTCAGACCTCCTGTCGCAACCGACTACATCACAAGTAACACCAGCACACATCAACAACCCAAAACTGGCAAAATCTCATTCCCTCGATATCACAATTGCCAGCAGCCAAGCAGGACCTCGCAAGTCAGCAAAAACTCTCACCAACTTCTCTGACCATCTACCCATACTCATCACTACACGTCAAGGAAAGAAACCTGTACTACAACAATGCCTGCTGGGAGGATTTCACATCATACATTGAGCAAGAACTCTCATTCCCCTCCACTTACTAACGATCATGAAGCCCAGCAGGACCCCGAGATGACAACTGCGGGAGTTTGTTAACCCTCGCCCCGTCTTGACGAACGGGCTCCCAGCTCATTTCCGAAACTAAAGGTCCAAACTCAAAATATAATACAACAAATGAAAGTTCTAATCATGACGAATCAGAATACTATCATTGTTTTGATATTCAAGGTCACTGTGGAGGTCAAGAAAGATGATTTTTTTCTTATTGTCACGATGGTTTTAAAATTTGGATTTTAACTTGAAAACGTCGAAGTCTAAATACACTCTACAAGGGAATTATCATTTTCTGTTCAAATTGACACGAGAACACTTTCTTTTATAAATTCCGATAGCTTTAATGTTAATAAGGACCACTTGAAAACATTCAAGGCATAAATTGTGTAAAATTCAGCAAATCTGTCGTACATTCAAATTTTAAAATCTCATTGTGACGGAAGTATTAATGCAATGTTATTCAAAATTGGTGGAAATCTGGGGAATACGTAGAAAATACGCAATCTACAATTTGGAGTTCGTATCTTCCTTCGTTCAGGAGCTAGATAAAATTTTCGGTTAACCCCCCTCCCCCCAGTGGGTTGAGTGGTTTAGAGCATCAATCTTAATTTTATTTGCAACAGCATAAGTTCATCTACAACACACAAGATTGAATGTAGACATGAGTCACAATCAACATCATTGTTTTATCAATATACCGAGGAAGCAGTTAAGTCAATGAAAACTACCACTGATGAAATACATTTTCGTAGATCACTCATATTAGCATGCCTCACAAAAAGTATTCATCACTGTCAGAATGAATGGTGAGAGAGCATTTTTTATTTCTCATAACGACGCAGGTAATGTCATTGTTCATTTTTTTGGCAGAAATTCTTTATTACGGTTTCTGATGAATTGAATTCTTTCATAATGCAGAATTGAGTATGACGTCGTTTACATAAGGCTGATACACGCACTTCTCCGATTCTTCACGTGCTTTTCAGCGTGCGCCGTTCTTTCCTATGTTATACAACATTTGTCAGCAGACTGTTGTGATGAAGAAATTTAAACGACGACGATCCCATGCAAGAGGAGAAGAGGTGGTGGATAATACGATGTTTCCGGGAGAGTATGAACATCGAGCACGTAATATAATGCTACAACAATTATGATCACTGCTCTTTCTACAGGAAGCCGACATGGCATTGATAACTCGCATGATTGACTACGAATGTGTGTGAGTGATAATGATGGTTTAAGGTAACTACTCCCCCATGCTGTGTGCTTGGACGGATCTGACCAGAGATCGAAATTCATTGTTTCACCCATTCCAACCATATAAGGGCAGATTAGCGGATCTTCCGACGGTTAATATCATGCGACAAAGCGTAACGAGAGATGCTGAAAATAAGCGTTAGCAATTCGTTTCTTTGAAAGGACCTGCGAGTTCTAAGTCTATCCCTAAGTTCGTCTGCCCGAGTAAAGTCTAAAATTCTCACATCTTGTGATAAGGAAAAGTACTTGCCCTTCAAACGTGATGTACTTAAGGTGGTGGGATAGATCAGTTGGTTAAGGGCCGCGCTTTGGATATGGAGGTGCAGAATGTCCAGATTTCAAGCTATCCGGCTCGGGAGGTACCACTGCTCTCATTTGAGGTCACTAATCCTTGCTTGATGAGTTGCAGGCGTGTGAAGACTGTCCCTAGCTTGCCAGTATGGCTTTTGATAGGTTTGACTAAAATATGAAGCACAAAACTTCATTTCGCTGTGATCTCAATATGAAACCAAACAATATTATTATGGGACGCTGGTAGCGTTTCTACCAAAAAAAACAAATAATGAAGCTGCTCCTCAGTTATCCTTATATCAGTGCTAAAACGGCATCCTGAATTTCGAACTGAATTAGAAACACATAAAATACTTATCATTCACCACAAATTAGGCATGACATTTTTCCACTTTCTCAGCTCTAATGGTCATAGCTGAAACAACGTTAAATAGGTTACGTTTATTAATCTTATGAGCTTACAGTTCTATCCTTACAGTTTGTCTTGAAACGTCATAGCCTCCTGACACGTTGTAACATGGTCAAGTCGCTGTGTCGTCGGAATATTTCTAGCGAACATAACACCGCAACACACTTTGTATTAACTTCTTGAATACGGAAATTTCTCATGTATTCATACTGAACATTGCGCCAGGTCTTTCCTGGACATACCACTGCCGCTTTCCAGCACTTCGATCTCAGTGACTTCATTGAACCACTCAGTCCCACTCATTCTCCTTACGTGGTCAAATCAAAGTCACCTTTGTCATCAGATGGAATCTAAGATGACCTCTAGATTCATTTCCTATCTCAGTTCTTCATTTGACTCTCCTCGCCCCCACATCGGTGCTATTCATATTACATCGGTGGTAAAATGGCCGCTAGGAGTAAATTAGGTGATGCCACAGTTCGGCTAATGTTCTGAGAGCAGGGCATCTTGGCCGAAAGATCACAGCGCTCCATGAAAGTCTACGTCAGCACCGTCGAAGACCCTACCTAGTATGGGGGAGTAGTCACGTTCAAACATGGTTCATCCATGCTAATCACTCATCCATGAGCATCATTCATAGCCTATCGTTGGGTGATTACTCCTTCAGGACTACCTGCAGACTTACAATCAAACGACTACAGATGTCAGGAATGATCACATGACAGTAACTAAGTAATATCATTACTCTTTCAAAAACGGATATCTGCATAAAGTGCGGCTGGTTCTGAAGCCTGTCTGACATCAAAATTCCAGAGCATCCATTTATTTGATGATTCTGGCAAGGTTCTTTATAACAATGTTGTTAAAGTGCAGCAAACCACTTGTAAATGTTACTGTAATAGAATAAAAAACCTTACTTTCGACACTACTACTACGTTATTGCCAAGTGAAATTATTGACTTTAGGAATATGGGTCGAAACACGACTAAGCGAGTACCTGCTGATGACTTCCGCAGTTTTGTGTTTTATACCTTCTGATATTGTGTTCCATTACGTACAATATTTGTGGCTCTTTGTGCGGATTACACATTTTGTGAGACATTTCCTAAGATTTTAGTTCTGAGACTGATTTACAACAGGCATCCGACCTGAAAGGATGGTTGGCTTATGACGAATGCTGCAACCATGTTATATACTGCATACCAGTAGATGTATTTTTAATTCGTCATTGACCCTACCTGATTTGTCTGTATGAAAGTTAAATCAGTCCTCGCAAGAACTATCAAAAATTGTTGAGATTCTAATAAATACGTGGTATGTTTTCCTGCTATATTCTTACTGAGTGCCAACATTATTGTAATTTGCTCTTCCGATTAATAAGGATAAGGAAACAGTGCCGAAAATGCGGGTACAAAAGCGAGATATTTTTCTGCAATTATTATCATTATAAATTGACATTCATAAGTGGTTTACTGTCCACGAGAAATAATATAAACAAAAATTACAACTTAAATGAATTATATTACATAAAAAATAATTCGCGCTTCCCATATGTGTGGAACCAAGGACGTAAAACCGGACAGTAAGTAAGTATATACATCATAACTTCTCAGACCAGAGTCATATTGTTGATAAGAGAAATAGCTCACCTTAGACGAAACATGCAGTGTTCTTGAAACGTCTCCTTCATTTCACCCTCTTCCACAGCCGTCTTTTCCTCCTCATCCTCCTCTAATTCCTCTTCTTCCTCTTGCCCATGTTCCCTTCGGTCATCGATGTTCGGACAAGCTGCATCACCACGACTTGAAGTTTTATGGACCCGCATCAAAGAAGACAACAGACACGGAATGTCCGCCATACAAAGGAAGTTAGCCAGTTGACAAGTTCGCCATGAGTGTTCAGGATAGTTAAGAAGTTCAAGCAGAGTTCGATCCACAGATAATATTTCTCCTTCTTCCAATGATATCCTCAACATGTAAGTCTACAATGAAAACATGTCATAAAGATCTACATTTGATACTGGCATTATTCAGTGTAAACATTGAAATTCAGCACCGTGTAAAGAGTTCAGCAAAATCTAAACGCCTTAATTTCATACACCAAGTCGCCACAGTTCAAAGTGTTCTCCAGTTAAAATACTGGTTATCCATTTGAGTATTTCTTCAAATTCAAATTTGTTTACCGCCAGCTCAATTTGCTTCCCCTAATCAAAAACTGAATTCAATGTTATAGGCTATATGAAGAATGACATTTCATGGGCCTGTATTGATAGATTATTGTGACCCATCGAGTCTTCATAAAACTGTAAGAATACACAGCGAGCATTCAGCTACCCTAGTAGAGTTCACTAGAAATCAATTGCGCTACATGATACAGTCATCAGCCTACGGATTTTTCAGGTTATATTCATCAGCCTACAATATTTATCCTTATCCTGCACAGTGTGTGCACGTTTATTTGCACATGTTGTGATTCTGCAATATACGAAAAGCATGCTACATTAAGTTTACAATTGGTGCCACATTAAAGCACAGATGCCACTCATCAGTCTATAGGCTACTGCGAGTATAAAGATGGGCTTTCATAAGAAGAAATATGATAAATAAATTCAAGTTATTCTTCAGTAATACTGCTGACTTCCCATGAGTTTACTTGAATATTAGTCTTTAACATTTTCTTCTACTTGTCAGTGAAAATGATTTAACATGCTTCAATTAAGTTTAAAATTACCAATTGAAAAAATGAACTATGTTTTCATAAAACACTTGTAACGTGAGTGACTTCACGAGGATATCTCGTATGTTTCAATTCCAGTCAAGTACAAGAATACCATGGTATGAGTGCAACTATACCAGCGAATATTTGATATATGTATCGAATGGCTGACCTACTTTTTCATCCAAGAAAGGCAATGACTGATGAACACTCGATAATCGAAATCCATCTTCTCGCGATTCTCGATGCTCCCCTGAAACAGAAAATGTTGCGGAATTAGTACATGTATCACCTCAAAAAAGCACAAACATGAGATTAACATTTTACTGTGTATCGAAATGTCGACATTCTGATGTTTTAAATGTCCCTAAAATGTAGCCATTCTCCTGCTAACTGAGCAGTTCTAATGGAACTATCATAGAAACGCACGGATTATGCATGATGACAAACACTTGCAAGTGTTGGCAAAATACCAGTAGAATTAAAGTATGCCTTTGCAAGTCTGTTTCAAATGCTTTAGCACTATTATAATTCTCCTAGTACTACCTGCATGTAAAATTGACATTGAAATCTAGAAAATATGCATGTTTAGTGTGGAAGACAGAGACCCTGTCTGCAAGATTTTGAAGTTTTAAGTGACCATCACTCAACTATCAAAAACGCGAAACAAGTTAGATTTCGCCTCTTCTTCAAAAAGCACTTCATGGCAGTTGAAGCTAAATTTTCGGTGCACCGGTGCGAGCAGGTGCGGCTAGCGCACAGCCCTGGTAAAAACCGATCAAAAACAACTAATTTGTACAGAAATAAAGTTCAGCAGCAAATGTTAGAAAGTGATGGATGTTCTTCTTATGAGCTAATGACAGTCTCCTAATAAGAACTCATCAATCAAATGATGCACTTTTTCTTATGACAACTTAGCTGACATATTGTCGAAGCACTTGTCATCGCGATGTCACTGCCCTTTCGTTGTCAAACCTTTGTTTAATCTACGGAAGAAATGCACCATTTCCCAGATGGAATCTGACTCATTTGTCACGTAAAACGAGTTAGATAATTAGAAATATTACACGAAAAGGTTTCGGCTCTCAAGTATGAATACCGTCATGTGTATGACATTCTATTTTAACGGATATCTAGAAAAATGAAACTAAGAATTCGTTAGCTTGCAAGCAGCGACAACAGCATTCCGTTGCTCTCAGGAGTTAATTCCGTCACTCTCAAATTAATTTTCCTCATTCATCTGCTGCAGAAGCAGCATCACTTTACAGTCTAACAAACAACTTTCATGAGGCCATCCGGCATTTAATTGACCCAGCCATGCGATAAAAACATCAATACTATTGCAAACAAAGAACTAAAATCGTCAAATTATTGTAATGCGTAGAATGCAATTGACATTCTTTTATTCGTTCAAAAGACGCTGATATTAGAGAAGCAAGCATTGTTTCACTTCACTAGTATTTTAAACATTCATTCAGAGTACAACAACCTTTTATAAATAAGGTATAGGTGCACAGAATTTTTGTATCAATTGTTCTGCATCGCATAACTTCTAAAGCATGTCAAAATATGTAATCTTCATCTACAATACTACAATGCTATTTTATCTGGCAGTGAACTTTAAATAAGCAGCTGATATTCTTTTCAGTGAAGCTGCAACGTCGATTAGAAAAATGTCTTTGCCGGTCTATGTTGGTATTAGAACTTACGGTAAAATTCTGTATGTTTCTTCCTCTTAACTGAGAAATCGGATAGTGGCATGAAGTCAAGTCGCTGGACCTCTCTTCAAATACAGTAAACTTTCTAAAACATCTATTGCAATAACCTCAAATAGGGATGTACAAGATTTTAAACATTTTGAGCCCAAATAGTAAGAAATATCCGGATTTACCAGATTGGAGGAATCAAATGAATCTTAAGTACTAGCATATGTAGACGTTACTGGAAGATTATAGCCAAATGCTGCAGAAGCGTCATAGCAGATTGGTCTAAGTTCTTGCTGTTTAACCGTGAACGGTTTTCTTCAGAACTGGTTGCAGCAAAATTGACTTTCAGATAATGACGTCTTTTTCTCTCAGCACTAGGTATCCCAATCTTTCGATTATAGGGTCAAATGCAGGATTAACATTTTAACAAAACAGAAGCATTCTCAAGCCTTAATATTCTTGGTCTTACGTCAGCAATTACTTCTTTTATTTAACACATTCATCGATTTTCACATAGTAGAATTCAGTCTGAAGTAATTCTGTAGTAAAGAAGGAAAAAAATAGCAAATTAAGCATGTAATAAAATAGCATTTAAGTAGCATATTTGCAATGCTACAGACCCTAAAATCCAAGGCCTGAGATTATCCGAAATTGTGGAATCCTGAGCAAGCACCCTACGCAACCTGAAAAGATCGATGCTGTGTCCAATGACATGCGGTAGGACTGCCATGTGCCTGTAAATCACGGACAACTAGATGATAGTAGATATAACAGATATGCGTAAATTTGCGATTCCATCCGGCTGACGCTATTGCATGAACGTCACTTGTAAACCATGAGCCTAACTAACGACTGTTATGCATCCTTGAGATGGTGATTCAAAGTATGACATCGAAAATATGCTATCTTGGCAACTATCAGATCATTTGATGAAATGATGATGCAATGTCAGCTATCGAAGGTCACTTCATGAGACATTTCCTAAGCTCGCTCGGTAAGGACATCGAGCTGTGGTCACAAAACCTGAAATATTTTATTGCATATTATTGTAGTATTGAAAGCAATTATTTTCTAATTAGTTTAAATTTCATCTTACCACTAATATCAATAAATACTGAGCTACATTAATGGATTAGAAAGGATATGAAAATCTGATGCTGTTGCCTGTAAGATAGCCTCATTTTACATATTAATCAAGCAACAACATAACCATGCTTAATAGAAGAGCAGCATAGAATGGTGCCACATAAATCGCCGCCTCTAATCAAAATCCGACCATTGATCATCTACAATAACTTCAATTAAATTACGAACTAGAATTGTAAATAAATGTAAGCTGACTAATCACATATCATGCGAAGACCGGTTAGAAAAATATTGAAGCAACAAAAAATGATGTTTTATTCTCCACAGCTTCGGTTTTCTCTTACTGTCATTCAACGTTAGAGAAAAAAAATACTGCTCACAAGTATGAACATCTATTAACGCTTTGAGGCTTAACATAGGGTTCATCTTCTGGTAATTCTGCACGCTGAACATGAAACACTTCGCTAAATGCATATTTACAAGACCATGAGATAGTAAGATACTTCCTTGATAATGTTAAAGTGCTCATTGCTGAAAAGCCTTGGTTAAAGCATGAGACATCTACAAGTCAGCAGATCTGTTATCCTGCTTCGGTTAAATGAATTCCTATCACCATGACAGCAACAAAACTCACGAAAATGAACATAGTGCGGCACTATAATATTGGCATTTACCTTCTTGTCTAGTCTTCGTCAATGTATCAATTGTAGCTTTTAGAGTTTCTAATGTTGTGCTCCCTGTCACTTCGACACCTGTATTAGACAGAACAGAACGCAACTCGTCCACGCAGCGACGAACCTTTTCCTTTTTCGCATATCGCGATGCAGGATGGCTGGAATAGACATCGCAGGAGGAGTAGAAATCCGCATAGCTGTGAATAAAGGAGAAAGGCTAGAGAAATGATGGCAGGTGAGAGAGAATAGCATAACATAACGTCTGCAAAGAGACAATAATAGAGGGGAAGCGAAACCATTTCTCCACCATGATCCACGCTTGAGTGCTCAACTTTGACGATAAATGCTTCATTCTTGACTGAGTATGTTGATTGTTCCTCACATAACAAGACCTGTGCTATCTTTGATTGACTGGAATGGAAGCTTCATGCGCATGCAACTATGAGCGGGTTCACTCTGCCAGCAATATACCACAGCTATTGAAAAAGACTAATAGTGAGCGCATTGTGTTCCATAGACAACTAGCACAGTGGAGCAACTTCATGTATTCTTCTTCATCTGTGATATTCTGAACCGTGGATCCAGAACTAAACTGAAGAGTTTAACTCATCGACAAAAAAGGCGCGTGATGATCTGCAATCTTTGAATCTGAATAAATCATGCAGCATTCTGCAAGTATTTTCAGCAATCCACAAGCAAAGAAATTGTTGAAATTCTCTTTCTTGATTCGTTCATTGGGTGGTCGTCCAGCAATCTTTATTGCACTTTTATTGAAATGAAGTTCATCAATGCCCAACATAACGATACTTTTCGACCCACCATGCGCATTGTTAAATTTGATGAATTCTAGGGTAAAATGCAACAAAATATTGCGCAAGTAGAAACTCTTTGATTAACACTTCAGATTACCAGGAATATAACGAGATATAATAAGAATATAAAATCCACTGTAGGCCTACATCTTTACATATTTGCGTACCTCGCACATGGCAATCAGAGGACGTGAAGTTCAGACATTCTCCCAACCGTACAATTTACGCTTCATTATTTTCACATATAAGATAAAAAGCAACTTCAAAACATTAAACACAATGAGAATCCTCAGTTAACATGCATGAACATTTAATGAAAACAAAAATGAAAATAATCGGACATCAGAAAGATCCTTATCAATCCTCGCATTCTATTAAGTATTACTATTCAGCAGAAAAGGCCGACCATCAATTCACACGAAGAGAATCGTGTACTTGACAGTTTGATACTTTGATGCTATGAACTAGTATTACATGAACTAGCCTTATCCACGACCAAGGAAACAGTCGTGATCAGGATTAACCTTTCTTTGAAACCTTCGAATAGAAATGAGCACACTAACATAACACCAAGACAAATTTAGCTTTGTGACAACTTAACAAATAAAAGACAGTTCCACCACATTTCTATGAAGTCGGACAGCAATAATCAATCATATAGATAGTGATAACAGGAGTCATTTGGGATTTGATAGATGAATGGAGTGCTGACGTCGTTTCAGTTATGTAAATGTTGTAAACAAATATCGCCTCATCATCAGCGATTAAAAGTACACCATAAATGTTAACAAATCGAGACAGTAATAATAGAAGGTTGATTGATAAGAGACACCATATTAACTTGATCGGAGAAGGTCGTAAAATGAAAAGTTCGAGCTTTTACGACATTTCTCTTAGCAACATTTAAAAAGGTCAGAAATGCACTGATTTCAATAGCACATTCAAGTTAAAGAATCTCATAACGCAGATGCTCGATTGTTCAAAATGAACGATAAACTGACCCAGACAACTGACAAAAAAACGCAGTAAGCAGATGCTGACAATGCAAAATGAAATATAATTGACCATCCTTTACTCTCAGAGTGACCAAACAAATTTTCGGAAAATATGGACCTCGAATTTCATCATCGAAAACAGCGAAAGGTAGATGACATTCATGTTGAATCCCTAACCAATTTCATCGCCGAATAGTATGCGTGTTGATAACAAGCCTTGTCAAATGGTAATTTCATCAAGCCGCCATCTCTGGTAATTGGGGGAACATCATTTGATGTTCATCCGCGCAGTGGCGCAATTAGTGACATGTTATCTATTCATGCAAATTAACTGTCATCCAAGGACGGCTATACACTGTCCTGTAGGACGGTATAGATGTCATTGCTGTCATCAAATTTTTGTTGTTGTGTCGCCTGAAAGTAAATTCACACACGATGATGTCTTCGGTTCAACCTTGTAAAGCTTGTTTACCATCGAAAACACAAAAATTCTAAGGGTTGTCTTCGCTGAGTCATTTTCATCCCAGTTAATCAGCCTCGGCAACATTGATTGCATCCTTTGACGAAGTTCTCAATAATGTGTGTGAAATGGCCCTGCCGAGAAATATCTCTATATCTCTATATCTGTTCCTTGTAGCTCATGCTTTCATACAATAAATCTCATGTACATCAATATGCAAGATATCACAGCCATGACTCAAATCTCAATTTGAATAGACCAGACGATCTAATCTGACAGTTTATCTTTATGATAAGAGTTCTTATTCGAACACATTTTGGTGTCGTGACCAGGATAGAAGCATTTTTAAAAAACATGATAGACCACTACGTTGTAGTAGAGCTAAACACGATCAGATGATTATCAGTAAATTGGAATATCTCGATTCTTGGAGTGGAATCATAAGTACGACAAAAATTTTGTGAATTGGATACAATGGGAATCAATGATTATTATTCAAATGATTAAAATTTGGAAGAATTACTAGTAAAATAGATTAAAAATCACAATGAACATACATAAAAAAAATATTTGACTCGAAAGAAAAGTTTGCAGCAATTACCGACCGGTTTCGCCTGGTTGCTGACAGGCTACTCATGGGAATGAATTTAATCTAAATCCGAAAACAAAATTCGAAACATATACTTCTAAATCAAAAGAACTTATATGTACACGGATGCTTGCATAGTCGTCCAGTACATATACCGTATTTACTCTATTAAGCGCCGGACCTCTAATACCCGCCCGCCTCTAATAAGCGCCGGGTCTGGAGCATCTTGAATGTAATAAGCGCCGGGCCTCTAATAAGCGCCGGGCCCCTAATAAGCGCCGGGTGTTGTATGTTCACAGATGGAAAACAGAGTTTTCATGTCACAAAATCTGTCATTCGCTGAGGAGACAAATTAAATATATCGTGTTGACCTAATCTTGTCAGCTGGGTTAGATGACTGAACAATGGAATCGTGCATGACGCTGCCATAGCGCTAGCAGTCTGCCGGTATTCCCAGACAAAGACTAAACTTCGAAAGTATATATATACGAGTAGTTCAGCCATGATTTAGTGTTGACTTGAGCATAGAAATAAAAATGGATTCTTTCCGTTCTCTATCTGTGCGGGTCGAGTTAGGCCCAAGCTGAAAGAATGGAGCAGCCTCAAAGTTTGATAACAAATCTTTTGCACACATTGCAATATGCCTACTCATTTCCAAAGTCACGTATTGGCATTATCCATTTGTTGTCTATGAATAATAAGTCGATTGCGGAGCATATCTCCCGTTTTCCCAATATACAATTGATATTGGGCAAACATCATATCACCTCAAAGATACATCAAACAGCATGGAATTCATGCTAGCGTGAAAAACGTTGCTATACCGATTTATGGTCGCTGCAAACACTGCAAATGCTGGAGATCTTATCGCTGTGAAAGACAGACACCCCTTCAACTCCCGAGTGTTAACTTTAACTTCTTCTTGACGTTCTTACTGTTTCGCGATGGGAACAATGTCGGGAAATATCTGTGTATCTTCTACTGCGATTCTTTCACACCGCTTAAACACATGCAATGTCTTCCATTACAGCATTATCTGTAATTCCATGTCTTCCTGGATTTTCCATGTTATTAATCTCATGTGTATCAATGTGCACAATATCTACCTGATTCAAATCAATCAAATTTCTAGACAATCTAATCTGACGGTATTATCTTTGCGATAAGTATTTCTGTTTGACCATAGGCCCATCAGACTCTTCATGGAATCCCAACAATTTTGGCTATAGCGAAGGATTTCTAGACGGCAAATATGAAAAAGATGCTGTGAATAAAATAGAAATAAAATGCAAATGAAATAGAAATCACAATATAAGAGCTATAAAGAAAATACTGACATAAAATTGCGGACAAGCAGATATGACAGTCTCTTCTTCAAAAAAGAGACGACAACTTGGTAAAATTCACGGAGTAAATTATTTGCATAAACATTCCAGCGTTCGGTCATGCATAGATTATCTCAAACGAAACAACTACATCGCTCATAACTGCATTTAATGAAGCCAGTAGACAGCAATGCAATGATTCACAAATATACCTGCAAATAATGATTTGATTCCCATTTGGTTGCATAACTCACTTAAAAAGCATTAGAGCTGGATGACATCCATAGTTCAGTTCCTCATCATCCATGATTTGTTTCCTACAAAAATTTGAGACAATGTTAAAAAATGGGGCACAACCAAATAATCATGAATGTTATGATTTCGTAGCATGACTTACATGTAGATATTAAAAGCGTTGGGGTATCACAGAACTACTAGTTTATTCAGAAAAATCTTGCACACAGATGTTCGCGATGTTTCGGACTATTTTTGTGTTTATTTTCATCATTACTTACATAATGACACAAGACATTGATTCATGGCATGATCTCAAACAAACAAGCAGGCATGCAATAAAGCGCTGTGAATTCTCGGATCAGTAACAAAGTTTTGCTTGTCATTTGCTTTGCCGAACGTATTGCAATCCAACAAGTTACATGATGGAACATTGTCATCAGACAATTGAGGAACGTGGTTGGATTACACGAGTGCGGTGAAGCCATTAGACACTCCAGAAATAATGTGCAAAAGATGCTTGGCGCAAATGAAGTATATACTAGCCACCCATCTAAGGCAGCACCTGTGGTGATTTTGCAATCTCTACTGGATGTTCTGCTACGAGTGGCAGATCAGAGTGATCAATCTCAATTTAACAGGCATTGACATCTAAAGCTGACAAAGAAGGAAGGATATGGTATCATGCGTCTCGATCCTCAAAACTGAGGTCCAAACAAGGTGACACTTCTAAAAACGTGAAAATCAAGCTGGCTTGTAAAAATTATTATTGGAAATGGTGCAGCCAGCACATATTCATTTCACAATTCCAAAAACGAAATGAATAGGTGCACACTAAACATAGAATATTATGTAATTAATCTGGTTGTGGAATAAATCTTGAAAACTATCCTACATCATGAATTTTCAATGTAGATCGTTTTCAGAGCTTCAATGAGCGAATCATGAAGGGCATGATCCTTCCATTATTTTGTTACTCCCTCCATCAGAGAGATGTCTGATAGGTCCATGTTCGATTATATCTGTCATCACGATAATGTCATTGATCACAACACATCATGTCGAATACTCACACTGCTTTCAGCTTCTGGTCATCAAGTAATAGGCCTATTTCTTCCTGCTAACAACAACTCATCTGAATGAGCATAATGAATAAATGGCTCATCATTTTTTAGCAAAGAAAACATCAATCTCTTCCTTTAAATCAACAATTGCAAACATGATATCCTTCTGATAGTCTGAACACAAACCCAGCTATCAATGATTTGATCAGACCAGCAAGTGAGTTCTACCAGTCACAAAGACTAAAAAGATGGTGGAAAAGTCAATTCAAGCCTTATGTTTTTCAATTGTATGTGAACTTTGAAGTGAAAACACACAAAGCACATATATAACACAGAATGTGATGATACTCAATTTAAAATTTTCAAGTTATTCGCACATTATTCAAGTAAAACTCTTGTCTAGCTCATGTCCAACATATCCATGTCGAATACATCAACAATGCAAAATATACCACGGAGTAATGAAAAAAAGCAATGACATAATTCAGAAATGTGGATGTTCTTCCCTGTCAGCTTTCTGCCTCCCCTCCATTCTGCTCTATGTTCCGAAATTTTTTGAAAATTGATCTTCAAGCGCCACTACACAAATTTTGAAACAAATCATGGCCTTTCTAATCTTCACGAGTCAAACAGCATTCCACTCCAATTTCCCTGGTGCCAATGACCTTGATTTGTGAAAATTCATCAAATCTTGGAAACGTGTGATGAAATCTTAGAATTGAGTAACAGAAGAACACAGAAGAAATTGAAAAGCAATTATAACAGCACTGAGAAGCAATCCAAGCTGATGCGTTCCATGCATACATCAAATTTTCAATGAAATAAAACTATGTACTCACCCTAAAAGTGTTTCTTTCAAGAAATAGCACGGTGTACTAGTAAGCCTTTAACATATGATATTTTTTAAAACATTGCAGAAAAAGGGTCAATACAAGTGTTATAGATTTTACCAAATTTAAACAAAAAATTGCTTTGTATGTTTCTTTCTTTCTCTTCTCACAATTCATAATGCTGCATTTTAAGCATATGCAGCCCGATCAATGTGTCACATCAAGCAACATGTGCAAAGTATACATATGTCAACAGTGTGTCAACAATATCGCACTCAAACATATGTCAAAGACCTGCCACGGAAAAAATTCACATCTTTGACAGAAGTAGTTTTTATTTTTGCGATTGCTGTGATCATGGTGCTTAGTGTTGAGTGTGATATGACCTGACTGCTTAGTGTTCCATGTCTATGGCTATGATGAACCAGAGGCGGCTACTAATTTTTTGCACGGAGAAACCTTGCATCTGTTTACACACGCTTCGACAAAGCAATCAAAACGTATGCTAGCTAAAATAGCCTTACCATAGACATCGGGTTACATTCGACAAGATATTAAATGCGATTCACTGTAACCATCATCCAAGCATCATCACCAGATCAGCACCAAATGATCATATTTTGCGACAAACAGCGATTGCGGACGAAGGAACATTGCTCCTCGGTGCAGCCGTGTCCATCCCATTTGCATTCAATGAATATGTGCAAAGTCGACAATCACGCTTAAAGCGTTTGGTTGTGCTCATAGAGTATGGCTTGCTCCATGCTACATCATCATGGGACCAATTGTGTTCGTTTATGGCATTTGCGATCATCATGACCATATGATCATGACCATGGACATCGAACATCAACAACTAGACATAACTAGACATAACATAGACTTAATGCTTGCTGTTCGATGTCTGTGACATGACAATTGCAAAATTTGTGCCTAGCTTGTTGAAGTCGTAGAAATCTGTAATTTTACAGCAGTAATGGACTAGCATGACATGAACATTTTAGAAAAAGGTATATTTTGGACCTAAGCCAAAACGCGAGTGATCTGGAAGTCTAATAGCGGCCTTCCAAATACCATGGTTATCATCATTTTTCTTTATGTGTTAAAGCTTTTACAATAACTACCTCACCATCATTCGCCCTGCGAGAAGAATTCTCAGGCGTTGAATGGTGGCAGGCCTAGAGTATGCATGCTTCAACAGATTGATTATTTGTAAGATTTAGTATTATTGACCTAGATCGTTACATAAATGATCGGATAAAACCACATTCAACAGACCTCCGCTACTGTCCAATCTAGACTTACCAACGAAGGCACAACGAAATTTCGGATTTCGATGGCGAAAGTCACGGTGAAAGCAATGCCATGAAGAAGATCAGGTGATTTTGAAGCTGAATTTGTTGTTTTTCTTAGAATACATCAAAAATGCCGCTATACAACATTACAATTTAAATTTCACGAGGTTTTGTCATTCTGACGGAAAATATATCTGCGAGTCACAATTTTCTAACCGCGATTTCATTTTATTGAGATTTCTTATAGTTCTATGTCGTCCGAAATGCAGGATGTGCTACATGTCTTCTACAGGTAAGCCTACCAATCATTCAATAATGCATTCGTCGATGTGGGTATTAGTTGATAGAATAACGTCTATTCAATAACCGTCTTTTCTTTATCCGATGTGACCGCGTTTAAGAGGAGTATGAGTGCTGTAGAAGAGTATGAAAGTTGATCATGCAATCTTGTGCAATACGATTGTCCCACACTTGCAAATAATTATGAATAAATGTATATTAAATTTGTTCGGGCACATCACACTATTTTGTTTAGCAATCGCAAAACATCGGCAGTCATAACAGCACAGTGTCAAGTGCTCTGATTTCCTAAAATGCTAATCCTAATATGTTTGTGATCCATCTTTTCTTTCAATGCGCAAACGTTATTCACCCGTCTTAGTGTTCGTTGAATGAGAGAAACTCCAGTCTTTCTGTTTCTTGTTTCTCACATTAATGTTGAATGTTTGTGGGACAATGATGTCTTGCTTGCATCTTAGGGTTTGTTTAGTCATGGATTCTCCATAACATTCAAGTTTGGTCTGCTACCGGACCATTCCATGACATTGACGTTTCGCGAATGCAATTGATCTTCGCATTCTTTCGATGTGTGGCAGATTTTTTTTGTGGGTGGGCAGATATGTTTTTTTACAAGTTTACCAATATCGATGGTCAGGTCAACTACTTGGTGCTACCAAAAATTCTACCAAAATTCCTGATCGATGCTGTCAACATTTACAAGCAACATTATCTTACGCCACAGATGAGCTACATATAATCTTCACACCGAATTAGTACCGTTTTAATCAGAAGAAAAAAGGCGCCATCAATGAAGTCATTGTTGAAAATAGAGAAAATATGAATCAGGCAATCACGTTTTGCAAAGTTCTCGAACGATGGTTATTTGAGTCGTCTCTCTTCTTTAGAAATTTGGCAGCGGCCGGTCGTGGATCGAACTTAGAAGTTGCTGATCCATTTAAGGCAATCGAAATGCGGTTTGCAGTCCTCTGTTGTGTCATTCACAGTCTATGAGCAGATCTGCAAGCATGAAAATCATAATGCGCCAATTCTTAGCGTCGTGGAATTACAACGTCTATATTACTTAAAAGTAAGGCGTTTTTACTATGTAGCTACGTTTTTTAAGTTTTGAAACTCGAATTTAATTCGTGGCATGGTAAGAAGTTTCCATTGTGCTAGCTATAGGTTATTTGCCGAAATATTTTAGGCAAACCAGTCATTTTAGTGATAAAGTCGAGGCATTACTCAAATCACCATTAAATTCACGACGAAATGCTTGAGATTAGTTATCTGCGAATTGGAATACCCTTATGTCCTAAGGAATCTTCACTGCTTAGCGAAAACAATATCTTTTATTTGAATATTTTGTGAAGATATGATGAGATCAAAAACATTTTGTCTTTTAATTACACGAATAATGTCATGGAAATACATGTACGATCATGTATCAACAAAAGTGTTTTTGTTATCTACACTTAATAATGAGGACAACTGCTCGACTGTGTTCCAACTGACGTTATGGTCATCCCTTGAGATCGAGGACTTCAAATGTCTAGCTGTTGACGTGATCCCTCAATAATTGGCTCATGTACCGTATTTGACACCAGGCACGTAGCTAGAGATTTTGTAATGGGGGGCATACACAATCCTCGTCTCGTCAGTGAATTTTGCAGTGATTAGTAGGCCCCCTACTAAGAAATGCTGCTCTCAAATATGGTCTCTGAAATTAGGCTTATTTCGAAAAACAATATGACAGTGTTATCTAACTGAAGTTGAATTAGATGCATGATGAGATGCAAAGACTGAGTTGAATTTAGATGCATGATTCACAGCACATGATAATGGAATTTCTAGGAGAAAGAAATATCACTGTATTTCCAAAACGCTACATTGCAAATCAAAAACGAATACTTTCAGTTACTTTTTTTTCATTTTGTTATGTAGATACAATCATAACAGTCTGCGGTTCTTCATCTTCTTCAACAGATTAAGAATATCGTCATAATTCAATTTTTTGGAAAGATCTTTTTCAAATGTCAATAAACACAGATTGCAAAGTCTTTCCGTAGACATTCGTGATCTCAAACGAGTTTTAATTCGCTTCACTAAAGAAAAAAGCTTCTCAACGTTGCACGATGTTTGTGGTATTGTCAATAGAATATTTATAGTGTAGGTGGCGTGTCACTTGAATTGATGTTTGAGTTGTCATCACAAATAGGCCCACATGGTGCATCAATAGTCTCAGACTCCACATGACGTTTCTTTAAAAATAGTGTTGTTTGATAAAGCATTTGACGCTTCCTTGGTTTGCTCATCGCAGAAGCGTAATGACCGAAACACAAAAACGTGAGGTTGGTATCGCGAAAACGAAGAAATATTACTAGATGGCGAAGTCAGTGAATTCACAGTGAAGTTCACACGGTGATATATCTGTGGTTTTGAGAAGGAGCAGCAGCACGCATGCGGAAATCAATCTTCAACTTATGTCAAAGTCATGCGAATCAAAAGAACGCACGCGCTTTGCGGTCGCAGTCGATGAATCTGTTCGAACAAGAAAACGATTGCTAGCTGATGACTCCGGGAACGGTGACGCCGTTGCGTGCACCGCTGTCAGTGAAGAGTGAGCGTCGTGTGTTAACATGGAAATGGATTGCAGTAGCGCGCGCATGTGATCTAACGTTATAGGATGGGGATCGACTCCATATGTTTTCCAATGCATACATTTGACTGTTGACTAACCGGTCTCCCATTATCAATTTTCATGCGATAGCGAATTAGGGGGGCAGGATTGCAAAATGGGGGGGGGGCGGTCGACCCCCCAAGCCCCCATGGCTTCGTGCTTGTTTGACACAAAATGGCTCTTGGAATCGTCTGAATGTCTTCTTCCCGGGAATACAAACATGAATAAAATGCAACCATTTATGCAACTAATAGCAGGTTTATTTTGGAAGCCTATTTGTTTTCCCCAACAATTTTCACGAAGCTCATCTCCAAGTAATTCGGAGAGACTGATCGTATAGGGGGGGGGGCAAATGCCAGAATACCAGGCATCATCGAAGATAGTAGGTAACCAGTCATTCAGACCGAATGCAACATGAGTTGTGATCTAATTATTAAAGTCTGCAGAATCAGTTAAGAGTGAGCTCGCGTCCGTTGCCTTAATTCTTAGTAACTCAGGTTTGGAATCAGTATTTTCTGCTAATTCAATCGGACATGTGTCACGATGCTTCTTGCAGTGCATGGTTTGTAGCATTTCTAGCTACCGATCGACGAGAACATATCATCGAAACCATAGATTTTGCCAATCCTCCCATCACATCAACACGTAGACGTAAACAGTAAATTTTGTGTTCTGTAACATCGCTTACCAATGCCAACGACTGTGTATTGTCTTTCAGGCAGACAAGTCCAGTGAAAATCGATATTTGCGTGTTATTGAAGTGAAATTGTGGGGTTGCATCTTTTGCCTGCACTAATTAGTTTTATGCGAAATTCACATGACGATCGCCGACTCCGGCGTGACATTGGACTTAAGACAGAGGCAGTTCGTCCTGACTCAATTTTGTAAAGCAATGCTTCTTTATTGAAGAAAGCATGTATATCAAGTGATCGAGGACTTCATGGTAAGTCCAATCAGCAATAGTAACCTTATCGGAATCATCCCACATTTCGAAAGACTGGGCTATCATTTCACGTTTTTCCAGCAGGACGTTATTTTTCATAGACAGTGCAATCACATGGCTTCATCATACAAGCGGTGTCATAAATGCAGGGTTTCCGCGCTCCTGGAAACTCCTGGAATTTTGAAAACGGTTTTCCAGGGCTCTGGTAGATAAGTTTAATGCTAGAAGTTTTTAATGGAATTTTTTTATTCATACAAAGTTAATTAAATGAATTCATTCACATTCTGGGTTTTGCAGTAAAAGAAATTTCTAGCTATGCATTTTAAAGACGTTCTTGTCCGTCTTTTTGATTCAGGAAATTTAATGAACGCTCTTTTTATTGCAATCCGTAATATATAAAAGAAACAACTCGTGCATTGAAACATTTTGAATACCGGCAGATATGGATTTGAAATGAAGCCTTAAATATCGTATTCATTTTTTCTTGCATTTTGGGCTGTGCGCTAACCGCACCTGCGGCACCATTGCACAGAAAATTGAAAAGCTTCCCTGAAGCACTTCTTTAAGCATAGACGAAATATAACTTGCTTTGCGTTCTGGATTGTCGTGGATAGTCAATTAAATTATCAAAATTTTGTAGGCACGGTCTCTGTCCTTCATGCGAAATATTTACATTTTCTAGAATTCAATGCAAATTTTATCGAGTAGGATAGTAGAGAAAATTCTAACAATGTTAAAAAATTTGAAGCATGCTTACAAAGGCATTTTTAATTCTATTTTTCTTTTTTGATTGTCATCATACTTGTGCGTTTGTATGATAGTTCTAATAAAATTCTTTAAAATTAGAAAATGAAAATAGAAATTATGTAGATATGCAATAAAAAAATGATTGAAAGAATAATAATGACTGACTTGCTAAGTCAGTGGCGGACGAAACGTTGGGTTTTTTTATCGATTCATTTTAAAATCATATACAGCAAAGGAGGAGCTTATTTTTTATTCTTTTTTAAAATAACTGAACAGATCAAGAAATGTAGACAGGTTCAAAGCAATGTCACGTCTGCAAATTACTGTGCGGAACGTCACGATCTCGACATTGCGATCGGCTTCAAGCAGTCAAGAAGAAAATCTTTCGGACGAATACCTGGCCACTGGAATGCCAAGATAACCTTCATCTTAGCAAGAGGAGCAACTGCAGGGTAGGCCTACGCTGTATTCACTGAGATTTCAAAATTCTGAAGTCGCGGGAATCGGGATTTTGTGGTCTAAAATGACTTCCATGAATTTAAATTGCCGAATTTTCGTCAACTTTCACATTTTCTCTCATCATCAGGAAATACATCGTTTTTTATGAGATAACCGTGATTTTCAAAAGGTTTCATTTTCCTGATGTAGAAATTTATTGTGAAGTGAATTGATATTTGAAGTTTGATCATAATGAAGCTTGACTTTATTTGATAAGTAGAATTGAGTAATGTTCTCCTAGTTGGATTAATTATACTGTATGCTTAAAATATTATACTCTCAATTTGCAGTGACTAAACAGACAAAATGAGTCAACTGTAATTCAAGCTTTACAGTACAGCATCAATTTGATCGAAATTCGTAAATTTAGGTGCACCGGCCCGAGAACCGGTGCACCGCCCACAGCCATAATTTTAAGTAATATTATTTAATTTTTGGAGATTATTAAATATGACAAGACTGACTATATACATGTACAATGACATTTGCTCAGTGAGGTGAGTGCTAGATTTCTGAAGTATCTATTTGTTCTTTAACTGCTTTTTTTGTCGCCGAAAATTGCATTGAGAGGATGCGCTTGAAGGACAAATGAACAAATTAGAAGATGAATTGAGAAAAATACTTCAAATCCTTTTTTATCAGATTATTTGTCTTGATTTTACGCTCAATGTACTTTGCAATACCGAGGAGTTTTCATGGGTAGACCAAATGATCAAAGGCACGTTTGAGCCACATTTGGACATCGTACTTTGAGTGCCTGAAATATATAAACCGTTGCAAATCACAGGACCAGAGTTCATGAATTTTAAGGACTGGTTAGATTCACTCGTGATTCGTATTAAGGCTGAAGTGGAAAAGTACGTTAAAACTATTGTACAATCAGTTGCTTTATCTCTTGCATATATAATGCAAAGAACTTGTATTTGGTATAGGCTATATCACGAATTATGTAAAATCAACTTGTAAATCAAATTATGTAAATCTCCTGGAAAGCTCCTGGAAATATAATCAGAAGGCTCCTGGAAACTCCTGGAAAAACGATCCTTGAAAACCTCGGAAACCCTGCATCACAAACTATCATTTATAGTGACTCCAGCCCTCGTCCCGGTTGTATTATATGCAATTGTAAGATATACAGTCCCCGCCGCTTAATGTGTGCATGACCTCAAAGCTCAGATTTACACACATTAAGCGGCTAAATTGAAAACTCGAGTTACTCCATTAGAAAGGCTGTTATTCATTCGCATTTTCACAGAGTCAAAAAAAAATCAGTTATTTTAGACTGAGAAGCACTCTTAAAAGTTGCTAGTTTGAGCACATCTTGCACTTTGTTCACAGCTTCTTCGCAATTTATTTCTGCCCAGCACTGTAGCTTCAAGAGCATCGCCACGGCTTCAGAATTTGAAATTGTTTCGATGTGTTGATCTTCTTCATCTGATTGGATCTGAAAGAACAAAGAAAATTTATCTAATCGGCTGATGGAACTGGTTAATCGAAGATAAACTGAACTTACTTCATCATTATTTGGTTGGTTCAAAAACTCCTCCAAATCCATTGTCGTCGCATGAATTTCTTCTCCTTCTCGGCTTGTGTTCGAGGTCATGTCGTTGCAGGAGTCAATGTCTTCGAGTTCTACCACCTCATCACTGAAGTCATTGGACCAACCAACGTGTTTCGCACAGTTTTGGATGACGTTTGACGTTACGGCTTTCCATGCTTTCTGCATTATCTCAATGGCTTGTCTCGCTGTAAAACCTGAGAGAAAATCTTTCCATGTTTTCTTTTCCTCGATGCAACGCATGGCAAGTTTGCTCAAATGAGATCGGTAATGAGACTTAAACGAATGAATAGCGCCACCATCTAGTAGCTGAAGTCGACTTGTAACGTTTGGTGGCAAAAAGTAGAGTTCCACATTCGAGGGGACTGAGGAAACCTTGTGAGACGTGGCATTGTCCACAATGAGAAGAACACGTCTTTCGCCCATTTCCTTCTGTATGCGTTCTGAAAAAAAGGGTAAGCCATTTCGAGAATAGCTCGCTAGTCATCCATGCGTTTCGATTGCTCTCCCAACTCAAATGACCAAGTTTCGAATGGTCTTTAGGGAACGTTCTAGGATTTTTGCTTTTCCCGATTACGAATAGAGGAATCTTGACTGTGCCTTCCATGTTGCAACATAAGACAGCAGTCCAACGATCCTTCTGACATTTAACAGAATTTCTCGGATCGTCCTTTGTCACGAAGGTGCGATTGCTCTGAGCTTTGTAGTAAAGAGCAGTTTCGTCCATGTTAAATATCGCTACACTGGCATAGTTAGCTCTAATCAGAGGCCATGAATTCGAAAGCCAGTCGTCACAGACACTGCGATCTACAGCTTTAGATTCGCCATGGAGAGACACAGACTTTATGCCCTCTCTTCAGAGTTCTAGTAAGCCAACCATCAGTTGGATTAAATTCGTCTTTAGATGACTTGGCAATTTCAGTTGCTGCCACCATCAATCTCTCACGACCTAATGAGAAATTGCCATTGCGCCCCTGCTTGATGAACTCGACCAACTTTTTCTCGACCTCGGGAGCTTTTCCTGTCCGTTGTCGTTTTCGGCTACTGTTTGCACCATCAACGAGGGCCCTGTGGATAAATGAACAGCTTTCAAAATAAAGTCGCATCAAAATAAGATTTTAAAATTGCATACTTTTTGTTGCTATCCAAATTTTTTCTGCATTTGGTGACGGTGTTTCGGTGGACGCTAAATTTTGCTGCAATTTCCGCAATCGTCCCATCTGCTTCACCTATGCTTATCCTTTTTATCAGGGATAAATCTGTGCGCTGCATACTGTTAAAACGACTTGAACAGTTACACTTCAGAATCACACGGTACGGAGAATGTGATAAACGGATAACGCCTTGCGATGAGTGAATCTCGGAGCACTGCATCATTAGAAACAACAGCCAATGACAAACGAGCAGAATATTCCCTATTTAGAGGGTTGTTGAGACGCCAATCAATGATGTGACAAAACTGTGCACATTATACACGGCGCAGATTCAACATGTTTAATATGTCTCATGACCACAAATCTGTGTTTTGCACATAATAAGCGGCGGAGACTGTATATTGTATGATGCATGGCCATGCACTGCATGGTCCACTCGTATGATATTGAAAAATATTTCATTATGTGACTGCTGACATCGTATATCGAAGATACTCGAGTTAAAATTGAAAATAAATTTAGTTTTGTAAATTTCAGGTCATCACCTACGACACCGTAAAAATGAAAACCTGGGTAGATAAACTTGAAATTTTTACCTCGATGCTTGCCGTTAGAAAGAATTGGCGACTATGTTACCAAAAAGTTTACATCATGCAACTTGATCTTCAATTCGTAAATTAAAATTACTAGAATGTGTAGGGACTAAATAGTTTTTTAATTGAATTTTGTTTTACTATGAAGTACTGTGTCATATATGGCCTACACTGTGATGCAGAAATTAAAAAAAAATAAATGCAAGAAAATATTTCAAGTGTTCATTTGAAGTCAGATTACCTAAAAATTCGCTTCTTTACAATGTAATATAACCTTCTTAGTCATCCACTAAATCCACTCCAGATAAACGACGGCCTTTTTTAGTCATCCATTCAATTCACTCCATATAAACGACTTTGCTTTGATAGTTTTGCTTCTTAGGTAAGTCTACGAAGTTTATAATTACACCTGAATGAGTTATGATGAGAAATAACTCGTAAGAAGAATATAATGAGAAATAACCACCGTGGCAGTCAGAATAACATCGCACACTTGGACGTGAAAATCGCTTGTTCTACTCCCGATCCGTAGGTTTCATCGAAAGAGTTTCATCGCCAACGGCAAGTATGTCACATGTCGCCGTGAGGGAGTTCTGCACTATCTTCATCAAGAGGATTCTCTGCCAGCTTTCCTGCGTTTTTTCCCATTTTATCAATTCTCGTGCTCGTCGCAAACTCATTGATCTCCTTGACTGAGTCAACTTGGTCATCCGCCAGCAACCTCCAACATATTCTTCACCATAAATATCACTATCTGTCGAATGGCACTGAATGGTGTTCCTGTAGCACACAAGCTTTCAGTCTTCGTCTCTTCAGAGGCTCAGAGGGTGAATCCTGGATGTCTTTTTCGATGCCACTTTTTTCTTCGTATCCACCTGGATATGGATTCTCATACTTCCATTACTGTCAGCTTGGATATTGTGCTGGTTGTAATTGGTCGAATGTGTAGTACTGTTAATTCCTCTTGATTTTTTTGCATCGTTGAAAAAATCCTTAACAAATCCAAAAGTACAAGCATGCGTGTAGCAGGGTGCGAAGTAAGAAGGGGGTGGGGGAGGATCCGTCCCTACCAGTGATCATCTGAATCCCCACCAGTACACAGGTTTGATTAGTCCTGGGGGGGGATCCCAGATTGTCCCTCCCAGTGATGTGTCTGTCAGAATGTATGTCTACTTTTTCTGTCTCTCAGAGTGGATTTTAGCCGATTCCACTTGACGGCTATCTTCAAAGCTGCAGCGCATGTGTGTGTGCTGCTGCTGCAATGAAGGACATCTGACTGACTAATACCCCGTCCACTGCGTGGGCAGCAGTTAGTGCACGTGTCTTGACCGAACTCTGTTTTTTTCATCACCATTCGTCGCCTCTCCACGAGTTTTTCCTGCAATTTCGTCCGTCGCATCGATCATTGTCATCAACCAACTTCGATTTGGATTGTGCTTTAGGTAAGCTTTCAAATATTTTCTAAGGGATACTTATAACTAGGGTTACCAACGTCCGGTATTTATACCGGACAGTCCGGTATTTTAGGATCCTGTCCGGTATGCGCTACGGTGTCCGGTTTTTTGGGGATGACCAAGGAGCGCGGAACAGGGGACCCAGGTTAATAGCGTTTCATTGGAATTAGCGATTGGCTCAAATTGACAGTAAGTTGGCAACGCAAGAACCTAATCTTGTTTTACTGGTAGAATCGGTGCAGCAGCCGATTGAAGCAGTTTGGAACTGACACATTGACACACCGTCAGCACAACACACAGCTGTTTAATTCTTCTCAATGAACTGATCATGGAACTGATAGTGCATGATACGACTTTACCATACTTTCCCAGAATGACTGACTGACGTCACTCAACTTCTGCTTAACTAACGAACTAATACTTCACTCATGTCCGACTCGTACTGCTTAGCTTATTGTTCTCTTGAAAATGACGCATCTCAAGTATCCAATCACTAATCTTGATTTGTCGAATAGTGAATTCGCATTCGAAATCGCATTGCAATTTCATTTTTGTGAACTATTGACTATCGTCGAGACGTTGTGCTCCTATCTTACGCCGATAACTTTGATAATTCAAAACGTTATGAATCTTTAATCCTTATAAATGACGTTGACAATAATTTCGCATAAATTATTCTTAGACAGAATAGCTTAATATTCCTCATATCATGGCATCACAAATTATTACAAGAAGATTGAGCAAGCCTATTCAGCTGATGTCCGAACTACTGTAGTCTACATGTACAACATTAAATGAGCATGGAGTCTAATTTTAAAGTGTAGTACAGTGTGTTAATAAACGAATGAGCCCTTATACCTAGGTCTACATCAAATACACCAGTTGTTAAATACGAAGTTACGAACTAGTACCCCAGTTCCAATTTGTGTACACCTATATTATAATATCTGGTCCGAGCATCAACTTTACAAAATGTATGTTTTTTGTTTCAGCTTTGATTCTATAGGCCAACCTCGAGGTTGAGGTGAATACCAGGGAATGGCCCCCCTGACGGAAGCCCCAAACCTATGCTCAAATTTACAAAATGTAGATGGTTTTCATTCATTTTTTTACAAGGTTGCTGCATGCAAAGTATGATCCCAATTACGTTTTTTAGAAATCGAGTTGTCATGAGAATATAGCAAACTAGCTAAAAATTGGATTTTTGTCGAGGTTCAAGTATATGGAAAAAGTCCATTTAGGGCCTATCGGCATTCATTATACATCATAATGTGAGTGTCTGGTATTCTCAGCAGGTGGTGTTGGCAACCCTACTTATATATAACAATACAATTTTAATTGAATATGACGGTAAATTTATTATTTATCAAAGTAGGCCTATGTCAATAAACTGAATACACATATCACTACAATGTAAACATAGCTATAAAAATACTAGCTGACTGTATATACTCGTAGTTTAAGACTACCGCGGTACCGAACTTCATAATTGCAATTTACTGAATTTTGCAAAACAATGCCTACATGCGCATGTGTCGTTCAGCTCCGGACTAGGTACTTTTCAAAAGCCAGTTTGAAACTACTTCAGCTAACGAAATGTCTGGGCTAGGCCCTAACTGTCCCCCTGGCCAAATTTTTTGAAAACACGAATATACATACCGTTATATGCGTGTCTACTCTATACATATAATGTTCATGTGATTTTTGACAATAGAGGTCTGCCGTAGTACATTGAATATCTGAAGAGATTGACAATTATTAAGGCAATAAGTGACAGCAATAACCCTTGATTACCCGATGGCACTCGCATGACCAAGGAATCGAACCGAAGTTCGCGGACTTCGGTTCGATTCCTTGGTCCGTGTTAATACGGAGTGCTGTACATTTCAATGCGATTTCAGTTTGACTGCACAAAGCTACCGCGGCGATCATGGCGTTCCTATACCGTCCATCAGCGTTGGTACGACGCAGAATCTGCGTTTCTTGTGCGCCGAGAAAAAAAATACATAACTGAATTCATTCATACCTGGATTTGCTGTCCTAGCACCATCATGGATGTTCTTCGCAAGCGTGTCGGACTTCTTCTTGCTCACAATTACGTCCAGCAAGTCTAAGATGACGAAAATGCTCTGCTAATTATCCGAAGGCGAAGGAAGAGGACCCCTCGAAGACTCTGGGTACGACCATGGTTAGACGTCGATAGAAGAAAACGATATGGACATTTTCATCGACTCATGCCAGAGTTACGTGGTGAAGATCCTACCAGCTATCTAAATTTTCTCCGAGTGCCACCCGAACTATTTGATGAACTTATCGACCTAGTAGGACCACGTATCACCGAACAAGATACCCGATTTCGGAAAGCCCTCGAACCAGGCTTAAAGCTTGCTATGACATTGCGTCACCTTGCCTTCGGAGACAAATACACTGGAATGAAGTTCAGCTTCAGAGTTCCTCATAATACGATGTCTGTTTGTGTTCGTGAAGTCTGTCAAGCCATCGTTGACGAATATAAAGACGAGTGCATTCAGTGTCCTACGACTGCATCGGAGTGGTATGATATTTCTACCGAATTTGAACACAGATGGAACTTGCCTCATGCATGCGGGGCGTTAGACGGTAAACATGTTGCCTGTCGACGACATCAGAACAGTGGAAGCATGTACTTCAATTACAAAAGTTTCTTTTCGATTGCAGGGTGTCAACTCGATCCTATATTCCTATATTTGTCCTATATTTTTTCATTTATCCTATATATCCTATATTTATCCTATATTTCGTTGAAAGGTCCTATATTATCCTATATTTCTAAATTGAAAACCAATCATAATGGAGTTAAGGCTTTTATTCACGATTTATGTAAGTATTAATGAATGAATTGAGCCTTGATGTATAATTACTCACATACTCGTACTTGTAGGATGAATGATATTATAAAAATTATTCTAATCGATGTTTGTATGCAAATATTGAAGATGTCATAACATCGTAAGCTGTAAATAAATTTACATATAGAATGGCTGATAACAGGTAATTTCTCATAGTTAATGAAAACAATTGCGACTCTCTTTAACTGTTTATTGCCGAAAAATGAAATTACGCTAAAAATATGTACATATTTTTTAGCGTAATTTTCTTTTTTCTGCAATTACAGAAAATCAAATCGCCCTGTGCAGACTCGGGGCTGTGACGAATAAGTCTGCTGCTGCACCCTTGCATGTCGTAAAAGGCGACTGATAGGACTAAATTTTCATAATCCCATTAAAATATAGAATCAGTGTGATTGCAAGTAGGGAATTTAATATAGGTTATGTTATGTCGCTATATATCCAATTCAGTCATAAAATACTGATTGAACATAAAATTTCTATTCATTCGAACAATCTTGAACGATTTAGGCCTGCATGTAACTTAAGATTTCATATGCATTATATTTGTCATATACATGTATGTGTCTTTCGTCGATGCATGTACGTACATGTGTGCTTACAAAATGCTTTCTTTGTAGAAACCGGTTTGGTATACAAAACTCTACCCGAATAAGTCCACGCGATGCCGAAAGCAAAGACAAAGTTTCAGGAACACTGGTTGAAAGAAAAGGATAGACATGGCCATTTATTAAGCAAATGGTGCGTTCAAGGGAAAGATGAACATCATGCATTGTGTCTTGCCTGTAATAAACAAATTGGTTGCGATAATGCAGGTTTATCACAAGTAAAGCAACATGCTGAAACTCAAGGACACGTGAAACTCTTCAAATCAACATCTGATTATGTTCAATCAAGGATCAAACTTCAACCTCAATCTAGTTCCTCTACAAAGTCAAGTTTGGGCATCAGTATAATTAACAACGACGTCACAGCGGCTGAAGTAATTTGGGCAGGAAAGAGTGCAGTTTCGAACTATAGTTTCAGGTCATCCGATGGAATTGCTGAAACTTTCCAAGCAATGTTTAAATGTCCAATAGCGGAAAAGATGACATTAAGTAGGACAAAAATGTCATACCTGTATTCTGACGGCCTTGGTCCAGTATTTAGAGAAGAGATGGTAGCCGATTTAGTTTCGTCAGGAGGCGCTTTCTCTTTACAATATGACGAAACAACAAATGTTCAAGTGAAAAAACAGATGGACCTTTTACTGCGATACTGGTCAACGGAGCACAACGAAGTTTGGTGCCGCTATTATAAGTCTCTATTTTTTGGTCATGCCCGTGGAGAAGTTGTCGCTGAAGCATTAATGAAGTCGATGAAGTTTGATAATGTGCCAATAAGTAAGATGGTCGCTCTCGGAAGTGATGGCCCAAATGTAAATAAAACAATATGGAGAGAAATGGAAAAAAGAGTGAAAGACGAGGGCAATAATGGATTGATAGATATCGGTACATGTAATGTTCATGTTATACACAATGCCTTTGCTAAGGGACTATCCGAGTATGGCGGCGATGTTGAGCAGCTAGCCGTGGACTTGTTCAGCTTGTTCAAATACTCTGCAGCAAGAAGAGAAGATTTCAAAGAAATCCAACTCGATTTGCAACTCGAAATTCAGATGTTCCATCAACATACTAACACACGCTGGTTGTCAATCGGTCCAAGTATTCGACGGATCCTCGATCAATGGACTGGAATATGTCAATTCATTGATTCATTGCAGAAAGATTCGAAAAGCACTCCGAAGAGTATTGCCTTTGGAAGAACAGCCACGGCCCTTGGACCACTGAAGCAGGCAACACGTTTTCAGTTGCACTTTTTGGATTGTACTGTGAAGATCTTCGAAGAATTTTTGAGATCTTTTCAGTCAAAGGAGCCAATGGTTCATCGATTATATGATGATATGTGCGCACTTCTGAAAACTTTGTTACTTCGATTCATCAAACCTGAAAAGATGGAGTTGATTTAGCTTCTGTCGATCTCTCTAGGTCTCACCAACTTTCTGATGATGATATTTCAATCGGAGAACCCGCCAGAAAAGCTCTAGTAAAGCTAACAATGGACCAGCAAGCCAAATCATTGCTCGGTATGCAGGATTGTTTTTGTGCAATAGCATCATATCTGAAAACCAGGCTTCCCCTCGACAACAGAATTTTAAAATGTCTCGGATTCCTCAATCCACAGAAGACAAATATCGCCAATGTTGAAGATATCGCTCACGTGGCTCGAAAATTTCACTTGTCTGACTCAAACATCGTGACAGTCAAGGATGAATGGAAAGTATTATGCTTGGGTGATAACATGAAATTATTCTCATCCATTAATCGCGTGGACCATTTCTGGCGAGAAATTTTTATGTTAAAGCGGTCCGATGGTCAACCCAAATATCCTTGTCTGACTGATGTAATCAAAACTGCCTTGGTTATTCCACATGGAAATGTAGATGTGGAAAGGGGATTATCTGTAAATAATTCATTTGTAACCGCAGGGCGATCTCTGCTCAGTGAGACAGTCATAAACGGTGTCAGAGCAACGAAAGACATGGTACAGTTTTGTGACCCTGAATTGAATCGACCAGAAAAATTGCCCTTGACAAAGAAAATAATCACCGCCGCAAGAGGAGCTCATTCGGAATACGTCATGAGGCTGGAAGCTGATCGCAAGAGAGAAGAAGAAGAGAAGCAAAGAAAACAAAAACAGAAAGCTGAGAAAGAGCGGCAACAATTGAAAGAAAAACAATCAAGCCTCCAGGAAAAAGAAGAAAAACTTCTTTTAAAAGAAGAGAAAACGAATGATGCGCTTGCAGTGGCACATGAACTTTTGAGTGATGGAAACAATAAATTGAGAGATGCATTGAAGAATGGAAATCTGCAGTATGCGGCAACTGCACACTTGATGATAGACACTGGAACTCAAGAAATTGAGAATTGACTACTACTCTCGAGGAAGTGAGATATGAGCAGAGAAGCTTAACTAACAAAAAGCGCAAACTCTTCGATAAGAATCTCAGTCTGCTGGAATCGGTCAAAAAGTTCAAACCCGGTAATGCTGAATAATGGATTTGATTGTTTGAAACACAGATTAGTGAAATAACATTTTCTTTAGTGACTTTCTTGACTTTCTATGACTATTTTTCTCAATTTTGTTATTGGTTTAACTACCTGGGGATGTCCTTCATTTTGAAAACCTCAATTTTGCATGTAATCGTTTTCATAATAATTTTTTAGCTGAGGAGAGTATCCTGTGGTCACCATATTTGTTATATACTCGTAGTTATGTGGTCACACCATTCGAAATTTTTATTCAAGATTTGTTAGTTGTGACATTTTGTAAAGATTTTTTTATCGTTCCATTGTTGAAATTGTTTTTACATTTATTTGTTAACTAATTGTATGAAAAATATGTTTGTGGAGGAACGGGATGGCTGTGAGGGGTATGGTGGAGGCCATCAAAAATAAATAAATAAATAAAACATTTGTGTACAATGATGTGTGTTATTTTCTTGAGATGGTAACAGATTTAATCTTGACAACTTGATGAAATACTCTACAATTTATGATCATTGACTTATTAAATCGAATTTGAGGTGAAATACGTAGGATATTTTACATTATGCGAAATCAAAAATAAGAAAAATTGGCTATTTTATAATATTGTGTACTGAAATTTGATCCTATATTTATCCTATATTTTTTGTTTCTCCGATCCTATAGTCCTATATTTTCTGGATTATTTCGAGTTGACACCCTGCGATTGTATTATTGGGCTTAATGGATGCTGATTACAAATTCCTGTGGATTGATGTTGGTGGTTGTGGATCCATGTCGGATGCACAGATTTTCAACTCATCTCAGCTGAAGGAGTGCTTGGAAGATAACAGCATCAATTTGCCTGATCCAGATCCAATACCGAAAGATGACGCACCAACACCATATTTCATACTTGCCGATGATGCGTTTGGACTTCGTACTCATCTTATGAAACTCTATGCACAGCGAAAGTTGACGTTTGAACAAAGAATTTTCAACTACAGGCTGTCGAGGGGCCTTCGCGTTGTTGAAAATGCCTTCGGTATTTCGGCGCAACGATGGCAGATTCTCCTCACTACGATGCAACACCAACCAGAGACAATTCAAATCATTGTAGAGGCTTGTGTTATTCTGCACAATCTGCTACGGATGCGGTTTCCTTCAATTCAGAATGCTGCCCTAGACGCAGAAGATAGTAACAATAAAATTATTCCGGGTTCTTGGCGCGATGCTGCAAACATGCATGAAGTGAACAGCGTAAAGGGCCCTAACCGAGACAGTACAGCGGCAAAAAACAACGTGAGTACCTAAAACTATATTTTAGCTCTTCCGGCGGTTAGGTGTCATGACAAAACCGCATGATTTGAGCACTTTTGTGATGAAGACTTTTAACATTGAATATTGATATGACAAACAAACACTGTAATCTTAATGATTGTTATCCCCGAATACAGTGATTGATTGATATTACAACTTTTTTTTAACAATACTCATATGTGCTGGGTAAAACACAGCTTATTGGGGCTTTTACATTATTAAGAAGTCTTTAACAGCATATACGTGCATATGTGTACAATGTACTCAAATGAAAACATGCAAATATATTAAGTCATTGAAATTTAAATTCTGTAGGGCCTAACGTATAACGAAGGACATGTGTACAATGATGTACAATAAAATGCATTCTTTATACCACAAAATTCCTTATAGGGCCTACATTTAAATTCATGTATGCTTTACAAAAGAAAATGATAAATGTTAGGCCTTTATGATTTAACTTTTTAAATAAATTAATCCAGTTCAAGGCACAAAATCATGCTAACTCACAGAGGGGTATATACGACGAAATAATGTGATGTTCCCCTGAATTCTCTACAAAAACAACTGAAAGCTAAGTTATAGTCATCATCATATATCATTATCGTATATCGTAATTGCAATAATATTTCATTATCATTACATTGCATTGTCATGGGAGTATCGTAATTTCAAATGTATTATGTCTGTGTCACAATTATCATTTGAATTATTATTTTTATCATACTTTTACTACCTAAGTTCAATTCCATTACCATCAAATGAAAAACATAAGTCTTGTTAACAATGTTGTACATATTAACATAATTACAACGAATTTTATAATTTAAAATTCGCGAAAAGCTATGAAACCTATAGAGCTATGACTGATCAGATTGAACATGTATAACCTTCTAACGCAGCGTATATCTCTTTCAAGAGAATAGTCTTGGACATTATTCATTATTACTACCCAACTCAACATTGTCTCTCATCAGACCAGACAAGTTGAAGGAAGTTTCTCCCTCACAAGGAGTGTTACAAGAAGATGTAGTTGCGGGATTTTCCTGCCGACCGACTACAGACCTCTGAATTGAACTATGTAGTTGAGTCAGATAACCCTGTGACATGGTACAATCCTGCGATCCTGATGTGGTTATCCCTTGTGGTACAGAGGTTGGCCACTGATGAGAAGTAGAATTCATTGGAGGAGGAGGCTGCCAAGTGACGTTGGGAAAAGTTGGAATGCTGAGCAGAAAATTGTTGCTGATGGATAGGATGATGCTGCAATCTGATGTCAGGATGGAGGAGTTCTTCATTTTTCTCTTGGTAAGCGTACAGGAGGTTTGAACATTCCCTCTGGAACTTCAGCCACAAAGGATGCAGGCCTATCATCACCTCTTTCGCTCAGTCTGAGAAAGCAGTTCTTTCTGTAGCTTTTGGGGAAGCCAATATCTCCAATACTTTCGTCTGAAATGCATTGCACTGTTCTCCTCTTGTGGCGATATCGGTCAGCAATTTGTTCTCTAGACTAGTTTTCTTGTTCGACGATGTAGATGTTATCTCAGTACTGAGTATGTTCTCGTTTGAGGCATCCTGCTTCTCCACATTACTCTGTGAATGGTCATCTTCACCGTCCTCAACCGCTGAAGATGCTGCAGCAATTTTCTCTTGAAGCTACAAGACAAAAAAGAAATGTCTTACGTACTGTGCATCAATGGAGTTATTCAGTAAATTAAATAATGATGCTGTACAAGATAATACTTGTAGTATCAAAGTTACAATCCTATCAGTGTGATGAATAGTTCATTCAAGTTACTTAATTAAATTATTTGAAAATATAGGTGATTATAAGCGAAATGAAAAGTTCGGAAATGTATCTTTCTAGCATGGTGAAATATACCAATACATTTTGCACATTTTATTCACCTAAGACTGAATAATTCACTTGACTCCGGTTGCACAATTTTATAACCAGACAGACAACTACTTTATTTTCAATAATAGGCCTGCATACGACTGATAAGAAATAAACTGGTATGAAATATATACTCACACTGACTGCCGTTTTCTTCTTCACTTCAAAGACATGGGGTCTAGGCCATTTGAAATTTTCAATGATCCACTGGTCTCTCTCTATAAGATCTTTGGCTGCGTCACCAGACTTCTTGTGCATCAGACGTGTATATCGAGTTCGAATAGATCTATACCACGTCTTCAGGATGTCAACATCCTTCTTCAATGCCAAAGCTTTGGCTTCCCATAGGGCATCCTTCTTCCTGTAATCTTTGTATGCGTTGATCTTTTTATTATAAATCGCTTCGTTTGCTTCGAGCCATGATGACATATCTTCTTCTTCTGCATCAGTAAGGTCAGTATAAGTCTTTATTTTCTTTGTGGCTGGAGAGGAGAGGGCGACTCGCACGAAGTCCTTGAGGTTGATGGACTCAACTCCTTCGGACTGTTCCGAACTGTTCTGTGCCGATAACAATTTCAAATTGTAGATTTGCAGCATCAGGACTGTTTTCCTTTTCCACGACCTGTCTCTTCTTTCGGGAATTTCTAATAGTCAGATGTAGGCTACTCACACAAAAATGAATGCGGAGGCTGGTGTGTCTTTTTAATACCAGCGCTTCGCGAATTATGATTGGAGCGCTGACAAAGAACTACCACGCGCAGTTTACACGTCGTAAAATCGTAATGGGAACTTGACACACGTCGCAAGAGCGCATTGTGCGCGCAGCTCCACGCCGCGCACACCCATTCGTTTATCAATCAAAACGCAATGAGAATGCAGTCGTGCGCAATGGTTGCTGCGTATGAACGCCATTATCGCTGTAAAATCGTTGTCAAGACGCAATGGCATCTCAAAATTAGAAAATTGTCAATTATTCAAACCAATTTTACCATTTTGTCTGCGATGCTATGGCGTTCTAACGAACTTTTGAATCGCAAAGGCAGCTCCGTAGAATCGTATTGGGTGTGACAGGGGCATAACACGAGTAGAAGGATGCAGAGTCCGATGGACTTCAGATTTTGGAAGCTTAGGAGCAAAAAGGTTCATCTTAGGAAAAGTATCCCACCCACTTAACATGTTGAAGTACGCCCTGTAATGTGTGTCACTGGGCCAAGTCCTGTTCAAAAATAAATAGGTCATTTGAATGGGCCACCAGTCTCTGGCTGGTGGAAGCAGGCTCTGCTCTTAAACTTGTGAGATATTGTTCCTTGTTCATGGAGTTCTTCACAACATAAACTTACCCAGGACCATGAATTTACACGTATTGTCACGTGTATAATGTGTCATGCACTGTGAGTGATGCGGCTGCACTTCAATGTAATGTTCAATGGTGTATCGAACATTACTTTGGATCAATCCTACGCAATCCAACCAGCGTGGCCATACGCCCATTTCTGTCTTATGTTAACTGCTTTTGACGGGAGGTAATTCATTGCGATTGTAAAAACAAACTCTTTTGCTCCCTGGAGCTTTATTGCAGAATAATGAAATTAAAATTAAAGCAAATAACTTATAGAAGCAACGGACGTTTCGTCTCACAGAGACACTCATGAGTAGCTGGTGAACATGAAAATGAGAAAATTCAGTCATTATATACAGCAATTGAATTTCATCAGCTCATGTTTCCTATTCAATGCAGTCTTAAAGAAATCAAAACAATTCGCTTCAGAAATTCTAGTGCGTACAAGATCAGTCTGAAATGGTAAAACCAGCAGTGGTTATCAAAGAATTAGAATGATCAACAAGAGCATGATAAGCGAGAGCACTCGAATCGTTGAGATTACTTATAGATCTGCGATGCTCATGATAGCTCGTGTAGAAGGAGCGATTTCTGTCTTTTGCCATAATTGATGAGGTGAGATTTGGATATTTGATTGGTGTCCGGACATCGTACAATCTCATGTGTACGTCTCTGACTTCAAAAATTCGACTTATCTATTGCAGGGTCTCGTACTCAACCAAAGCTGAACTACATTCATTGTTGTACATGATCTATCCAGATTGAATCATCTTCAGATATTCATTTCATTCAACAGGAAGAGGTAGGGCCCACAAATGAGTTGGCAATCAAAGACAATCCACACATTCACTTTAAGAGATAATTTTTCTCTTCAGTGGCGGCTATAGCTATCATGTACAACATGACAAGGTACTTTGTCTCATTATCCATGTTATATCGACGTTCTCAAACATCAGAAAGTCAACATTTTGTATCAACAATCCAACCCACACATAATACAGGGCTGCCACTCTTTCGGTTTTAACCGGATTTCCGGTTTTTTTAAAAAATAAAGTAGGTAGTGAGTAAGACTGCGAAGGGGCCCCTTTAAGATCGTGAGGGGCCCTTTTGAGACTGCGAAGGGCCCTTTTAATCGTGAGGGACCCTTTTGAGATTGCGAAGGGACCCCTTCAAGATAGTGATTATGAATTGAGTTCTGATTGCTTTGATGCTTTCCTAAACGTGTCTTTCAAAAAGCGTATGCCAGAAAAATAGGAAAGAAAAAAATCTACTAGTGACGAATGAGTGATTAAGGGAATGACGAATGAATATTTTGTACAATCACTTGTTGCAAAAGCGGCTAAATTTTGGCGAAGACACCAACGAAAATTGAAATCTCTCAAATAACTGCAGAAGTGATAGGGATTTCTTTTCGTGTTGAATTTGCCTTTACTTATACCATGGCGGATCAACCTTTATCAAATAGCTGTCATAATCTTGTTTGAAAGCCAAAAGTTGTTCTTAGTGCAATTGTTGTAATGTTGTAATTGTTTTTTATGTTTGAAGTACAAGAGATGAGAGCAAAGTTTGATTTGAATCATTGCCGGAGCTACAATTACTGATCGAGTTTCTTCAGGCAACTTCAACTGCAAGCGTTTTTGACTTTTTAGCCGCCATCAGTGCACTAAGTCAACAACTCACTCCACTCAGTGCAGATAGGTGGATGTGCTTGGGAATCCGGCAGTTCAGCTTCGTGTATGAACTGCAAACACCAATTAGCTATTTGTGTTGGTGCTTGCAAATTTCAAATTTTGCAAACGAACTATACAGATTGAGATTTGAACTGCATGTATTTCATTAATTGTAGATTTCTGTATTTCGGATGATGATTTGTTTACATGTCAGTTACTGATTCTTTACAAGTATACTGCACTGATTGTTAATTCAAGTACATGGACACCAATTGAGAACACTGTATTGCCCAATAACACTCGTTATATATCAAAGCCCCACACTGAGGGTAAACCTGTAATACAATAGGAAATATCTGTCAGTACAAAAATATATATCAGTATAAAATATGATAGCATAAAGATGATAACATAATTATCAAAATATCATACATATATATAACAATCTCCCTCTATTCTTTATTAACAGAAGGTGAACAGAAAAAACTGAAAATAGGAATATGACTTTATATCAAAAAAAATATAAAACGTAGGCCTAATAAGTCTTTTAATATACGAATACTCGGAAGATACACCACAAACAAGCGGTAAGCTAATTTCATGCACAGTTAGCAGTATCAATATGTTGCAGAAAAGCTTCCCGTAAAAGTTCACTACTTGCATCACGCTTTGGGAAGTAATTGGCAAGCTGCCGATCAGTTGAGATCCAGCGAACATTGGTTTCCTTGTGATAACATATTTCACGTAACATACCGATATCGATCCTAAGGCGCTTATCTTGAGCACATTTTGTAGAATTAATGGCATCGACTAGAGATGCATTGTCAGTCAAACACACTACTCTAGTCTTGATCCCGGTCCACTCAACTGATGAGTCAGACAGTAGAAAGGCTGCTTCAGTAGCCTCGACAAGAGCCATCGTTTCAGCTGCGAAAGTGGAGCGCACGATTCGTCTCCGTCTTCGCGATTGCCATGCAACAACATTAGCACATTGTTCATTCCCCAAGAATGTCACGAATCCAGCTTGCGATCCACCATCAGGAAGATTGCCGAACGAAGCGTCCGCATACAAATACATGGTTAAATCTCCCTCCATTAAATGCCAAGGTCTAATGATAAGCGACACAGGTAACGAATGCAATTTACGAACTACCTTATTGGCACGCAGTAAATCCTCTATCATGGGGTGTTTCAGGTGAGTACTCAACTCACAAACGTTGTACGCTAAATCCGGACGGGTTTGATTGGCGATCCAGTTAATTGATCCAAATAATGTGCGATACAATTGACATTTCTTTTCTTTCAAAGAACGACCTGCTTTCTTATCCGACGTAAAAATTTCAGTTATGTTTTGAGCATAGACTTCTTGTATCATGATTGTACCATCTCTGTTTTGCGAAAGATCAATGCCAAGATACTTGAAAGCACCCACTGTTTTCCTCACTGATTTTGAACTTCGCTTTTAACGCTTCGATGATAATTTCCAATTCAAATTCAGCGGTTCCGCCCCAACATATATCATCAACGTGTAAGCAAATGATTCCGCACAATTTTCCATTACAATCACGACGATAGAAGATCCCGGGATCCGTGGAACTGGTACAGGCACCATGTGTTTCTAAAAATTGCTTCACTGTGAGGTACCACGACCTAGCAGCATCATAAAGGCCATAAACTGATTTTCTAAGACGCCACATTTTCTCGGTATTCGCCTCTTTTGGTGGTATCACGAAAACCATTCGGTCGATTCCCTCACCTTGGAGAAAAGATTTTATAATCCAATCGCTGGCTGTGATCAGTGACAACGCAAGACGCAAGTTTTCTCTTGAGCAGGTAGGCGAATCACATCTTTCATTGAGATTCTCTTCGAATCCTCTAGCAACTAATCTCGCTTTTACCACGCGTTTGCCATCATTCAATTTTTCGGTCATTACCCATCTCAATGAAATTGGATCTCTAGAGGCCTGATCACATTCTTCATACATTTTGTTGTTTTTCCCTGCTAGTAATTCCTTTTCTTTAGCTTCCATAAGGTCTTCATTAACCACTGATTAACACTTCCTCTTCGTCGTCAACTTCTCTGTAATGATCCAGAGTTTCAAGTTCACACATTTTTTCGAGCCATCCAAAAATTTGAGATTGTAGCAGTCTTTGTTTCTACCAGTTGCCTTACCAGCACGTCCAAGAACTTCAGCCGTTGTTGTTTCATTGTCAATGACTATCTCTACTCGTTTCCCTGTCTTAGGACGTCTACACGATTCCTGGTTTGTATCTATTCCTCGCATCTCTGAGTCAGTAGTGGGTTCGCCTGGCTCATCATCGCAATTTTGTTCAGATTCCGCTTCACTTTCGTCATCCAGTCGAGGAATTTCACTGTAACCATTCTCGTTATCACCTTGCTCGTATATCGGTTGACTATCACAGTTGCTGTTTTCATCGCTTCTTGTTTTAGCCACTTCTTCGCTCGACGTCGACTCATGTTCCTGATTGAGTCTCAAACGTGTAGGGTGAACACGCACGAACAGTCCTCCATGTTTAACTATTGTTTGTTTCCCGTCCATACCGATTACTCTTCCTGGTCCGCGCCATTCTTCTGAATTTAAGCGTTGGTAGAAAACAAAATTTCCCGGTTCAACCGTATTATGTCCACGAATATTGTGCTTCAACGCTCTTCTTAATTTATCAGAGGATTCATTCTCGATGCATTGTTTTCTGGCACTGTGCATAGCATTCAAATTCTTTGCAACCATTTCGCTTACTGTAGTCCCCTCTAATGCCGGCGCTTGGTCTTCACAAACATTTGGAAAAACGGGATTTTGACCGAAAACGATTTGGTTAGGAGAAAACCCGTGAATATTCGTGAGAGCATTTTTCGCTGCAACCGCTCAAGACAACGCTATTTGATAGCTACATGCACTTTCTGAGATAATTTTTCTGATATTGTCTCCGAGGACAGTGTTGTATCTTTCAACCAGTCCATTGCTCCAAGGGCTTTCTGCGGCCGTAGTGAGAACAACTATGTTACAATTTTCAGCCATACTACGAAACACAGCATTATTAAATTCACCACCATTATCAGATAAGAAACGTCTCGGACGACCAAAATAACTTATCCAAGTACGGAAGACAGCCTCTATTATTGACTCAGCTGACTTGTCAGGAATAACCGATGCTGCACTGTACCGGGACATGGTATCTATCAAATGGATAAAGATGACATCTTTCATCTGCTTTAGATCCATCGCGACTGTGTCATTGAAAGTTGTAGACAGGGGAAGTTCAACACATGGTCTAGGCCTAGGTCGTTTGAACTTCTGACAAGTGCTGCATTCTTCTTCAACTAACTTAATTTTTTCAGCTAATCCATCTTCCAACTTCTTTGCTCGAGAAATGAGATCAATGAGTTTGTGAGAACTGGCATGAGCGAACTGCTTATGCAATTTCAACGCTTTCTTCTGCAAACTACCCGAGTCATTCATAGCCAAAAGAACATCATTGATACTCGGACCAAGATAAATGCAGGTATGGCCAGCATTGTTTGCGAATGTCTCGATTTCTTCACCAAGCATTATCACCTTTTCCTTTCCAAATTCAATGATAGTGTTTGCCCGTTTCATAGCACTTTTACTCAAAAGAAGGGGTTTATCAACTGATACGACTTCACTCGTGATAAACACATCTTTTGTTGAAATCTTACATGGTAGACTCAACACTTTCGAAGATCTCACGAGTTTGCCATCTCCGAAACGGAATCCAGTTGATGAGGGCATCTCCTCTATTTGATCTTTGGACAGGTCATCTAAGCAGTCTATGTAGCAGGAAAGCCATTTCTCTCCACACACTGATTTGGTGCATCCGGAGTCCAGTATTGCCATGCCGCAGGTATCTTCTACCACTGAAGGTTCATCTTGCGTAAGAAGAGTAATGTGAACCTCTTCAATAACTTCTACTTCTTCTTTGTCGGGGCATTTCGCCGCCCGATGAAATATGGAACCACATACGGCGCATCTGCTGGGACGACCATTAGGGCCAGGACGATTCATCTGTCATTTATCAGGACGATTAGTTCGATTACTGATACCGGTATTCGAAAATCCACCTCTCTCGGATGATCCATAACGAAGATGGCCTCTGAACCGATTGATACCTCCGGCTGCATGAAGAACTTCATTTTCTTTGGATTCGCTGCGCTGACAAACCATGACTTCATCTTTAACTTTAATCCCAGTTGCGCAGTCCAACCTATTCGAATTACGAGAATTTTCTTTAGAGAAGCACTCATATCGGAGTACGTGAGACGAACAGTAGTTGCACGCGCAAGTTTGTGTTCATTGTCAGGAAGATTTGCACTTTGAAGCAGACGATGAGCTAACACGCCATCAGGTAGGACCATTCCGTATTTTTCTACAAGTTTGTAGCGTCACGAAGATATTCTTCAATAGACGTACTGGAATCTCGTCGTAGTGTCTCGAACCGTTCATATGCTTCGTATGACAGTTGATCTTTATCCTTCGCGGAAAGTCGATCCATTTTGGTAATTATCGAGTCAACATGTCTCTTTGGCGAGATCACTTACGTCTAATTCCCGTGCCGCATCTCTAGCCTTGGCATGTAATGATAGGAGTAACGCAGGACCCTGTTTTTCTTTTGGAAGATCTGTGAACATTTGCCAAACTTCAATTTCTTTCTTCCAGTGTTCGTAAGAGAGATTCTCCTTCATGACAGGTGGGGCTTTCACATTGATGCTAGACATAATTGATCCACGGAAACGTTACGAACTCTGCTACCAAATATTAATTCAAGTACATGGACACCAATTGAGAACACTGTATTGCCCAATAACACTCGTTATATATCAAAGCCCCAATCTGAGGGTAAACCTGTAATACAATAGGAAATATCTGTCAGTACAAAAATATATATCAGTATAAAATATGATAGCATAAAGATGATAACATAATTATCAAAATATCATACATATATATAACACTGATGACGGCTAAAAATCCAGAAACGTTGGTATTTCCCGTAATGGATTGTATCAAATGTTGCTCTCATCTCATTTCAGAGTAAATAGTATATTAAATTGCATGGCCTCTGTAATGTGTAATATTTGGGCACAATATAGAACTCCGTTTTCTCATATTGAGAAAATGCGATAGTTTTTAGTCGTCAATTTATTGTGTGACATTGATTCAAAATTTTTTTTATCAGGGTGGCGGCCGCGCCCGGGAGCCCGGGAATTTCGGAAATAGCCCGGAAATGATATTTTCACTCAAGTAAAAAAAACTAAACAATCATAATATAGAGCGAAAGTTTTGTCTGTCTCAGCCACGGTTCGCAAAAAATTTTAGCAATACGCATCAGTTTCATTCAAATTTAGCCCATTAGTGCCGATAATTTTTTTCTCAAAAATGCAGTTATCTTTGCGAGCACTAGTTATATGAAGCACGTGAAGATCCAAAAAATATTTCAATGTATCTGCTTTTTATTACAACATATCCGCCATCGGAAACTAAGCAAACTCAAATTGCCACCACATCTTCGATGAAGATTTCAAGCATTTTGGATTGAAACATCTACAGTCCAAGAAAAAATTTGGTGATACCATTTCTTACGTCTGATGGAGCTCAACAACAATTCACATTTTTGTCTATGCGGTCCGTTCCGCCCATGAACTTATTATACATCTTAACGGTATTAGGAATATCTACGGTAATCTTTGTTTTGCTAGCGCGAGAGAATCGCTGATAAGTTCCTATTGGATGTATGGAATCACATCTTGATATGAAGGAAACTACCTTATTGTCTTTCCAATGTAAAATACAAAGATTATTTTTCAAATCTATAGTATGAGCGCATGCACCTCGTTTCTCTTTGGCTACCTCATTTTTCTTGCGAACTTGAGTCTTTTGATATGTGGTTTTCTGATTTGGTGCCTATGCCATCGTAGCCTCTCTTCTGCAGTTCGAGTAAAAGATCCACATTCGAAAAAGGATTATCAAAATAGGAGCAGCAACTGAGGTCTGGATGAGGCAAATTATCCAAGAAGTGTAGCAAAGGTGCAGAATGTTTTCCTACTAGACTGCCATAACTGCATGTGTTTCGTCGTGAAAGTAAATACTTGCCTTGATATGTATCAAAACTCACTAGATAACCTGCTGCAGTGTTAAGACATCATGCTTTATACCCTAACCGTGTGGGTTTGCCACAAATATATTGTTTACTCCCGTAGGAATCGTAATACCTAATCATGGCTTCATCCCAATCCATGAGTGTCTCAGGTACAATGTGTCGAAAATTTGCATTCGATCGTCTGTTAGTGGTCTCAGTTTGAAATTTTTTTCACTTTCATCAATTTCATAATTATTTTTGTGTTCAATATGAAATTGGGTTAGAACAAGACGATGGTGTTCCTTAGTCCACATAGTCCGCATTTTGCACTCTGTCCACTAAAATATTCTTCGCCACCTTTAGCGCCGTTGAGATGTGCAACGGCTATGAATTGAAACCCGAACCCGACCACCTGCCACACGAACCAATTTTGAACTCGACCCGAAAATTTTAATGAGCATAACTATTATGGTACGAACATTACAAAAAATTATTTAAACCGTTGAGAATGTATTCCCTGTATTTAGGCTTGAGTCTTCGTGAAAAAAAACGACTAAATGAGAAGGAAATTGCTCTTTTTTACAATGACAATCTTTAGGCCTATACATTGTTTGTGGAGTAATAAGGCCTATTACGTGATAGCATCCTAAAGTTTTTGAAGTGTGAATATCACACATTTCTTGATATATATATAATTCAGGGTGGCGGCCGGACCCGGGAATCCGAAGCACACATTTTATGGATGACAGTTACTACGCGCCGATTGTTTGTACGCAAAATGATAAAAAAGGTGATGACAATTAGGAATTCTTTTGGCGTTAACGGTCTTCTTCCATTGTGGCAGTCTTCCTGGTTTCACTTGTCGATGCTTCTGGATAAGTTGCAGTTATCGTCCTTTTGTATCAACATGTGGATTTTGATATCCTGGCTTTCCCTCATGGCATGAATACGCTGCAGTTCAAAATGTAGCGTTCCAAAATGGGATTTGTTGCTTCAACTTAACATGTTAGAAAATTGAAGTCTGAAAAATTGGCGAAATGCAACTTCATAGAATTTTATGAATCAGATGATGAAAATGAAGAATTTTTTGATTGTTGAAAAGTTCAGGAAACGAACTTTTCCATCGATATGAAATCATTTAGATTCCATAAGTAGCTCACGGCTGCAGGCCATTGAGGAAAAGTAGATGTTTATAATCTTAAGAATCACCGTTCAAAAAATTCAAAAATTTTGAAAACTGAGTGCGACAGAGTCAAATATCGTCCACGTCATAATTTGGTGGGAAAATTTTAACCGGAAGCTATGATAAAAGTAGTTTGAAGCAAAATAATGATTTTTTGATGTCACTTTACTCCCCCATACAGGGGGCTTGGACGGTGATGACACAGTCAGACTTTAATCTGGAGTGCTGTGATCGTTTAGTCCGGATGCCCTTCCTACCGACTTCCAATGACACTTTGGACCAGAAGACTTCTGGACCAGAAGATCGCTAGGCCAAGCACTTAACCACTGTGCCACGGAGACCACGCACATTAGTGTTTTGAAAGTAGTTTAAAGCAGTGTCCGGATAATTTTTGAGCGTTGTAATTGGAATAAAGTATCTTGTCATTATAAAAAACATGGCCTGAATATTCGATGAAATAGCCCGGGAATCGCCCGGGAATTTGAAGCTTGAAATCTGGCCGCCACCCTGGTTTATGTAAAGTGGCGGATTGTAGCAGTGATAATTTCAAAGTTGTTGCAATAGCAATTAGTGACTCAATGATAAATTTCTGTAAGTTAATTATAATTCAAAGGAAAATAGTTGCTGACACGAGTACCACTATAACATTTATTTTCTACTTGCTCACCATTTGCCCGAACGCAATCTAATTCTTCGGTCAACAGCGCAAGAGCATATCTTTACGTAATCGCTCGTCGATCTACAGAAAACGGTGCAAAGATTTGTTTTCCAGTTCATTCAAATGCATGGGATGACTTTAATGCACCACTTTTCAAACGTGCCCAAAAGAAAGAGTCACAAGGCATTGAATCAGGTGGCATCGGAAGCCATTCCAAAGGCTCCTATGACGGTCAATCCAAGATTTAGGAAAATTGCTTTTTAAATAATTTAGGATGGGTCTATAGTAGTGCGCTGGCATTCCATCCTGCATGAAAATATTCCTATCCTTCATGACATTCGGTATATTTTATACAGCATCGAAAGGAAGATTTTACCACTCATTCTCGATTTCTCGAAAGAATAATGGCTCTCCCAAAGGAAATGGCTTACGGAAATGCCTGCCCAAGCACTTAGATTTTTTGTATGAAGATATTTGCTGTGACCAGGCCGCTCTGCTGAAACAGTCTTCCAAACGTCGAACAGCTAGACAACAATTTCCATGAAATTTTCATGAAAATTCTTCACAAGATGGACGGGATCTTGTACCGTGTGACGTCATGGCACGATTAATAGAAAATGACAAAGCTGCACGAGAATATTGCATTATAAATTTGAATGTAATATTTTTGAACGAAATGAAGAAAGTTGTCTTTGAAACAGTTAAGCAAAATCATCCATACGCCTACATGTAGACTTCGATAATATGCAGTCTTTATATGAAGCTGAAATCGTCAATCGCTCAATAACTTCATGCTGATTTTGCATGGAGACAGGTAGGCGGGTCTTTGTAGTACACTCACTCCAACCTTCGAAAACGGTTCTCCTGAAAATACAGGGTGCCCAGTTAAAATCGACGCTTTTTAACATGATTGCTAATGTCCTTCGCAGGAAGTGAAATAACGTATATCTGTTGCGTAATAGGTAACTCTTGATTGTTCAATGTATCGTTTGAAGCTTACTCAGTCAATGAATAAAGCATGTCACTGTCTTTCATCTACACTTGCACAAACAGAATGCCTCATCTAACAGACTTTCAGCGAGAAGTTATCGTCATGTTCAAGCGAGAACAGCCAACACGGGGCTTAGAAAGATGTCGTCAGATATTGCCTGGTTTCTTTGGTAATATCAGTAAAAGTCAATTGGACCGTGCATATCGGAATTTGAGAAGTGACGGTTCACCGGTTGCAAGAAGGCGAAGAACAGGTTCCGGAACAACCATCCGAGTATCCACATCACCAGTGAGAGATGCAGTGGTGGATTTGGCTGTTACTCCTCCAGACAAAAGTCGAAGACATTTCTCACAAAGAGAGATTGCATCTGAGCTGAATATTTCGAAGGGAACAGTGAGCACGATAATAGCAAGCAGTGGTCTCAAATGCTATCGCCGAATCCAATGCCACAAACTAACTGAATTTCATTGTGAAGCTCGTGTGGAAAAGGCCGAAGCATTTCTCTATCACTTTGATGAAAGCAATGAATGGAAGAATATTTGGTTTTCCGATGAAGCGCATTTCAATCTACACACTCAATTGAATCGTCAGAATAAAAGAATATATCGAGAAGTCACGCTCAAGACGAACATTCCTGCTGAAGATCTCCTTATTCAGCATGACAAGCAACAGCCATCTTTGCTTTGTTATGCAGCTGTTTCTTGGTATGGCAAATCGGAATTGCGATTCATTGAAGGAGTTGCTGAAAATCAAGACAACATACCTGCTTCACGAAGAAAGAAGAAAACAGTGAACCAATTTGTTTATACCCAAGAAATGTGTCCTTTCTTGTTTGATGACATCAACAGGACAATGAATGGAAGGCCTTGGGTATGGCAGCAAGATGGAGCCAAAGCTCACACTGCAAGAACGTCGACTCAGTGGATCAGAGAAAATGCACCTGACTTTATTGCTCCTGATCAATGGCCATCAAAAAGTCCAGATTTGAACGTGATGGACTATTCTCTATGGGGTATTCTCCTAGCTGGGTTGGCTGCCAAGCGAAGAGAAATTGATAACATGGAGCACCTGAAAGCGACCGTTACGGAAATATGGAACAATATACCTATGGACATTATTCAAAGAGCAACTGCATCGTGGACATCCCGTCTAAGAGCCTGTATTCACAATGGAGGTGGTCATTTTGAACATTTGCTTTGATTTCTATGTCTTCATTTGTTTAATAAAGCCTATACTTATTGTTTCATTCGTTTTGAAAATGATTTATCCAAGTGTCGATTTTAACTGGGCACCCTGTAGTAGCTGTTCGAGTCATGTATTCTAGTGCACCTTGTTGAAGCTGATGATTGAATAAGCATCAGTAATAATTTTGTACATTTACTTGCCTAACTGTGAGTATTCAGAAGCATCTTTATTAGAACAGACTTAACTTTTGCTTGAACGCTTTCAAAGCTCACCGGGTTGTGTGATATCGAATGATCGCAAGTTTCTTACTTTGAGGGGGCCCACGACTACGTAATTTAGGGGGGCCCATTCCGATTTGACTTTCCGGTTTTTATTTTTGATAAGAGTGGCAGCCGTGATAATAGCATTTTTTAAACTTTCATTACACTCAATTACTATTCTCTGATAATAAGTACAGTATTCAGGGTTGCCAGCTCAAGTAACCAAGTAATGATCCATCTTCTCTGAAATTTTTCTGGTCTGGGTCAGCGACTTTTTTGCTTTTCGGCGCTGCAATTTAGCGCGCTTAATGTACTTCTGCGCCATTTTCAAAGTGGTCGCGCAAAGTATCTCACAGTGGCGTGCATCTTGCTCTGCATCCTCTGCTACTTTCTGCTTCTCTGCTACGGCGTCCTTCCGCTTCTGCTGGATGGTTGCAAGAATCTGTTGATGACGGCGAACAGTATTAATACGCTCCTTCAGTTTCCGCTCCTTCTCGCGTCGTTCCTTTACTTTTCTGTGTGCGCCGGCAGCCATTTCACAGAGATAATCGGGGATGTTCATATATGTGCAACTACCAATATTTTTGAGATGGCTGACAATGCTCTTGCGATGCTCTCGCAAGTGTGCATACCGAAGATTACCTTCTGAATCAGTAATCTGAAATACATTTCGAAAGAAATAGTCGATTCGATCAGTTTCTAGACATGTCAGAACTTCAGTGGATCGAGTGGATCGACCTGGAACCTCGAGCTTTGATACTTCAGGATCTGTCAAGTATTGGACAAATTCATCCCTTGCAGGAGAGCATTCGGAATCCTGCATAAGACCCTAGTCCTGAAGGTGAAGAAGAGCAGAGAAGTTTTTCACTGCCATCTCGTGTTGAGATTCTTGTCTCATGGAAAGTGATTGTGATGACAAATGTTTCCAAAGATTACAAATATTTCTATCATGGAAATGAATGTAGTGAATCAAATTTTTCAGCAAGGAGACATAGAAATTGCCTGCTATTTTGTACAACTTCTTCAGATCATCATCTTTCACCACTCATTCAGCAGCACCTACATGCGGTTTCTTGACAAGGTACTTCTCAACATACTCCAAAACTTTGAATTTTCCTTTTCGAACTGACTCTGAGACATGTGGTGCACAGCACCGATCTACCAAAGTGGCAAGAAGTTTTGTGCTTTGTGGAAGAATGAATGACCGATAGGTTCCTGCTTCTGCAAAAATAGTTTAAAGCTGTGAACGATGTTCAAGGCGTCCTTCAGAAAGACGAGCAGGGCTTCGACCGATGAGTCAGAAAGGAATCCACTAATCTTTTGGTATCGTTCTTGAGATACTATTCTGGATGGTTTCTTGGAGAGATAATGCAAGAAATACACTTTGATGATCGAAAAGTTATCCAGAATTTTCACTAAGGATTCGTGCAAGCTCAGAAACCGAGTAGGGCCAAAAGAACCAAGATTCACTTCGTCTGATTCAAAGAGTACTGTAATGACATTGATCTCTTCCTTTCTCAATGCCTGATGCTTGAAATGCCATTGGATTTCTTGGACGACTTCGACTGGAGAAACTGGGAAAGATGAATCAACTGCTTTGGAAGCTGCGTTATGGACACCGTGCAAATTGCAAGACCCGATTTCTATCAAATGAGGCATTTTTCACTCAGTTTGCGTAAAGTAGCATCCATTACTGTGGGACCATCGCGATTGATAGCAATCACGTTCTCTAATGGAATGCTGTCAGACTCAAGACAAGACAAGATTTCAGAAGCTAGTTTGTCCGATGAAGCAATGGATGGGAACTTGACAACTTTCTCTGATGACAACACTCTCATGATTTCTTCTCTATCGATGGTGAGGAAAATTGACCGATAGAATTCAGTAACAACGCCAACGTCGATGAAATAACGTACAAGTATATCCAGTTGCTTGTTTCCTTTGATATTGTTGCTCTCGTCTATTACGAGATCAAACTTTTTCTGTTGAAGAAAGGAAATTTGCTTCTGTCGAAGAAAAGGTGCGATGGCTCCTTCAATTATGTACGACGCCTTCATCCGACCTACTGCAAATGACTTGGCTGTGTCATCAGAAGGAAACGTATATCTGTATAGATTGTGAGGTCCGCCAGCTGTATGGGAACACGAGTTTAATGAGGAATATTCACAGTCGTGCAGTACATGCCTAATCTCTGCTCGCAAGCGGATCAGACGTTTTTCGGCTGACGTTTTAGCTGCCTGTAAGGATGAAGAGAGATCAATTTGCAAATCCTTGCCCCTAAGTCTATCTGCACTTTCTTTCGTGTGCTTTGCAGTTAGCGTGGTGCTCTACATCTCTTTTTCCATTTTTCACAGAAAATCGGCAGAAACACCATCTACATTCTGCTTGGTGAGGATCAGATAGTACTTCACTGAGATATAAACCCCGAAGATCATTGTTTTTGTCAGTCTCCGACAGCCACTTCGCGCAGAATTTGGATAATCTCTTCGGCATTGTACCTGAAAACAAAGAAATGACGAATCAAATTTTATTAAATATATGCTGGCGACAGGATGAAATTATACGCTTGAAAGAGACAATGGATCTAGTGAATACAGATATATTTTCGGTGCTGGTAAGAAACATGATAATTCACTATTTTTCTTGTATACTTGACTACTGCATGTACCGGTACATCTAAGTAAATGTGACAGAATTTTTGTTTCACAAAGTAAACTATTCCATGACATTGCTATCTATGTTCCCACTTTAACCGAAGATCACAGGAGAGTAAATAAAATGCCTCTTCACATCTTAGAACCATCAACATCAGATTAAAAGGATAGCTTACATGTGCATGCAATTATCTAAATGAGAAAGTGCGACACACGTCTGAATAGGCCTATGAGTGTTTCGCATTTCCACAATTGATCCATTTAAAGAAAGGTACGGCCAAATATGGATCACTTGTCTGCAGTGTAACATGCACAATCATGTACGTATACGGGTATACAGGGATGTGATTTCTAGCTGGGGGGCGCTGCCGGAAAAATTCGGAAGGTGGCGCCATTGACAGCGACGGCAATTTTCGGGGAAATTCCATTTTCAAATCATACACACATTCAAAATAACGATGTTTTAACATTACCAAAATCATACCGAAATTGACATGCAATTATGTTTTTTTATAGCGCCGCAGGTGAAACCTCCAGCTGGGAGTATGACTAGTGGAATTTCATGTTTTTTAAGCGCCGCAGGCGAAGTCTCCAGTTTTTCGAGAGCAAAATTAGTAGAATTTCATGTTTCTTAGAGCGCTCTTTCGAGGGCAAAATTAGTAGAATGCTGATATTTTAAAACGCCGCAGGCGAAAACTCCAATCTCTTGGGAGTATAATTTGCGAAAACCTACGGGGTGCCATGGAAGCTAAGGAACGCCAGTAAAAGCAAGGCGACGCGAGTGAAAGCGAAAGGTGAGTCAGCAGAAGCTAAGGGGGCATAATCTAGGGGTGAGCCAAGTGAAAGTGAAGGATGCTAGTAGAAGCCAAGGGGGCGTCTGTATATGACAAGGGGAGCCAGTAGACACCAAGGGGTGCCGATGAAAGCGAAAGGGGCGCTGGTGAAAGCCAAGGGGGCGCCATTAGATGCCAAGGGGCGCCGATGAAAGCAAAGGGGGCACAAGAAGAAGCCAGGGGGAGCCGGTAAGAGCTATGAGTGCACTGTCGAAAGCTATGGGTACGCCCTGTGAAACTAATATGATGCGGACACAGTAGTATGGATTGAGAAAAACGATTTTTTGTTCTACACAACACCTCTTCATTACTACTTAGGCAAACGGTGACGAACCCGGAAATCCGGCAAAAGCCGGACGAATCACATCCCTTGGTATATCATTTAATTTTGATGAGGTTTTAAACGTTTTACTTCAATTCAGTGGTCACTGGTCAGACCATTTGGCCGTGAAAATGACGCGGTCCATTGGACTTCACGCATGTTTCATGTCTCATGTCTACATATGGAGTGAATCTCCTCTTGTCATGGTCGACTGCTACCCCTGTCTAGGCCTACTTACTCGACAGTGCGTTATGCATCAGCAGCTCTAATCCAAGACGAATAAGTGTCTGATTCAAGCATTTTGTAATTGCATGCAGGAACACATTAGATTGCTAAATTTCACTCAATAATACATTAGTGCAAATTATACAATACGAACATACACCATAGTATTTTGGAAGATGATCAGCTGATGCTAACAGCTCGGACAAAATCAACTTTGGCCTGAATCACAGAGACGTAGACATCATAGACAGAGCATACTCATGTCGCATTAATACGCCATGTAAGTGAAGGTAATTTTTACCATCTGATTGCCTGATCCGCATCCATTTGGATGCACAGCATCAGCGAGGTATACTCAGTAATTAGATAAACAGAATATAAGATAGTGCACCTACATAGCGTATACGCATGTGTGTACCGCTCTCACACTATTGTTTTCAACACCGGTCCCATGAAGTTCACAAAATAGGGAGATGGGAGCGACTGCATCAATTAAACAACGAACTTTAACAACATGAGCAATGATCAACAATTCAAAAGTTCATGGAGGCAGTTACATTCTAAAAGAAGAAAATGAGGTTCATAAAAATCTATTTTATTCAAAAAATGCAGTATATCAAGAAAGATATTATCAAGTAATGAACCAGTAACACGCTCGTAGTTGACGTTGACTGTTGTCTCTACCATCAGTTTCACAATTTTCATTTGGCAATGTCACTTTTTTTAGACGTTTGAAGTCTCTTTGAGAATGTAACTTTTAGCACAAACAACTTGAACAACATGACAGACCTTAGATGAAGACAAAACCGAAAACGGTAGTGATAAATGTGTATGAAACTTTGTAGGCTATGATAGAAAAAATAATTTGAATTTGATAGGTAGACATAATGCACACAGCACACATGATATTTGCAGCTATATATATCGTAAGTACATGATAATGAATATTACTTACCTTCCATGAATATAGCTGCGATCTTCACTTTGTTGTTCCACGAAAAAATGTTTCTTCAGTTCAGTGATCTTTCGGTTTCGAAACGTGACAAACTTCATTCAAGCGTTCGAATTAGAGCATCGATAAACCGCCTAGTTCAGTTCTGAAATTGTATCAACACAACTTGAAATTCAAATAGGTCCAGAACATCATTCACACATACGAAAGTGAGCAGCTTACTGTGCAAGATCTACAAGATGGAATAAAATACTTCATAAACTTATTATTCTATGAATTACACATGAAGACTAATCAGGACCGTAGAAAGTAAAACAAGATCACAAGTACTATAATGTAGTGGAAATTCTACCGTCCGTTTTTAAAATAATATCACAAAATCGTGTTTAGGTAGTTGAAAAAGAAATAGTTAATTAGCCATAAATAAATAAATTATTACCGCAAAGAAAACCTCTTAATACCAACCCAAATTACGAGCATCTTGATATTAAAAAACTTATTAATAATTCACAAGACTGGAATTGTCTGCTTACCTGACAAGGGTCTGAAGTCCTAATGACTTGATAATTCAAGCAGAATCGTTAATAAACGTTATTATGTAATTGTGACTAGAGGGATAATTCGAGGCGCTATCCTAAACCTTAATCTAAACATCGTGATGACACTTAAGCCTTTCCCATCTGGACCCTATCAGCGTCACGTAACGTTTATCTATATATAATCATAACAAAAGGGAGATTAAAAAACAGACAAGGCCAAAAAAAAGGACGCATTTCGAAAAAACGGACGACTGGCAACGCTGAGTATTATTGTGATATTAACCCATTAATGCCCAAAGTAAAATTTAAAAATTAAAATAAACATCAATTCCCATCTGTTCTATCGTCGTATCATTAGAAAAGATCATTTTCGACATCGATTCATTCTGAGTCATCGTAGAAAAAGAGCAAGTGTGCCAAATGTATTTGTACTCTGCGCACTTGGGCACGAGTGGGTGCATCCGCACTAAAATTATAATATCATTTGAAATTGCAATCTGATTAGTATCTAAGAGGTCAGAACTGGAAAGCGAATGTGAACACGAGTAAAAATGATTTCCTGATCATTTAAATCATTTTAAATACATCAAATCGGATAAACATAATAAGCTTAGAAGTTGAAATTGACTGTAGACCAACCTTGAAATTTGTAATCATCTGACTAAAACGTCTTGTGCATTGTCGCAATAACAGCATGGCCTAGGTATTATTAGTAGATGCATTTAATTAAAACGTTTATGTTATATCTTACGCAGTAGTTTGTATTGCTCTCATTATACAGACAACTCGAAGTAGGCCTAATAAACCTAAATGACATAAAAATCTTGAACATATGAGAGAAATTGCACACATTTTATTCCGTGCCATTGTTCAAAGCATTTGTTATGCAATCCGATTCCGCACTTCTGATAACCTTTCCTAGTGTTTCTCCGACAAATCCGCATCTCTTGTTTGTTGTTAATGGTGTCTGGTAGTGGCATATTTGATCCCCTCGAATTGCTCATGGAACCTGTCGATGTAATGATGATCTATGTTGAGGTGCAGTAGCTGCTGCAGTGCTCCTAATTTTGTATTTTTGGAAATAGACTTGCTCAACACCCAATGAAATGACAATCAAATGACAAAAAATCTAAACTTTCTTCCGTGGCTTTGTTTAGTCGATAAAGGATCCAGGCTTTCTGTATATTCATGCAAAGACCCAGGCGAACAAGGCCCACTACCATTTCTTAGATCTGATCGAAATTCTATAAGTGCTTGTATTTTGATCGGCCCTGTCTACGCCACTCGTGTAAATGTTGTATTGAGAGATCAAATGTGGTTGTATGATCATCTTATGTTTCCTTTCAGCTCTTGAACAACAGTGAGCCAGCTTAGTTGGTTCGGATCCAACAGCATTTACCAACAGCTTCGTAGACAATCGGTTGCCATACCAACCAACCACTGTCAATGATTCATCAGAAGCAGTCCATTGTTCGAAATGACCCCTCAGTTCCTTCTCAAGATTCTTGCTTTTGATGGGATATGTATGAAAAAGACGACCAACGCCGGTACAGTTTATCTGCTGCTCCGCTAAGAATGTCAGAAGTAATGTGAAGTGATGTAAAAAAAGTTGTCAGTGAACAGATGTTGTGCCTGATTCGTCGGCAATTCTGCGAGCAAATCAAGCACCACAGATTTGCCGAGTCTTTATCTTGTGTTGGATCTAAGAATTTGTGAATTAGTCACCGTGCTCTAATTTTTTTTCTGAATTTCCACTCTCAAAGATTTCCATATGTCGCAATGTTCAACCTAATCATCCTATACCCTAATTTATAGTTCCAAATTTGTTGCTTGCATAACATAAATGTTCATTGATACATCGAACGTAATACATCGTCTAAAAACCATGTAAAGGAGGTTGATTTAACTTTTCTCTGATTTCTTCAACTTCACCTTTGAGCGTATCATAATTATTTAACGCATGGCTTCAACTAAATTTAAGCTGATATCATCAAAACAGTCTTTTTGGATCGATCTGAGCATTCTGTTAATGAAATAAGTGGTATTCTGCTGCTTACAATTGAAATTGGGTGCTTCGAAGTGGGTTTTATGAGCTCGGTAAGTTCATAATGTTAACTAGTCCCATAGGTGCAGCATTCCTTTTGTTTCTGTCAAGAAAGTTTGTGAATTTCATTCATTTGTGCAGGTAGTAATAGTCTAGGAACTAGAGCATCTGTAGAAGCCAGGCTAGGAACAAAAGCATTTGTAGTTGAAATGTATTCCAATACTTCTTCTCCTATTTTGTGTTTTGTAGATGTCTGGGAATAATCTCATTTCTATCTCACAAATTTGAGATGTTATTTGATTAAGTTCTTCAATTATGAACAAAATGTAGACGCTTACATATAAAAGCAACTGCCCCAACGCACTGCCATCTCAAAGCCTACGTTTTCGCCTTCTCTCTGGTTGTATTAATCGTGTTGTTAAGCGAGTGTTTGAAGAGTAGCAGACTCTAGCTACAACATTAATTCGTGCCTTCCGTTTATGTAAATACCTTCCAACAGGCAGTTTTTAGGCTATAAGTTCGATACATTATTTTCTGTCTCATCTTTTTTAGACCGATCATCGAGGCCGTTAGTTAAGCGAGGGTTCTTATTGAAAAACATCGCACCAATTTTCGCTCACTATCCAAATTGGCGGTTGACTTTGGTGCCGAATATTCAAGGTCTACTATTAAGTACACATATTTTGAATTGGATATGAATATTTTCAAGCTTATTTATTTCCGAATTTTGACATTCCGAAAGAAGGATTTATTTTTCAAATAATCTGGGGAAGGCAATCCTGTACTGTTATCAAAAGAAAGTGCGATGCGCTATGAAGACATTAAGAAGGAGCTATTTAGAGGCAAAAGAAAAGTCTTTGCTTTTGCTCACAAGACCACATTGTTGTGCGATGTTTGCCATTTATTTGCGAGTCATGCTGTCATTTGTTTTGTAGAAGAAACTACGAAACTTCACTTTTCTCAATGTGCTTATACAAATATAAATTCGCTTAAGTGTTTCAACTTTCACTGGGGCGCAGATGTGCCATTAGGAAACCATATAATGCTTTCACGAAAGCTGCTCGTGGATGACTTTGAAGGACAGGTTTTACATTGATATGAACTGAATTTCTATTTGAATTTTGCAACTTTTAACAACTGTATTTGTCTTGTGTTTCAATTTCTTGAAAGGAAAGCATTTGACGTCACATATTACACCCGGTTGCAACATGCTATCATTGGAATGAAACTAAAAGTGACTTGCCTTAAAAGCATCCCAAGCTGCCATTACCATGATTTTCTTGGCGACAACAAGTTATTGCGCAAGGCAATTGAAACTTTTGCCAACCCGTTGTTGTATAACTAGGGCCCTGCAAGTCGGACTTTTGTCAACCTCGAGTCGAGTCGAGTCGGGCAAAATTTTCATAGATATTAAGAGGCAAAAATGTGTTTAGGCCTACTTAGGCTAATAAAAGCAATAAGGAGAATAAGAAACTAAGGTATTTGGCGACACACATCGTTGATCGAGTGAGTGGGTTATCCATTGTTAAGTATATGTAATTGCGGACATTCGGCATACATTATGCAGATTATAAAAAAAGTTCCATGCATGCAATCATTTGTTTTTGCAATCAATTTTTTTAAAACCATTTGTTTAAGCACCCCAGCCACTGTTCTGAATGCCTGGCAGGAATTACTAGTAGAGCGCATGGGCTAAGTAACAACGCCTACGTCACCTTACTCTTACTCCTCGTTTATTTTCTCTTCTTCACTAGGTGTGAGGGTTGGACCCCGAGTCACCAGGAGGATCCACTGATTCGAATAGTACCAGATGAGATGACTGATGAATCACTTTAGTCAACAGCGTGCTAAGGAATTTCTACAGACAAATGAACCGGATGATGTTATACCTTATCTGCAACAGCGATATCTACATGCACCACTCATATGTCTGAGGTCTTCCGGGTATAACAGTTAGAGATTTTTGATATTGGGTGCGCTTTTTTTATATGAAGTGGACCTATTGATGAATGTCCGCCTGAGAAAGTATGTAAGAAAGGTGGCATACAAAAATCAGAGGAAAAGAGGAATGGACGGATAACGACCATTTTCTTCATGAAATCTTCAAAACAGTTAGTCGTTTTTCAATTAGCTTTATATACATTGTATAAGACGAATAACATTCACTACGTCACCAAACTTATCACCTAAAAAGTAGAAATCGTTTAACTTCGAGAAATTAATTGTAGCACAGTACTATGACAGCATTATGATGTGACCTACCTTGATTTTCAATGATAGTTGAATTCAACGACTGACGGCGACGCTATTGACTAACAGATATATGAAGTGGAAGATGTATGTTATGTCGAACGGTTATGAAGTCGAATATGTATGTAGGCGAATGCCAGTGGCGAAGTGGTTCTTCCTGAGGTTTAGTCAATAGGTCCAGTGAAAAATAAGAAAGTACAGAAATTAAGCACAGTACATAGCATTGAGATTCACAAGTTGAGCAACCTCGCCTGGCAATTTGGGAACTGAGGCTAGCCGTGGAGAAAATCCTACATTGGTCTGGCCTGTCTAAGTGGCTCTGAAATTCATCACCGTGGAGATAAAATGAGAGAAATTCACTCAATCGATTTCCGCGTGACACGGTGCACCCACGCAGAGAGGTTGAGATAGGAATAATTAATCGTCTGCTTTTGATGTGATTAGCCTTTTTTTAAATGTGGCTGAATTCAGAGAGTATTTCATAGCAACTTCAACAATATTGCCGTGACCAGGTTGTGATCAAATCATAAAGCTGAATAAAAACGCTAATGTAGTAAGTCATTAAAGAAATTCATTGTAATCAAAATAAGAAAGCTATGCAAACACGGTATATTTTGCGCATGTTCGCCAACTCAATTCGAATACTCATAATCGCTCAGGTATTCATCGAATCGCTTGAGTATTCGAACGGTATGACAAAATGTCGAGTCGAGTCAAGTACTCGAGCAGTCGAACTCGAAATTCGAGTCGAGTCGAGTACTCGCAGGGCCCTATATATAACATGCTGCGTCTGTGCCTGCGAGTTTAATCGAAGTCTTCATCATTCGCATTAAAAAATATCCTGAAATTGATATTCTGCCAGCAAAATCACGGCGTCTGTGCGCGAAATCTACGTGAATGTTGAAAGAAATACTGCAATTAACCGTTTATTTTTGGAAGCGATAATCATAGTTAACCAATCCAATGAAAGTTCAAATTAAATAAATGTTTATTTGGAGAGAGGAAACGAGTACTCAACGAAGAAAAATCATGAACGCGGGGAAAAGGAGTTAGAGGCGCGGCAGTTGTTGTTCATCAATGTCCTAATGAAGCGCAAGCTTCTAGAAGTTGCCTCTATGCTCTATCGCTTTCATAGATTATGGATCAAGTTCAGATACAGTTTTCATAATCTTGATGCAGTTTTAGCAAATGAGTTACATGAAGTAAATGTGCTTTCAGTTTCTTAGCTACATGTATTTTAATATGCTAGAATAGAGTTGTTTTATATCTCTATATTTTTGCTTACGAATGACATGTGTGCGATTTGAAGAATCGATCCAACGCACATGTCGATCTTCTTTCATATGTTTATCGTGTTTTTTACAATTATTGTCTCTAATAATAGCTTAAATTGTTTATCAGGCAAATAGACATCTTTTGATCATGGATTGTATAAGTAGGCCTACATGATTTTTTAAAAACAAATTGCGTGGATTTAGCGAGACTTCGACAGATGGGGTGAGCACATAAGTATTTTTTTAAACATGATCATTATTCACGGGCTTTGGAACAGCTACTATTCAGTCATTGTCAGAAACATTGTGTGGAACTTCAAAAGTACATTATTTTTGCCTTAATGAAAGGAAATCAGACGGAATTGAGGAACTTCTTTGATAAAAAGCTCAATAATTTTCTATGTTGAGGTAAATGGATTTTCTTCTTTTGGAGTTAGCGTTCACTACTGAAGTATTTGGTGAGCGCGCTATTACTTATTTGTTGTTGTCTGATAAGGGCAAAATGGATTTCTTGGTGTGATGATTCTTAGACTCTAGCATGTCTTGAAGATAATTTGAAGCGTGAAAATAAATCATTGTTTTTTGTATCAATGAGCAATTCTGATATGCAAGCAACTCATTCCGAGCTTTAAATTGCGAGGCTATATGTTCCCCAGTAAAACATAGGGACCAATGCATTTGATGTAGACTTTCAGAAAATCTGACCATACACGTAAAAATCATGCAGATCCAAGTACAATGTTTTAACAACACAGCACAATAATTATTCAGGATATCCGCAGTCCTTGAATTTCCAGGAAAAAAAGTCCTTCAATGTCCCGGAATTTATGAGTCACCTACAGGATCAGCGTGCCGAATTCCTTCAAAGTGAGTCGATCTTTATGTTGAGCTATACGTACAATTGACACAAATCATTCAACTAAAAATATCCGCAAACTATTTCAAATAGGATAGATGCTTTATGCTGATGAGGAAATACACTGGAATCTGATCTTGCATGAAATTATATCTGAAACTGCCATTGCAGATAGATGTGTTGCGTCCCGTAAAAACGACGCCGAGTACCACCGTTATTCGGCAATATAAGCTACCATACCTAAATTTTTAATCACCACGAATGAGCAGCAGCAAACTCTTCCACCTGCTGCTTGAAGACTCTCATGCTGCGTGTGTCTGGTCTGTTGGCCTCCCACCCGATTATCATTAATCCATCAGTTTACCATCCATATTCTGCATATAAAGTCTCATGAAAGTAGATTAGTGCAAGGTAGGTATAAAAATACAAAAAGATCATTTTCACGAACTTTTGGCATCTTCTGTCACCATCTTGAAAGTGATATAGGCATTGATTGCCACCAAATCGATTAGCGTATATTCTCAAAGTAACTGACCTATGAGTACAAACGCAAACATGAAAAATCAATAAAATTGCATTTCTGTGAAGAAATTTGACCTCCATAAATACATGCAGGTTTCTTGAAAATGCTGTAACAAACTAAACAAAGAAGTCACATGAATCCGTAAATTGTTCTATTCAGCTTTTTCGAATATTTGAATATTGATCAATCAAATCAAATACATTCAGAAGTCACTGGTACGTTTTTCCCACTCTAGGATGCATATCTTTGACATTTCTCACTTTGCATATCAAGACCATCGTCCAATTGTTTGATAACTTAGGGATCCTTCGAATGAATTGTCACATCGGCAAAAGTCGATCAAAATATAACAAACCAGACAAACATTTGCATACCTTATAATGGATTAATTTCGTCAAAATAATCTGTAATGGGTAAATTTTCTGCAAAAATGTGGACATATGCATGCGACAGAGGATATATTAAGGTGTAGTCACTTTTCTGAAATAAACCGTAAAAATATTCCGACCTCAAATAGGAGTACGCATTTCGAATGTTATTAAGAAGTGCAACAGTCGACTTCATGTTATACGCATCATCAAAGACGTTCGTTCCCAAAAAGTACCTATTTCTACATTTTCTTCAAACGATTCTTTCAACTTCAAGTAACACTTTCTTCAAACGATGTCATCGTATTTTGCATGGGTAGCTACTTTTGTGAATGTGATGATCTTGAGAATCCCAATGAACGCCACTTACGCATTGCTCATAAATTGTTTCTATCTGAGGAGAAGCATCAACACCACCCGCTACACTGTCTCATACCATGTAGATTATCCATATCAAAGAAGTATGCAATTGAGATGACTAAAACTGACAGAAGACACAGGCAATTCCAGATTTTCATGTCGTCCTATCACAGTGGCCAAGTTTAATGAATTTTGTGTTTTCTGTTCTGTACAAACATATAAGCTTGATTTCAAATGATGTACGTACATCTTATGTATTATTTTTGGTTTTCATTTCACTGAATAAAACATTTTCTCTCTCTCGTCTTACCCAAATTTTTCTATCCATGTCGCTTACATCGGGCCAGCAAAATTTATTTCTTTTGTGTGGAGAAATTAAACATTTAAAAAATAGCCCAAATAGGCCTACTATGAATCGCTGTAAACTGCGGATACCTAATCACCACTTTAAACGAACTTCGGTGAGGTTTCTTTCTTCTTTGTTTCCCTTGTTATAGATGTTTGATGCTCTTGATCTTGAATACGATTGAGCTCGTCCGATGTTGTCACGACCTCTTCGTATTGACACTTGTTTGACTCTGTGACATTTTCTTTCGTATGAGCTTTTCGAAAGATTTATCGGCATCAGTACAGTCTTCATCAACAAGAAATGTTCCTGGAGCGGGACCATGGTCGTTAATGGGTTATAACTCCGAACGAGGAGGAATGATATTACTTAATTAGCCGAACGTGAACTGCTAGAGAAGGTGCCAATTGTTTGCATGTCTTCCAAGAAATCGCGTTAACTGGATGTCTTACATAATTTCTACTTATAGGTGTGATAGAGCTGTCGATACGGGATGTCAGTCATGATGAAAATAGGAAAAACAGGTTCTCCCAATTTTTACGACAATTTTTATTGTATTATAGAAGTGCGAGTCACCCGACGCGTTTCGTCTATAAAAGGACAGTCTCAATGGTAAAAACTAGGGTTTTCAAAATCCCGACTTTCCTGATCCCGGGATCCCGGAATTGATCCCGATTTCTTTTGCGATCCCGGGATTAACAGGATCAATGGATTTGCAGGGTTGCCATACGTCCGGATTTTATCCGGACGTCCGGATTGTCCGGATTTTTTGACAAAATCTGCTGATGTCCGGATTTTTTGACAGAATCTGCTGAAGTCCGGATTTTTTGTCAAAACCATCAAATTTCCGGATTTTTATCGAATCCATACTAATGTTCGTCAGTTATTTCTCTACCCGTCTAAAATCATTCAACTACTTGCTTTGGACTAAAGCTGATTCATCCGTATCATTTTTGCAAACTGCTTTTTTCACAGACTACTAGGGTCCAATTTGGGTAATTTTATACATGTACTATGCTGTTGTCATAACAGTTTACTTCTTGGATTTGCACAAATATTCGAACCTATTTCGTCCACTATTTGTCCAAAAAAGGATTGGCAGATTTGGCAAAGAATGATCGGTATGAGCGACTTCGCAGCGCATTTGCATCAAAGAAGACAGACATCTACCTCCTTTTTCTATCGGAAGCACTTCCCCTATTTCAGGAAATGCAATTATTTTTACAGAGAGACGATCCCATTGGGCCGGAGTAAGTGTATAGAATTTGTGGTATGATGGTTTCTCTAGGCGGACGGTTTTTGCTGCCTTCTGTCTGTGTAGACATCGTCGTGTCGAAGATTTCAACATCAAGCACGGCCCCTGAAAATCAATCAGACGTTGACATTGGCCACCGAACCGAACGTTTATGTCTGAAAAATTTGCAGTCTGCCGAAATGACCCATTTCAAACTCGAAGCGAAGGGTTTTTATTTGGAGACTTTCCACGCAACCAGGAGCAATCTCAAACTTGATCAAAAAGAACACATGCGTTTGTGGCGAAAGTTGACATTGCTGTGTCCACAAAACCGCACGTTTCAGTCGAATAAGGACAAGACAACAAAATTGAAAAACTTGACGTTTCTTGCAGGTCTCATTCCCACAATAAAAGTTGATGACATGCAACCATTAATCGAGGAATGGAAACAGCTGGCAATCAACAATGATGTTCAGCCACTCAAAGAAGAACGGCTAGATGCTTATTGGAGCAAGATATTCGAAAAGCACAAATATCCGCTGATCAAAGTTCTTGTGCAGGCATTGCTTTGTTTTCAGCCACACAATGCTGCTGAGGGAAGAGGATTTAGTGTAAATGCAGCTGCAGTCACAAAGGAGAGAAATCGTCTCCAACCCGAAACTCTGAACGGTATCCGGCGAGTGCGATCTCACTTGAAAAATATCGATGGATTACAACATTTTTCAGTAACTCAGTCCCTCATCGACTTAGCTCGAAGCTCATCCCGGCGATACTTCCAATCATATGAGCACGATAGTGCTAGTGATGATGAAGAATCATGAACGTAAATTTTTAGTCTATTTAAAAAATTGTTTTTGCCAAAGAAGAATTTTTTATCGGATTGTTTTTATGGACAGATTTCAGTGAGCTAGATTGTTTATACTTGACGTGTTTTTATTGATAGTGATCATTTGTCTATCAGTGATGTATTATTATGTAGACTTGTTTTCTGGTAACGCAATCACAGATGCAACGTTGTATTCTTTATAGATTTGTTGATTCATAACCCAACCATAGGCGCACTAATGTATATTTTTATAGATTTGTTGATTCAATCATTTAACGAAATCATAGACGCGCTGATCAATTTTTATATAGCTTTGTACTGCCTATATTTTTAAAAAGGATTTGTGAAATATTCTCAAGGCTTCTGAGATTTATTGATGTATTTGTTAATTGAATATATTGCGGGTTCATAAAAGCTGCGATTTTTCATTCAAAATCACCTGTCATTTATGAATGACGAGGAAAAGAGATACGCATGATATTGATGACAATCTTACGCATAATGATTATTTTCCATTCACAGTTAAGTATAGAAGGCAATTAATGTTTATATTTACTCTGATGACATAACATCAGAGCGTCCGGATTTTTTTCTGGACGAGTTTGGCAACCCTGGATTTGTTGTAAGGCACAGGGTCATATACCGGGTGTACCTATAGTCTTGTGCAGGCTGAGTCATGGAGGGCTCTCAGAGGAGTTCTGAAAATTTTGAACTGTTTAATCAGCTTAGAACTTTATTGTGAGATAGACACGTGCCTGAACTTCTATGACTTGGCAATGAGTTTATGTTTCGGTTTTTATAAGCGGGGTATACTAAAGTATGTACTTGTAGGCCTATTGGATCATGCGGAATGATCTCATTAATGATAACAATCATAACATTGATGAAGCTAATATGTGGTTTTCTCATTTTCATGTCCATCCGTCCAAATGACTTTTGTTACGTCTTGTAAAAGCATGATGTTGTATAATACCGGTACATGCTATAGTAAACCACGCTTATTCATATATGGCTTGACCACTTTCTTAATCTCCAGACCAGTTGACTGAATACCCTATACCAGGGGTTTTCAACCTTTTCAGGGGCGCGTACCCCTTCTACCAAAAAATGTGGGACACGCACTCCTACCGACAGATGTGGGACACGTAACACTTACTTCAACAAAATAACATGAAAATCTAGATGCTTAGAAATTGTGCAGATATTTCGAAATACCTAGCATAGTACGAAATACTGAACTCAGCATCTTTATTGCCATTTCACTTCATTTCTCGTTTATGGCCCACATAAGCCCGTTAGCTAGGGATGGACAGCGTGACTCTCCTCCTCTTTCTGACCTTAACTTCAATTTCGAATGAGATTTAGGCCTATCATACACGTATAGTTTCCAACATTCTTAAGATACTTCTGGTCAGCAAGTCTTTTCATGCAGGAATTTCAATCTAACGGTGCCTATCGAGTGAACGAATTTTCAATTTTCGAATTAAGGAATTTGTATACAACTTATTGACGCCTCAGTAATCCAGGTATAATGATTACCGTTGTATTTATCTACTGAAATAACTAAATAATAACTCATGGATAATCAGCTCTTTCTAAAGTTACTTTTTTTCTTTTGAATACAAAGGATGTTTATCTAACAATCTGAGGGCAATTGTCAAAGTTCACAATAAAGTCAATGAGAAGGCTGGGGCTGCTTCGAAGATGTCAGCTGCTTTATATTTGGTTCTGTCTTTGAAAGGCATACACGCAAATCGCTTTCTATGTTAACCCGAGTTCTATACTTGCTCATTAAGCTAACCATTGAACTGAATCCTGACTCGCAAAGGTAGGTTGATGGAAACATCAATAATTTCTTAATAACTAGAAATGCGACACGAGCGTATTTCTCCGACACTTTACACCAGAAATCAGATAATGTAGCACTAGTTTCAAAAAAGTCTTTTGTAAATGAGTCATTTTGAAGATCGATGAGTTACTCTTGGTACGTATGGGGACATAACTGTGGTTCAATCGTGAAAGGGTTTCTGGCGATTCTCAGCGTAATGTCATCAATTTGTGGAAGGTAAGACGAAACCTCGCTGTGAAGTGACTGTAAGTGAATACAAATATCTTCTTGCACCGACATAACTTCTTCCACCGAGGACTGTTGAGCATGCTCGTAGAAACAATCAAACATTGCGAAGTTGTTCTCACTAGCATTTGTTTCCCATAATTTCAGCTTGGCTAGAAATGCTGCAATCAAATTCATGAAATCCAAAACAGTTGCACTACCACCTTGCATGGATCGGTTCACAATATTAATTCTCCCAAATATATCTGACATATAGCTCAGTCGTAGCATCCATGTTCTGTCGTTCAACCTATCCACGAAAGCTGCAGTTCGAGTGTCACCTTGTTGTTGAAAGAAAAGGAGCAATTCTTCTGCTAAATGTAGCATTCGATTCAGCATGTTTCCGGCTGACAGCCATCGTACTTGTGTGTAGTAGAGAAGGTTTTTGTGTTCTGCAGACAGCTCTTGACAAAGAACGCGGAATAGGCGAGTGTTTGTGGCACTTCGTTTGACATAATTCACCATTGCTATCACGTCCTTGAGTACGATATGCATATCAGGTGGCAACGTTTTCGAGGCTAGGGCATACCGGTGAATCATACAATGAAGAGCAACGCACGATGAGCTGACAGCTTTGACTCTAGCTTGAAACCCTGAATTTCTACCAAGCATGGCAGGAGCTCCATCCGTTGTTACTGCGCATAATTTTGACCAGTCTAACCCGGATTCACGAAAGAACGTATCAACTTCTCTGAAAATGTCCTCTGATGTCGTAGTCGTATTAAGTGGACGACAGAACAGAAATTCCTCTTTTAAATGACAATCTGTCATGTACTTTACAAATACCATCAACTGAGAATTACTTTTGATATCAGTTGACTCATCCAACTGTATTGCGAAAAAATCAAATGCAGAATGCTTTATTTCACTTATGACTTGCGATTTTATGTCATCTGCTATGTCATCAATGCGACGTTTGATAGTATTGTCAGAAAGGGACAGTGGTGCAAGTTTAGCGACATACTTATCTCCTATCATTGTTTCTATGATATCTCTACAACACGGTAATATCAATCTCTCACCGATCGTATGGGGCTTCTTTTCCTTTGCGATGCGTAACGCTATTTTATATGAAGTTTCCACTGCTGCTTCATTCCCTTTAACGAACGTTCCGGACTCATCAAGACGCAATGCCATTAATGACTTAAGCATATGTCTGAAATAGTCACTGTCTTTCTTTGTCAACTCAGGGTGGCATCCACTCAAATGTCTTTTTAAAAGACTTGGCTTCATACTATGGCGTGACAAAACTTTCGCGCACACAACACACTGAGGGCATTCAAAGCCGTTGTGTAGGATTGATGTGAAACCAAATTCGATGTAGCAGTCACGGTACTGTCGGATTTTCGTGGAAACTTCTTCATTAACCACAACACTTGAAGAAACGGAGGAAACCTCTAAAGGCGCAGCAAACAACTCAGTTGAGGCACGAGATGACGACGACGGTTCCGGCACATGTAGTCGAATAGATTCCGAAGGCACTTCAGTTGAGGCATGAGATGATGGCGATGGTTCTGGCACATGTAGTCGAATAGATTCCGAAGGCACTTCAGTTGAGGCACGAGATGATGGAGACGGTTGCGGACAAAAGAATCTACTTATTTTCGGTGTCGACATACTTGAATGTTTTAAGCTTCGATCCCTGTCACGTTTTCGTCTGTTTGCACCAGGCATAGTTTATTCTTCTATAGAAGATTCCGGTAGTCTCTAATTAACAACAGGAGACCTCACAGCAATGAAGTAAGTCAATCACTCTTGAACTCGCAGTACCTTAAGACAATTCAGTATCAACTACCAACCCGAAATCTCATCTGTCTATTTCTCATTCCTGTGACGTAGTGTGTTAGTGTAACATAGCTACATCCCACGTTCCCCTATCCATCGACAGTGCCGCGTGCGTTACTGTGTCAGCATTCAAGCATGCGTTTCAGTTGGCAATCGATGCGTTCACTGAAAGCGCGTCCACCAATCGTGGATAGAGCGTGAATTCAACCATGTCATGCTGTGCAGCTTGTAAGTTGAAAACATCAGTGTACACTGTACAGTCACACTCACAACAGAGTTGAGTATTACAGCTAAATTACGAATGCTTATGCCTGTTTTTCACATCCTTCAGCTGTATGCTTAGTAAATATTTGAATTCTTAATTTCAAGACGCGTACCCCCATACAGAAGGGGCACGTACCCCCAGAGGTACGCGTACCTAAGGTTGAAAACCGCTGCCCTATACTGTAGATTAGCTATACTCGGCGTAAACATTTTTTGCGAGTGCGTTATAATATTTGTGTGATTGGACGCCTACACACTGATATGGTGAACTCCAGGAAGGACACACACGCTCTCTCGCGTGAGCCAGTTAGTATCACCCTTGGGAGACGACAAGCATGCCTAGCTAAAGAACAATATCAATCGTCTTAGCTCAAGATGAGACTGATACAGCTGAGCAAAGCTTAAAATTCTTATAGACATCCTACTGATTATGAGATGGTGGCGAATCCCGGGATCCCGGTTACCTAATCCCGGGATTCAGAATCCCGCAAATCCTCATCGATCCCGGGATCTTGGGATTGGAAACCTTAGTAAAAACGCGTCGGATGGCTCGCACTTTTATTGTGCATTAAAACGTCGCAAAAATTGGGGGAGAGCCTGTTTTTTCTATTATAAGTATAGGCGGGAGGGAAATTGAAAAAATTGTGCACATTGTGACAACTTTTCTAAACTTTGCTTGATGTTAGATATGGATGCAACGTTTTCAAAAACCACCGCACACAACCGAGGGGACGGTACGCGAAAATCCAAGATGGCCGCCACTTGAAACTAAGAATACAGTATCTTGACTCATAAAAAGAGTATAGCGCACTGTAATATCACTTTTCAATGGTTTTCTAATTCGAGAAACACGCTTCTGATGTCATGTTTAGGTTTCCGTTACATTTTCATGTCTCAATGCTATGTCCATGACCATTTACAGACCTAAATGTCCATGTAGGCCCCTGGGCTCAAGGACTATTGACCACATGCCAAATGATAGCGAGTTCGCGTACTTGTGTCATTCATGTCTTAACCCTAATCGGACCGGCAATTTCTACCATCATATTCCGCCCACCTGTCTACATACGTATACAAATATCTATTAAGAAAATATCGCAATTCTGTTGTGTTTTAATGTACAATTTTTCTGTGACTGAAGTGTCTCCTGATGTTAAACAGCATATCAACTATTTAGCGTATTAAATAATGCCGAATTGCAGAATTACATTACTGAACACATGCACTTGTACATGTGCATAACTTTTATATGTAACGAAATTATCTGCGTTACCGATTTTCTGTGTAACAACCCATTTCATGATATCTTGAATGAAAAAATCATGTTTACAACTGCATATACAGTAGTTACAACTATAAAGTACATACATTTTTAGGGTAGTCAAGTTACAAAGCGCACAATGAACATAGAACCTGCTGTGTATGGTGATCTGAGCACACGTATTTTCGGCAACCTGAGCATAGTTTTCGTGTCGACTTACGGCAATGTGTCTCTTGACATTTCTTGGGCTTGTTATTACTTGAGGAGATGCCAATAAAATTAACAGGAAAACCCAGAGCAGTGAATGCCGATCTTGTTTGTGCATAAATCATTCTGTTGTTATATCTCGTTTTGATATTTCTTTCTGCCAGGTGAAGAGTTACATCTTTGATAAACGTTGCTCTACTTTTGGAGTATCCAGAAGCCTCCATGATGAGGAATGAGTTTAAAAGAGCCACGTCGATCATATTAAAGAAATGAAGAAGAGTATATCTCCGAGTTTTACGACGGCAAGTAAAATCTTCCACTCTCGAGTCCATGACATCAACTCCTCCTTTTCCTTTATTGTAATCCATGATGATCTCTGGCTTTTTGTCATCTCTCGATGAAATCGGATTGTTTGTATGCAAGCTGCTCAGCATGAGAACGTTCTTGTTCTTCTTTGGGACATAAGAAGAGAGAAGTATCCGGTTCTCATGGTTCCATAAATTCCTGGTTTCGAATATCGGGACACCTCTAGTCACTTTCATCAGCTGAGGTACGCCGCGTCGCGATGACATAATAGTTCCCGTAGATGTTAAGCCATTTTGCAGGAGATTCACACACAAATCAAAAGAAGAAAAATATCGGTCGATGAAGATATTGCGATTCGTATTATAATACGGTTCAGTCAATTTCAAAACAACAGTTTTTGCAAGACCAACATTGCGAGATCCCTCAGCACCACAGTAAGGCAAAGCATTGAGAGCGTAACCATTTTTTGCGTCACATAGCCAGAAAATCTTAATCCCGTACTTGGCGGGTTTCTGAGGCATATAGGAACGACCCGGAGCATAGCCTCGGAATGCGTAAAGCTGTTCGTCAACGGTCATAGACGGTGAGGGAATATAATGTCTCCGAAGATTAGAGTTGAACATATTCCAAAACTCACGTACAGCCGCTAATTTGTCACTTTGCTGTCTTTCTCGTCGTGTTACTTTATTGTCAAATGTAATATGAGAAAGAAGTAGTTTCAGTCTGTTTTTTGATAGCGCACATCGATAGAATGGACGGCTATCCGCTGGAGTGTATAAGGTGGATAATGCCGACATGTTGTTTCTGTCTACTCCTGCTCGAATAATTGTTGCCAGACCTGCTGTGAATTCATCATAGGAAAAAATCTTCTTCTTTAGGGCACGTAATCTCCTGTTAGTGAAGCGCAAAGTCGTTCGTATCATATCTTCGGTTATAAAACACAAAAATGAATGAAGTTCTGAAGCTGGCGAAATAGTCGGGCCGTCGCGAAAAGCAATAATATTTCTACCGAGAAGTCTTCCTCTAGGAGCGTTGAATTTCCATATTATTCCGCTGGGGGAAACAACATGATCCACATCGCGATCGACGTCTGATGTAACTCCATCACTTGCTGAACCGACGGAACTACTAGCTGATGATGCTTCTTCGTAGGAAGAATGTTCTTCTACTTCCATATCTCCATCGCTGGATTGTTCATACAACTGTGGATCTTCCGTGGCCGAGTACGACGAATCACTATCACTGACGTATTCATCAGTTTCTTCGTCAGAAGAAGACGAGTCATCATTCTCTTCATGACTAGAGCGAAGGCGCGATACAATTTCCTCGAGCGAGGGTCGTCGGCTCATGTCGAAGGCGAATCAAGTCTGAAGTTACATCCTCGAGACAACTGCTGATAAAAGTGTTTTAGATTTTCACCGATCGATAAGGACGTCATCACATGATTGTCTAGATTTTCTCGCATACATTACATAACAGAAGCAACAAAATACGTCCGTGTTTTGGAACCGAACTCCACCAGAGTATGACGCAACTTTACTTGAGATAAGAAAATGATTTTGAAAATGACTTTGTGCGGTTGGGCTCCATTTTTCCCGACTAACTTTCAGTCGTCAAGCTGACAATCATGCTAGCAAATCACGTGTAATTCTGGTTTACAGAATCCATGTCCATCACTTCATTCTTTTGGGATCAGCAGCACAATTTGACATTTTTACGTAACGAATGCAATAATAATATTGATAATTTTTTATTCGTCAATACAACGAGCGGTGTATGACAGAAAATGAAATGTTGCAACTACTTTAGTTCAAGCGACTAGCAATGACTAAAAGTGCGACTAATGCCAGAAAGGCGGAGATTATGATGAAGCAGGGGGTGTCTTTGGGATGGGATGAGAGCGCGTGTTGGGGCGAACCAGTAATGACGTAATGATTGAAATATGTCTCAACGTACGCGGACGGAAACAGGACAGAAACAGTGGCTACAACCTACAAGACCTTGAATGAGTCACATTAGTCAAGATTGTGATGTCAAGTTGTAATGAAATGTTAGTCTGGAAAGTTACCGCAATGGTGAGAAGTAATTATGTCATAGGAAAATTCAATGACCGGTAGTCAGTTGCACAAATACGAGTGGCGTCAAAAATCATTCTGTTGATAATTGTGAAGAAAAGCACACTCGCAGTATAAAAATGTTGAGTTCATAAGGATTCGGAAGATGTGATAATTACGCAAAGGAGCACTACAATGAATGCACTTCATCGCGAATGAGTTACTCGTCTGTGTATTATTCAAAAGTGCGAATTATTATTTCATGTACACAAGATGTGTTCCACTATTTCACTCATAGGTGGATAGTAAATAGGCCCGTGAAAAATAAAAATATTCTATCACTAATGACTACTGATCGCATACCACCTGTACTACTTATAAACTCAACGTCTTTTATCAGAGTTGCTGAATCATTTTTTGATTATGCTGGATATCGATTTGAATCAACGTAAATGCATATCGCTTCGTTATGAAAAGTAGAGTCGTGCAGTCAATAACAACCCACCAATTTAAAAGTGCTTGTCTACACATGTAGACAGGTGGCCCGAATATGATTGAGTTTCAAGTTTTGCATGAAGGAGTTCGAATTTCAGTTTCTTCTTAGGACTACGTAATAGTAGGGCACAAAATATCTTGCAACTGGAGTTTCAGCTGAATAACTCATTTTTCATGAAAGTTACAGTAATTTAAAAACAGCTTGTCTACACATGTAGACAGGTAGTCCGAATATGATTGAGTTTCAAGTTTTGCATGAAGGAGTTCGAATTTCAGTTTCTTCTTAGGACTACGTAATAGTAGGGCACAAAATATCTTGCAACTGGAGTTTCAGCTGAATAACTCATTTTTCATGAAAGTTACAGTAATTTAAAAACAGCTTGTCTACACATGTAGACAGGTGGTCCGATTAGGGTTAATCCAACTTCATTGAATTTGTTATCTTACATCTTTACAGGATAGTACAACCGCGTGATTTTCACAAAACTCATGATTTCTTTTTGATAACATAATATGGACGGACTACTGGGTCTGTTTTATGAGCAGTCATTAACCTACAAAACGTCTGTAACTCTGTTTCGCTACCTATAACCAGTAACTAGTAACCGGTTTTGTGTGCCTGGAGCTTCATGGGCTCTAATGTTTGCCTATCATATTGATCACACTGTCACGGAAAGACGAAAAGGGAATCGAAAATACCCAAAGGTCGGGATATGAATTTTTAGTTAGCCAAAATGATATGTACTTCCCTCCCAAGCAATTTAAAAAATCAGCTGGGGACCGTTTCAGAAAAAAATCGATTTTTTGCAAGGAGTATGCAAAAAACACAAAAAGTGTCGCAAAATATCAAATTTTGTTGAAATTTGTCATCATAAATAGTACAGCTGTAGCTGTATCTGTCCTACAAGTTCCTGTTTTCCCCTTTATTGTTTGCAGATCACAATAGCAACTCTAAACTACAGATAAGTAGCTTATAAGTAGTGTAGTAGTGCCAGTGTGAATATTTTATGAAAAAGAAAATAAAATGACAATACATATACTAATTTCTTTTTTGCTGGATGTCTATGAAAAAGTAGAACAAGGAATCCATTCAGATAGCTGTAATTAGCATAGATGTAGTGCACGGTGGGTGACACATTTGACACAAAAGAATTATGAATTGGTTCACAATAATTCAGTTTCACATATGCCTGCTATTGTATCGAATTACCGTGGACAGCAGGTTTTTGGAGTATTTTGTATTGTTCATGGAAGTTTTCCCACTTCGAACCCAAATGTCCTCGAAGTCGCTATGGACGGCTTATGATGCCTGTTCACTATACTTTCCAAGGGATTCTCTCCTGAATTTGCAGAACTGGAGCAAATGGACCATTAGCACATGCACAGAAATTTCCAAATATAGATAGGATTCCTTGAATCTCAACAGCTTGGCTTCAAAATCTGGATGTAGATCACTTCCAAAGCAGGCCAGGCGGACTTCATTGAAATGTCTTAGAGCATCAAGGAATGGTAGAGCTTGGGGGGGGCTTCGTGTAGGCTGCTTCAGATTGGCGGATTGATTTCTCGTGGGCGTCGCGAGACATCCGTGTCGAGTGTGGTGTTGACTTTAGTCGGGCACGATGTACAGGAGATCTGCTAGAGCCTGCACTATCCTCTCTGTGTGTAAGAGAGGCCTCATGATCAGTTGCGGTCTCGTACTCACTAGGCCCTGTCAGTTCATCTCGCCTTTGGGGTGATTGCAACCCGTAATCCGGGGACTCAATGTCGAACACGTCCATATCCTCCGGAACAGTCCTGTTCGCCTGCGGGTTGAGAGTCAATGTCTACCGGATCGTCCGTGATAGGGTGAGATACAGCCTCGTTATCTACGCAGCGTCTTTTCATCGACTCAATGCCAGGGTCAGAATCCCATGATAAGTCCGCGTGAGACGGAGGTCGTTTTGAGCCACTTTCATGGAGGGACGGGTTTGTGGAGGCAGGGTCGAGCTTAGATGTGGTGGCGGCCTCTGTCTCGGAGGGGCTATTCGCGGGCGCATCCACTGGATCCTCGGGTGTTGAGCGTGCCAGAGGAGTAGGCTGACGAGAGGTGCTCCTGGCTGTCTTCTCAAGCGTCACTGGGACTCTCTTACTGACATCTGGGGCAGTCAGGAGATGCATCACTGTCTCCGGCATGGCCTCTGAGATGGACATAGAGGCAAGCTTTTTGATCGGAGGCTTGACATGCTGAGTTGTTGCTGAGCGTTGTTTGCCTCTAGTAGAGGGTTTTATAGGAGGCGGTGTGGATACAGCAACACGAGGAGGTTCCAGTAGGTCGAGCTTGCTGGCTCGCGACGGGTTCTGCCGTGATGGCGCTTGTGAGGGACGAGGGCTGGGTTTAGGCTTTTGGATAGCAGGTTTGCGTGTTTGGGCTTTCTTGGCTGGCATGCTTGCTTTGCTTGGATCCGTTGTTCTTGTGAAGTCGTTCTTCTCTAGAGAATCCAGTTTTGTCAGTAGGCGGCGGCACATGTTGCCATTAAATTCTCCCCCATGAATTTTAGACCGAACAACGCCAACAGTGTCAAACCAGACATCGGCTGACATGTCTGCCTTAGATGATGACAAAGCTTTGTCCATCTCATTTATCAGTTTATTGGTGATTCGTAGACAAAGATGGAATTCGGAAGGGGGTAGTATTCTAATCAAAATGGCATTGTCTTCTCCTTGAAATAATGGGTGGTGCATGCAGTTTTTGAATTCTTTGGGAGAAATCTTTCTGTTGCATTTCTCTGTGCTTTCTCGTAAGAACTGGCGTTGCTTCTTATGGATCCAAGGCTTCTCATTGTATGTAAATGACAATGGACGTCGTTGAACTTCGATTTGGGCACTCACACTATATACACGGATACCACCCATGATGTTCGCCAGCTTCAAGTTGAGAGCGAAGGTATAGTCCAAATCCACGTTGATATCCAAGATGAGTTTCACATTTGAGTAGGTTTCCTTAATGTCCGGTACAATGGCGAGTAAGATGATTTTCTTCACACTGGAATCGAGAAATTGTCTTCCGTTATAACCTGTGGTTCTGGGGGTTGATGCTCCTTCCGAATCCTGAGTAATGGTCAGACAGACTTTAAAGAATCCCCCACCCCCATCAATACCGACTTTCATATTCACTGTTGTCAAATCAAGGAAATCCCTCTGCTGACAGACAAAATAGACTAACTCTTTGCACATCCGTGCAATAGACACAAGGCCTTCTTCCATCTTTGTCTTCTCCAACAATGAATGTGAGTTCTTTGACATCAAACAATTCTTGAAATAATTTGTCTCTTTTACACAAGAAGTCTGGAATATTGCTTTCAACAATCCTATTTCCACCCAAATTTCGAAGAAACGGCACTATTTTTCTGATCATGCTCCTGTTAGAAGCTCCCAAACTCAGCTGAAGTTCATTGATTTGAGTGGCGGAGAAAGATGCATTCTTTTTTGATGGGGATGAAGTGGAGGAGACCCCAAGAACTTTCATATTCATCGGTCTTCCCATGGTAGCTAGTTGAACACAAGATAAAGAGGATGTTGCTGAATCTTCTGAATGCTGCTGGTTTTGCATCTTTTCCTTCAAGATATTTCCAGCAATTATCTCTAGTGTGCGAGTGTCAGATTCGTTTAGAAAGTCAAACAAATTCTGTCTCAATGACGTGACGTTGCACTTGTGCGATAAGCCTCTTCCAATAGGAGATTTGCACTTCATGCACAATCTAACAGGGGTCCTGCTTTCACAAAAAGAAGTCAATTCTGATATTTTAGCCGGCCTTCCAACTTTCCTTTTCGGCTGTGCACCAAATTGTACCACAGTCTGTCTTGGTGTTTCGCAAATGTAGCAGGAGCATGTTGGATGTGGGTTACTTCGAGTGCGTAAAATGTATGGTTGGACAGTTCCAAAGTCAAATACTGAAGGTAGAATATCAGTCATCTTACCGGAATCAATATCACCAAGGTGGGCGTCGACATTTTCCGCAAATTGCTGCTGGACAACATGGTTCAGTCGGATCGAAGTCTGCTATGAAGACTGCTTGAATTCTCTGCAACACCAGAGGTGTAATTGAAGGTTGCATCACGAGTGACGATCGAGGGCGAAGCCCGAGATCGACAAACGAGTGTTGCAACCGAATTGTTACACTCTGTTTTTTTGGACAGAGTAATGTAAGCGATTTATCACCACACTTAGCCGATTTCTATGTAATTGCTTGAACTATTAGGGAATTTGTACTTTATTGTTCCTCAATGAATGGCATAGAAATCGTTTTTCAACCATAGATATCTATAACTAGCAATTTTGGCTGGTCAACAGTTTGCAGATGTGTTTTGGAACGCTATCTTAGCGCTATGATAGCGTTATCCGACAAACTAAGTATTTCAGAACGCGCTATTCTTTATCATGAAGCGCCAATCTATGCGCTATTTATTGAAGTTCTGAGAAACGCTACTTAACACAATAGGAAATTGGTTGTTGTCTGTAATTGTAAATGAAAGCTATCTTATTTTATGCACCTTTTTGGCGGAAGACTTCCAACATCAGTATTAAAACTTATTCAGTTTTTTTTGTTTTCTAATTCATATCAATGTAGCCTACTGTCACAATTTCAGATTTGTAGAAAACAATTAATTCCAGATCTAATTTATTAATTTAGAAAGACACATTTATACTGAAATCAAAATCAATTTGATCAATGGATGTATGAAAACAATTAATTCCAGATCTAATTTATTAATTTAGAAAGACACATTTATACTGAAATCAAAATCAATTTAATCAATGGATGTATGAAAGCAATTACATAATTTATCTTCGGTTTAGGCGGGTCTAGAAGGCTGTAAGCATCACTTCTTGCTCCGGTCCTTTTCTTTTGTATGCTTCAACAGCATTGCTTCGATGCCCAGTTCTTGATTTTATTAATGCTCGTCTACATTTTCTCGGAATAGCCTTGTCGCACATGTTACTTTGCCAGAATGTGCCGTGATGTATCCTTTGATATCGGCTATGGATGCAGCCTCCGGCAACAATTTTCTGATGGAATTGACTCCAACGGGAGAAGTGGCGAATCTGGGCTGGTCTGGGATAATGTTTCGTAGTGGTCGACGGTAAAATGCTCCCGTAAAAACACCCATGCTTCGAAGCCGGCTCACGTAAAGCTTCAATATCTTATATACCGATCGATTGTTATCGCTATCGTATTGTCGAACACATTTGTTTTGTATCTTGCGATCGCGGATTCCACCGGAAAAGACTTTGTTGCCGCGACCCGTGTACTCAACAAATTTCCCATGGTCGTCTTCTGAAAACGTGAATTGAACGTCGTCGCACGCTCTGAGCCCGAAAACTTTACAGTTGTAGAAGTAAACGGCCCGCAATAGTCCATTTCCATCATGTAAGGAAAATGCATTGGTATCCCATAGTTTCTCCTCACTATCCTCTGATATCGGATCAGCTCTCTTGTGATGGGATCCGATGCCCCGAGAAGTGAGATTTCTCATGCAGGCATCTAAAGCACGGACAAATTGCACAAAATTGAAATCCTCCTTATCCATTATATTGCAGTCGGGTCTTTCTTCTCGGATAAATCGGGCCAATCCGCAAACAATATTGTAAATAGTATTGGGAGGATACTCGGTTCCATCCTGCCGTCGGATCTCGAATATAAAATGTTTCAAGGCTCTTGAAATGTCAGCCTTTGGAGCCGTCCACAAATCTGTTAGTTGGGGAACCAAGTAATCATTTTCTTGTGTTGTGGAAGATTGTTGGTTTCTCCAAGTGGCCCAATCTTCATATAACTTTGTGCACCAGGAACTATTTCTAACGGTGTTCTTTGACCGTGAACATGAAACAACGCGATCAATGTCCTGAGACGACGGAATGGAAAATCGACTAGCGTCAAAGCTGTGGTCTGCCATTGTGATCAGATGTGCTTAGGGTAAAATTCAGAAATCCTATTTATATATTAGTGATGAGAATTATTAACAAGTTAATCATTAAAGAATAGATTTCATATCAAATACAATCAGCAACTGCTTTATCAAAAGAAGACACTTATGAAAGAGTAACAATACAACGCTATGAATTTGTTTGGGCATTCATTCTGTCTATTCCCTTATTCCAACGCAACTAGGTGTGAAAGTCTTGACTGGCAACAGAATCTATTGTGTTCGCTGTTGTACAAAGAGATTATCAGCTATGTTATAAAGAAACGCTATCTTAGCGTATCTGGATAACAGAACAAGTTGAAATTACGGTTGCATTCACAATGTGCAATTACGAGCCATAGCAATCTTGGGTCAGATAATCAACAGATCAATCTATGCAGGCGGGCAGTGTTATTCTACTATAGCGCTAGAAAACGCTATCTTAGCGCTGTCATAGCGTTCGAAGTTAGAATAGCGTCACAAAATTGTGTTGAGACAGAGCCTTTCATACAAACTTCAGCGTGTGCAAAATGTGGAAATACCTTGTCAGACAGTCTGACGCTATATGTGTTTCATACAACTTACACAAGCTGTGAGGAGCTCGAACGCTATCTAAGAAAGTGATATCTATGGTATTTCTTTATTCAGCAGTTGAAACAAGTGAAATTGCATCAACTGCACTTACATGAGGACGCAATGCAAGTGATTTAGAACTTCATGTTGATGTAACTGAAACTACCACAGTTAATGCATATGCATGGCCAGAGTGTAACAATTTCATCGGTGCCCTTCCACATACAGATCACACAGACTTAGCGTCTATTTTCTTCGTGTTAGTGCCACAGAATTAGACAGGTCGTCTCTTCTTCCGTTTGACTAGAAGGGAAGCATTGGAACATGTGACGTTATTGAAATGGCACAATCTCCTGACTAAATACCATAGCAATCGAACAATGAGCAGCCAGTTCAACATTAAACACGCCAGATTGTGCCAAGTTTCAGTGATGTTATCAACCGGATCACACAGCAAAGAGACATAGTCGATGTCAAGTTCTACAGAGAAGTTTGTGAGCGTTTTTTCATGCGCCTGATAACTTTTTTAAAATGATCGGAGGGCCCAACATTATCGAGAAAACTTTTGCGCAATGATCTGAATTCTTCGAATCTGAAGGATTCGTGTCGATCGGAGCATTTTAAAGGAATTTTAAGGGCCATGATCTAGCCAGGCATTCCGAGTTACCGAACCAAGTGTCAAATTTGGCGTTTGCACCGGTACTCTTTCAGATTATGGGCATCTTTCTCTCTCTCAGCCTGTCAAAATATTCGATGATCAAATTAAAGACGTGGATATGTGATCTTTGGAAAGTCTATTTATATGGCCATGTAAATTGACGGTTGGACGTCCAGCAAAATAGAAATTGGTATATGTATTGTCATTTTCTTTTCTTTTCCATAAAATATTCACACTGGCACTACTACACTACTTATAAGCTACTTATCTGTAGTTTAGAGTTGCTATTGTGATCTGCAAACAATAAAGGGGAAAACAGGAACTTGTAGGACAGATACAGCTACAGCTGTACTATTTATGATGACAAATTTCAACAAAATTTGATATTTTGCGCCACTTTGTGTTTTTTGCACACTCCTTGCAAAAAATCGATTTTTTCTGAAACGGTCCCTAGCTGATTTTTCAAATTGCTTGAGAGGGAAGTACATATCATTGGCTAACTAAAAATTCATATCCCGGCCTTTGGGTATTTTCCAGCCTTGCCGTTTTTTTGAATTTCCATCCCAATCCCAACCCAATCCCAATAAGAAATTCCATTGGGATCCCAGTGGATCCCAATGACAATGACAATCCCAATAGGCCCTAAACTGTGTGATTTGAATGCCCCTTATACGTTATTTGACCATAAGCTACACCTAGGTGCCTGCAAGTTATACTCCACAGAATAGTTCTACAGATAGACCTAGGCTGCAAGGATGGAGCCTACGTGAACTACTGTCGTATATATGGACCTATGATGGCCTGAAGAAGAATAGGCTACTGGTAAACTACTACAGTAATACTACTATATAACTAGCCTACTAACTAATATTGAATAGTAATCAATAGTGTAGCTTGATTAATCTAAGATGAATATAGTAGAGCTAGCTATACTATCTACAGGTAGGCCTATAGTGTTACACGTCCCTCAAATCCCCATCGCAGAGAACTCTCTCTATTATTCTATTCTTATCGCGAACGTCTGAAATCAAAAACGAGATTTCCAAGTCGCATACTGATACTATACTTAAGTACAGATGCATCAAATAAGAGAAGCTATCTGAGTAAAATTTCTGTAAAACACATACAAGAAGTAGTAGTCATCGTATATTCTATAATACGCCTGGAAAATTCTGCAGAGTATATAATGGGCTCAAACAAAAATGAATTCTAGAAAATCTTATGATAACTAAAAGCGATCTAACAAAAACAATTATAGAAAATGTCTAGAAAATCTGTTTAAACATAGAAAAGAAAATAGGTTTTCGTAATCACGAATCGTGATGTAAGTCGATGACTACACGTCATAAAATTACACAGAACTATTATCGCAGTTGTCTTCAAAGTCGATGACTCGTTGCACTTCCTGTTCTAGCACCAAATTATCCATCGGTACTTTGTCGAGAACGTCGAGTTTTCTCATCAGTTTCTGAACGCGTTGTTTGTATTTCAGGTACACAAGGGCCTCTAATAGTTCTGATGACATTCGTCGACGTCTAGGCGATAGGATGATTCCGGTCTCACTGAATAGTCTTTCGATCATTGCACTCGTTCCAGGAATAGACAGAATCCTTTTTGCCGCTTGTCTTAGTAGAGGAATGGTAGCTGCGGTCTCTTTTCTCCAGAATGATGTCGGATCTTTCATTGGAATCTTCAACTTTTCGTATAGAATAAGCTCTTTCTGAATTGTATTTTGGTTGTCGGACTTGGAGTTGGTAGAAGTTCCAGGGACGTGACTTGTGGATGCTTTATCATCAAAAATTTTGTTGAAAATCTCATCGTTGCAGCTTGGGATTCTATCATCACCCTTCACAGAAAAAGACACTTCGGTTTTATTACAATCGACATCCTCCAATAATCGTCGAAGAAAGTGCTCCACTTCCTGATTGAAGTCATTCAGTTCGGCTTCCCAAGCAGCTATGAATGTCTCACCATCTGACACACCTGCAATGTTTTCGGACACTACAGCGGACAGTCGTTTCACGTCGATGCCTGTAAGATAGGCCGCCGTCTTTGCCATTGGCGACCCACATGCGGGCCAGAGTTTATCACCGATCAAAGTCCTGATATCTTTTGCCAACATTCGCGAAGCATTGGTTGAGTACTCGTTGTTACCTTTCTCAGCCAAAAACAGTCGAATGTCGAGACGAAGATAGCTGATGAGCAAGAGATGTTGTGTGGGACCACTGACTTCTATCTCGTCAAAAAAATCCTTCGTGCAGTGCAGAACTGATTTCAGACTTTTGATAATCAAAAGGGATGGTAAATTGTTTGTCACCTCTTCGCTTGGTTCAATCTGGTATTGCCGATAGTTTCTCTCGCAAACCTCATATCGTCGATAATGAGATCGCCACGGTCTCGTTGCACATTTGGCGGGGTGAGAAAGGGGCAGCTCCTTTCCCACGGAAGTGTGTACGTTGTAATAAGATTCGATGGAATTCAACATCTTCTCAGTTTCTGCTAAGTTTACATTGTTAGCGTCGGACATAGCTCTGGTGACACATGTAGAAAGAAGATGTTCAGCACAAGCGATGCGACCGCCGAAATGAAAACCGTCGGTTTCAAATCTTCCGTCAAAAGCTGCCGACATCTTCCTTTCATTGTCCGTCGTAATGAAGAAAGGATCAGTAAATGTCGACGGCTGACCGTCGACTGAGAGGGATTGCATAAGCATGTTGTACGTAAATTCCGCGTCATGGGATTCGTTCTGTAGCTCTTCTATCTTGACGGGAAATTGAAACCAGCTCCAATCCATATCAAGTCCACAAGCGATGATTCCTCCATATGGTGCAAGGTAACCCTTCCGCGCTGACCAGTAGTCGAGACAGCCGGAAATGCCTAAGCGTGGATTTGAGCAACAGACGTTGAAAAGATGTCTCATTTGCGAAGCAGCACATTTGCCTAGATGCAATATATGTTGCGTTGCGCATGTACGACCCATGGAAAAGTCAAACAAAGTTTTTTCGCGATGCGTCAGAGAGGAAGCAAATAATGCAGCTTCATATGCGATTGTTACACAAGCGTTTATTGAGACTGTCGGATGGTCAGCTGCCAGCGAGGCTACTTTCGTTTTCCACTGTTCTCGTAGTGACGGAGTCAATAACTTTCCAGGTTTACAAGACTCGAAGAAGTTTTTGACATTTCCTTGCTTCAGTACTTTCCCTTGTACCAACTGTTTAGAAGAAACGCATCGGCTCTTCAAATGTTTTCTTATTTCTGAGTAACCTCCGGCATTAGTCCATTTTTCGGTTTTCGTGGAAAAGGAATACCAAACAAAAACACTTGTGCATTGATGACAGATAAGATAGGGCGCGTATTTGCCAGTCTGTAGACGAATACACTTAGCACCAGTCGAGTCCTCCGATAGTTTCGTTCGGAAGTACGCTGTTGGAATATCTTCCAAAACTGCAGTGCCATTTTTCAAGAAAGTATGCACTTCGGACTTGTCAATGTTCGTAAATTCCATGAGAGGACGTGGTCTGTGTGGTAGATAGCAAGACACGTGAGAGTCTAAAAAATAAGTTGTCACAAAGTACCAATGTACGTCCGTATGACGTAAACTCGACCATGAATATATTTTAACTATTGGTCATTAACTCGATGCGTTATGAATGGGAGCTTTTTTTCTGTCGTCATAGTCCCCGTGTGTGTCTGTGTGTGCATCCATGCGCCGCCGTCCGTCTTATACTAGTTCAGTACTATCAGCCAGCTACCAGCCTCATAAGACACGCACGCATGTTGAAGACACACGCGTAGGCTCTGCGCGAAGGAAACCTTCGAAGTAATATGCTATTTTTAGAAAAGGGAAGAAAACTGTATCGATATTGTCGTGTGTGAGTACAACATTGATATAGAGGGTAAAGGAGATCGCGGACTTCCCTAAATTTGTGTCTCCACCTCTGAACGCAGCTGTCGGGCAAGAAGCTCTTGGCGAGCGACAGACACGTGTATTTTCGCCTCAAACTAAATGAAGTTAAATCCACTTTATCAGATAATTACAGTTCAATACTCTCTTCTCATTACAGTTCAATAATCTCTACTAGCCATCTCTTTCCCACCTATTTTTATATCAATGGAGTACAAGTAAGCTTAAAAGCTACTATCTCTCATCTCTATTTAACTAACCCAGACTGACTGAAGCATGGAGTATTGACTGTAGACAAGAGAATGAACGGTTGCACAAACCGACAAAAAAATTATGAACGATTATATGTTGAGGAAGGGGTTCAGCTATTTTTCGGTATCTATTGGGATTGGGGTGATATTTAGTGTAGCCCAATCCCAATCCAATCCCAATAGCCATTGGGATCCCAATGGCTATTGGGATCCCAACGGCAAGTCTGGTATTTTCGATACCTTTTTCGTCTTTCCGTGACGGTGTGTGATAGACTATCATGCCATCACATGCTACCATCTCTTTCGAAAAAATTCTGACTTTTCTTTTTGTTATGCTTACGAGCTCGGACATAAACTAGAACAATCAAGTTGGACGACGATCCACTTTTATTGTGAAGATATACAGGGTGACTCAAAAGGTGTACAGGTTACAGGGTGTAAGTATTTGCACTACAAACTCAATTTTTCGTTTATACTGTAGAGGAAGAACCGGGATTTCCGAGGGGGGCTTGCATTTTTACAATATATGCTGGAAGTGAGCTCCGTTAACTTCATTACAAAGAATGACTCTTTTTTGAAAGTTTTCAAAAGTCTTGTTGATCGTGACTTTTGTCACGGACTGGACTGCTTCTGCAATCTTCACTCGCAGTTCTTCGTTGTCTGTTGGCCTATTCTTGTACACCATCTCCTTGATATGACCCCACAAAAAATAATCAAGAGGCGTCAAATCTGGGCTCCTAGCTGGCCAGTGGATGGGACTACCTGCCAATCCATCGATCAGGGAATTGGATGTTGAGAAATTCTCTCACATTCAGACCCCAATGAGGAGGAGCGCCATCTTGTTGGAAGACTGTCGTGGAAAATCTTCGTAGTCTCTTCAGTTCAGGAATGAAATAATCCCTCAGCATCTCGAGATAGGAGTCTTTCCTCACCGTTGTTTCAAAGAAGTAAGGTCCGATGATCCGGTCGCAAAACATGGCCGCCCAGACCACCAAGCCTTTCGACTTTAGAGGAATCTCGTCACATAAATGTGGATTCTCATAGTCCCAAATCACACAGTTGTGACTGTTAATTTTGCCATTCAGATGAAAGATGGCCTCGTCAGAAAAACATAGCTTGTGGATGAAGCTGGGATCATCACATAGCCGGCTAATTTCTTCACAAAACTGAAGCCTTGGTTCATAGTCGTCTGGCAACAGTTCATGAACACGGGAAATGTGAAATGATTTCATGCCAATTGTTCGCTTCAGAGTACGTCGAACAGTCTCGCGTGGCATGTCAAGCTGATTGGCTGCATCCCGCACCGACGATCTTGGATTGTTCACACGTAAAACATCATCCTCATCAAGGGATGGGCGACCACTTCGCTCAGCATCTTGGACAGAACCCGTCTCAGTAAATTTCTTAAACACAAGTCGGAATGTGCTTTCAGAAGGTGGCTTTGATGTGAAATTTCTTTGCCACTCCCGTCGGGCGGTAGTTACGGACTCATGCTTAGCCATAATGAAACACAACGTTGATCCGATCTTGCACAGATAACATCACTGGTTTCTATGATAGAAAAGTGAATATCAGCAGCTATTAAGTACTAAACGGTTTCCGAAATCAGTCTTTTCACAGATATCTATGCCTATGCTTCAATTCAACGACATTTTGACGTCATGCATAACTATTGAACTAATGTAGAAGTTCGATAATTATCATAAGTACCAATCACACATTAATGGAAATGGATAGCTTAGCATTCTTCTTTGCTGTCCTTCTTCATTATGCCTTCGTATTAACTTTCCGCTATTATTTCAATGGACGCATGTGCATTAAGTCTTGTTCACACTTAACAGGTCACTTGATCAATCAAATTTAATGATGAAGTATTAGCATGTGGTTGTAGTCAATGAGAAACAAATCGTAAGAGGACAATGTCTCGTACCATTTGATAAATTGGTTTACCTCCATAAAATGAATGAGCAAGTAGTTTGACCTCTAACTTGATTTTTTTCACAAATTGCGATATGTTACCAAAATTCTGGTTCTTCCTCTACAGTATAAACGAAAAATTAAGGTTGTAGTGCAAATACTTACTGAGAAATCTTGACTTGAAACACGATTAAGACTTTTGAGTCACCCTGTACATCTAATTATGAATTTGAATACGATGCTATAGTATCGCAAGATGCACTGCAGTACAATTTCCAAGATGTAATGGTAGATATCGTTGGCATCATTCACAGCATGCAGTTGTAGAAATCGCAATACACGTTCGTTACTGCCAGTAAGGAATTGTAGAGGAACTGTTGTTTACGTCGAAGTTCGAACTGTTGTGACAGCGACGAGCAAATTTATCGCAGCGTAGATGGTAGTAACAGACTCTACCAAGAGATAAAGATCCGTCTCTATGATTGCGGTTAACATGTGGAGTCCTTAACCGTTTCTTCCATTGATTTCTGTTTGGACGAGCACACAATTCACTGTTAGTGGTATCACGAAGCGCGGCTATCCCTTACTGTTCAGAAACTACCGATGACGAGACTTATGGTTGGGCTGGAGGTAAGAAGCTATCCATGTGATCGACTTCGGATAAAGAAACTGATAGTCTTCAGAAGAAGTTCGAGAGTAGGTCGATCTTAGTCATACATCTGACATAGGAAGTGGCAGATGCTACATGTGTTCATGTATTAATGTCTTTGATGTTAGCTCTTTCAGTTAGCTGTTGAAGATACTGCAGATAATGTAATAGATGCAGATGGAGATGAAACAGTTGCCTTCGTCACAACTTCTTTCAAATTGAGTCATGAGTCGGCGTAACAGCGGTCATAATCATTTGAAAAAAATTACAAATTATTCTGATGCAACATTCGTCTTCAAGGAACAACATCATTAAATAGACAAGTTGAAACCAGCCAGAAAGAAGGAACAGACTCAATAAAGACAGGAATCACAAACTTGTCGGCAATAAATAATGATTTTGGATGAGATGACCATAATTGCTTGAGAAGAGATGCGATGTCTGTTACCTCGTGAGGATCGATAAGATCCAGTATGTCTGATTTCTTCGTCGTCAATTGTGAGCGCAGATAGCTTGTGACTACCACTTCTGACACCAATGCAAGTCGCGTCAGAATACCACGCGTTCTATTGATCTTTAGAAAGTATTGTCAAATCAGCGAAATTAAGAGAGCATTGTCTTTAACAAGTGGACAGAGAGATGCGGCATCAATACGCAGGTTGTTCATAGAGTCATAGAAATATTAAAGGAGTTAACAACAGAGATACATCACAACTTTTTAAACTTCCAATCGTCCTCTGCAACGTAGAAGCAGCCAAAATCACCGAATGAAATTGCTTCAGCGCTTCAGCTTGATAGAAGTGCAAATAAACTCAGACCGATGGTCCACGAAAGATGCTAGCAGGTGGACAGGAAGGAATTCTTGATGTATCACTGCTGTAGCCATATCTAGTAGTCTCCGAGTAGGCGAGGGAGAACCAGCATTCGCGGCGAGAACGGTAGTGTCTATTTTCGACAAGTCAATTATGCATGCATATGAACAACTATCCACAATCAATGGCACAGACTGACAACCAAGGAATTGCATCATCTACATCCCCCTTTTCTTATAAACAGGGACATTTTACTGTAGGTAAATAGTCACTATATTAGGTTCAAATCTCACCATGATTCATAAAACCATTGATGAAGCACGTATCACTATCAACGATGAAACGATCGGGCGGAATAACTGACCGACCTGATCGGGCCGGGTGCGAAAATTCGGGCCGAAGTATCATTAACTGCATTTAGTCAAATGTGATATATTTCCAATAATACTCCAGTATATGGGTGTAACTGGTCCTCCATTCATATTTTATAGGAGACCTATCTAAAGCCCATTTCTAGTAAATCAGAACATCTAAACCAGTATGTAATCTAACTGAAGATTAAAGAAAAACTAAACTATGAAATATAGTATCATATTCCGACTCAAAAGCATCAAAATTGATCAAAGACATACGCAGATACCGTGCATTATAAAGACCAGCTGTAATTGTTTTTCAGCAGGCCTTCATACCCGCATGAGTAGGCCCCTGCCCGTTTTTAGTTGTTTAGAGCATACTCAGTTCTAGATATTCAACTAGACTAGCTGGAGTAAAATGGCTGTCATATTTAGAATAAGAACATTTCGAGGAGAGGTTATTTCGAAACTTTTCTGTATTCGGACAAAGCTCATCTTTCTGTCCGATGAACTTTCGTTAAAAGTTAGAAGAAAGTGCACACCCTAGACCCATATGCACGATTGTACATAAATGAAATAATAACTACATCATCAATGGCTTCGAATATATCAATGCATTTTAGGAATTTTCACAAAATCATTCAAAACAATTAGAACAAATTGCAAATCGCAAGAATTACTGTTAGTTATGATATGGAATGGATCTAATAGTGAAGTTATGAAGTACATACAAAAGACACAGTCCAAACAATATTTCATGTTGCTCTGTTTTGATACTTCGTTTTGTCTGAAGAAGTCCATGCACATTGATAAACTAACTGCAATAAGATTCTCACTGTCGAGCAGACAATACTCAAGTTCGCTGAATATTGACATTAGTCGTGACGGCAAAACAGTAAAATACTACTTGGCTGCTGTTGGTAGTAACCAGTGGTAGTTAGTGCACTTTAATGAAATGTGCAACTATTACGGCCTACTACAAGGTGTAGGCACTGATCAAAACGTGTAGATCATTGAATTCAAGCTGAATTACGGTAATTGAGCAAAAACAGAAATGAATTTGGACGGACTCGGTCTTTAAGTAGAGAAGAGCACAGAATCAGTATACGGATATGAAACTTAATCACGCATGAGTCGGATCCTCTTTTCCTGTGGTTCTTCGTTTGTCGACGCCATCATTTTAGCAGTTCACTTAACAACAGCGTCCGTGATCCGCTGAGCCTCCTTTTCCTTTTTCTTCTGCAGCTTCTCCTGCCCTTTTCGCAGATCATCCAGTTCCTGTTCTTTCATTTTCGCAGACTTTTGGATTTCCTCCATCAGTTTGAGCGCCTTCTCTTTCTCATATATCTTTTCTTTTATCTGAATTCCCTTCTTATCGAGCTCCTCTTCAACACTCGCAAACGTCTTGCTTTCCTTTTCTCTGAGGCCACCTCATTGAAAAGAACTGCTTCCATTTTCTTTCTACGAAGTTCCTCCTCTTTTACTGCCTCCTACTTCAGCCGCTGACAATAAGCGGCATGAGCACTTGCGCACAGATTCAGAAGTCTCTGGCTGATCGGCAGAGTTGCGGCGGTCCACCCTTTGCTTCGTAGGCATGACTGTGCTACAATCACTGTGCTACTTCACTGTAAAGGGTTTCAAGCTCCTTCGTTTCTTTGTGACGGTGTCATTGAGATGGCTGAATATTCGCTCAACTTCAGCATTTCCATGAGGAAGAATTAGGAGTGACCGAATCAAACGCATCAGCAATGGCCGTTTCCCCGTTCGATCGATGGCTTGCCAGAACGTCGGAGCATCGGGTTCGCCATCGACTTGTTCGCCAAGTTTCTTCAGGAAATCTTGTAGCTCGCTCTGATGTAGCCCCATTTCTACTTCTAAACTGCCAATTTCCGTATCAAGGATGACACTTGGGAGATGGCTAGCTATGGTTTTTACCCATTTGATTACCTTACCCTACGGTTACACTATACGATGTTGTCGTGCGATACTGTCGTGCGATGTAAATCGTGAGAGTGGTTACATTTGACAGCAGCTGTGCGAAGAAGATCGTTATCAATGACGTGGCATTCAAATAGCAGCCCGTGTTTAAAGCTCTCACTTGAATTTTTCTTCTGTTTTTATCATGACTACAAGTGAGGAGGTTTCTAGCCTAGAACTAATATGTTTGTCTGTTGTAGCAAGTGTTTCGGCTGTTGATACCGTTACGACTAACAAAGCTAAAAGGTCTTGTGGAACCAAACCCTTCAACCTCATGCGTAATGAGGAAAGTCATGTCTTCAAACTTCTGATTCGATTGGATGATTTTCAGGGATTTCGCAGTTATTTACGCATTGACGCTAGACAATTTGAATACATCCTCAGCATGGTAGAGCATCATTTCTTTAAACAAGATACTGTTCTTCGTACAGCAATTCCTACGGATACTCGCCTAGCGATTACACTTCGCTTCTTAGCATCCGGTGAGAGTTTCCGTAGCCTTGCGTTTCAATTCAAAGTTAGCCATTCGACTATTAGTCAAATGATACCAGAAGTTATGCAAGGTCTAATCTCAAGCTTGAAAGATATTTACCTTAACGTTCCTGGATCAACAGATGAATGGCTTCTGATTTCAAATGAGTTTTTTGACAAATGGCAATATCCCAATGTGATTGGCACCCTTGATGGAAAACATATCCAACTAGTATCCCCATCAAACAGTGGCTCATATTTTTATAATTATAAAGGAACATTTTCTATTGTTTTGATGGCTATTGTTGACGCACATGGAAAGTTTCTTATGGTAGATATTGGATGCAACGGAAGAGTGTCAGATGGTGGCATTTGGCAAAATACTCTTGCTCATTATTTCGAAACTAATATCCTTCAGATACCACCTCCACGAATCTTACCAAATTCATCAACGGAGAATAATTTTGTGTTACTTGCTGATGAAGCGTTTCCACTAAAGGAGTATCTGATGAAACCTTTTCCAGCCAGAACTCTTGATGCTGCAAAAAGGTATTACAACTACAGACATTCGAGATGCAGAATGACTGTTGAATGTGCATTTGGTAGCTTGGCAGGAAGATGGCGAGTTTTCCGATCTCCATTGAATCTTGAACCAGAAAAGGCTGAGCTGGTAGTGTGGACTGCAATTATATTGCACAATTTTTTAATTGATAATTCGAGCGTTGATGTTGTTGAAAATACTGAGGAAATGCGCGAAGAATTGTTGAACAGCTCTTTTTTGGCTTTAGAAAGCACATCCAATAGGCATGGCAATACTCGTGCTTATGAAGTTCGTGAAATTTTCTGTAACTTCTTCAATGAGCAGTCAACTTGATGACCCTCTGAACCGCATTTCTTAAATTCTCTTCTATTTTCCTGATTTCTATATTAGGCCTATTTGTCATCCAATTAAAAAACTATGTATAATGAATATGCTAATACTACAGACCCATTTGTGTGGTATGAAAGAAAACGAATGTTATTTAATTATCCAGAATAGATGTATTGTACTCGTAAAATATACGCTTACTGTTTGAATGACTTCATTCATCATCATCAGTAATATTCTCCACACTTCTGAGGAAGGAACCGTGGTTAGGAATTTGAGGATTGGGGTTAGGGACAGGAGTGGACACTTGCACTGGAATAGGCCTGTACGAATACGGAGCCTGAACAACTGTGGAATTCATCATTCCAGGCGAAACAACTTGTACTGGTTGGTTACCAGTAGGTCTACCTTGAATGACGAAACCTTGTCCACTTTCTCCAACTAAAGGTGTTTGCATCATTGATACAGGATTAATGTGATTGGTGGATACCGTGCAATTAGTAGACATTTGTTGTAAAGCAGATTCTTGATACGCTTGATTTAAAATGTCATGAAATCGCATTTTTGTGATTTGAGCGACATGAGGTGGCAGCGATCTAAGTTCTGATGCTATGTATGACCCAAATACATCAAAATTGTCCTTCTCTCTCGAAATGGATCCTGCTGCCTCCCGAACGTAGTTTAATGTGCTAACTGCAGACCTAATGACATCTTCTTTGCCTAACTTCCGCTTTTTGACAATTGGTTCGCGGTCTTCTTCGGTGAAATTCTCTTCGTCCATGTTATTCTTGGATGTCCTCGGAAACACATAGTCCTTCACAAAAGACATTAAGTCTAAATAGGGCCAATTGGACCCTGTGTCGTCATTAGCTTCCGATCCGCTCCGATTCAATGATCGTATATTGGTAAGTATTTTACCATACGTTGTGCGCAAATTATACCAGTGTTTCTGTGCTCTGTCCCCAGATACGATTGATAGTTCCGAGGCGAGGCTATTCCATGCATCTTTTCGCTTATTCCTGTCCTTGTATAGTGGACTCCGCGTATTCCAGAGGCATTCTTCTCCATGAACCGCTTCTATCAATTTTACTAGCAATGGGTCTGCTGATCTTGGCATATTTCATTAGACTGTTTTTTTTCTTCTCCGAACAACGGATATGAATCCAAGTTTATTCTTTAACCAACTCTTATTGGCTGGTAAGTTGCTGATCTCATACCACGCGTCGCAAGCGTGGTTATACTAGACTGTTGACTCATGTCAGCATCGACAAAATCTGACAAGTCTGATTCCCTACGACGTTATCGTAAGACGTATCGCAGGTGTGGTTATACGCTACGATTTCGACTTAGTGTACGCGGAAAGGCAATATCGTGCGACGAAATTGTGTAGTATAACCGCAGCCTTAGAGTTCTTCTGCTGCTGGGATCAATTACCTGACAAGATTGGAGCAATTTGTTTTTAAAGGGCAGATATTCGCGCAGTTTTGCAGTACCAGTTTCGAAAAACGAACGGACAGACTCGAGCGATTCCTTTTGGTCAGCAGATGACATATTGTTGAATAGACGTCGAGCGTTTTCTCCTATGATTATCTTGTATGGCGACAAATGATTTGCGGGATCTTTCTCTCAACTTTCCAACACCTCTTTGCAAGCAATCAGGCTTAACCCTCGAAGTACCGACGTTTTTTATCACTTTAATTACTAGACGGGACGTTTTGGACCCATGAACAATTTATTATGTACAACAAGCCATCTCATAGAGATTTAATGGAAAGTTTTTATATGTAATGACAAACAATTATTCTACTAATATACACATATTGATTTATGATCTATGTTTTGTAGTGTAGATTTTGGGTCAATTAATGGAACGATGTAGACCTAACTGTATATGATATTGTTTAGTTAAATAATTAATGCAATCAAAACGCTATGTTTAGAGTTTGCACACAAATGATAGTATCATGATGCAAAAACTTGAAGTTCAGAACAAATTCCAAAAATCTTGTACATGTACATTTACGCACAAGTGATCCCTATCCGGATGGAACCTCCTTTCATCTCATTTTCAAATATTTGTTACATTATGATTGTATTACTGACAGTTCACACACACAATCATGCTATGATGCTTACATGCGTGAGTTTTACATTTGTAGCACACTTCGACAGTTTTAGGTCTCTTATCCCAAGACCCTTCGCATACGCCGCATCGTGACCTCTTCCGAGGAACTGTTGATCCTCGAATACCCAACAGAAGATCATGAGATGGAAGTTGGGGATTTTGCCGAAGAATTGTTGACTCCACTAAATTTCTCCCAAGTTTCTCCAAGAAAATGCGTCTTTGCTGCGGCTGATTATTGGCAAAATCCGGATGACCATGTTTGTAAATAACAAAACCGTTGTAAGCACTGATGTCAATGAAAGTGCAGAACAACACGAAAGGCCAACTACGAGTCTTTCTTTGAGTGGAATAGGTACGAAGAAGCTTGTCGAGTGTGTCTACTGCACCTTTAGTAGAATTATAGTGTAGTATTATTTCAGGTTTCCGATCTTGTCGCTCGGCATGGATTTCTTGATTTATGTGTTGGCTTGAAAGTAGAATTACGTTCTTTCCTCTCTTTGGGATATATGATGCCAATGTCAGATGATTTCGATGAGCAAACGTTGTTGAGAGAACGGGTTTGGTGGTTTTTGAAATTATGGGTGGAAGGAATGCTTTGTTTTTTCTGACTGTTCCCACGAATGTAATTCTTCTCTGTAACAGCTGGTCAGCTAGAATCTCAGAGGAAAAGAAATTGTCAGCAGTACAGCCTCGACCAGAACCGTTTAGATGATCTGTCATTTGAAGTACAACTCTAGTTCCCCGTCCAATTTCTGGTGTTCGCCCTTGCTTTCCACAGTACACTTCAAAATTGCTGCAATAAGCGGTATCAACATCCGGACACACCCATATTTCGATCCCGTATTTTCCGGGTTTACTTGGTATGTATACCTTGAATGGACATCTTCCGCGAAAAACAGCCAGCTGTTCATCAACGCAAACATTGACACCTGGTCTGTAAGCAGCACGGCATCTGGCAGCAAATCGATCATGGATATCACGGATAGGCGCAAGTTTGTCTCTTTCTCTTCTTTCGTTTCTTGTGTCTTTTGAATCGAAGCGCAGACATTTACATAGGGATTGAAACCTATTTCGGCTCATAGCTTGTGAGAAGACCGGTCTACCACTATCTGAATTCCACATATGAATCAAAGGCTCATGCCTACCGCGATAAACGCCTGCGAGTATAAGTAGACCTAGAAATGTGTGTAGTTCTTCATTGGTTGACCCATTGTGGATCAACGAATTGTCGAGCTAATTCGTTCGTATAAGCAACAATAGAGTCAATGATGCCGTTAGTCATGAATATTTGAAAAGCACCAACTATCGATTGTGCTTGAATTTCAGATTCTCGACTTGGTTGCCCTACATTTTGCGGTCGGTTGAACGATGGAGGGCGCCCCACATTTCCATGCACAGGTTGAGATGACCACATCTCTCCACTCCTACAGATATATTCAGATGTTGTTTGCGACTGCGGAGATGATTGATGCACTGGAGAGTCAATTTCATCACTATCACTGCTTGAGCGGTCTGTTTCATGCTCAACTATGTCCTCAGATTCAGAGGCGGTGGTGTCACTCGATGTAGAACTATCACTTTCCGCTGCCAGCAAAGCCTCAGCGATAGCTGCTGCTTGTCGTTGAATTCGACTCGATGCCATGAGAGCAGACTGCTAATTGCTGAATGATCGAGAGAATTCAGCGGTAGTCTTCTCACGCATGTTCACTGCTAAAAATAGTTCTGATGTGATTTGACTTCATGGGAAAGTCATTGGTCTATGTCATTACTACATTGTTGCCGAAAGCGATAGCACTCGTGTAAACGAGAATGAATGAATCTACTGCACAGCTTTCTACAGAAAGGTTCCGCATGTTATGAATGTCCACAGTTGTACATACAATTTGGCGAATGTCAGACTCTCTTCAATGTGAATAGCAATTAGTGCACGCTTCGAATATCTACCATGGGTCCAAAACGACCCTGTCGGTAATTAATGTCAGCAAAGTTAAATATGCAAAATAAACAGAAAGGATTTTCACTTTTTACATTGTCACTTGCAACAAAAGACACTGTATAGGACTCGAGATTTTCAGGGATTCAGAAATCTCCGATTAATCTTTTGTGCGGTAGATAATCAAGCGATAATCATGGCGCAGGCCGAAAACGACCCGGTTGGTACTTAGAGGGTTAATAAAGCGGAGGAGCCATCTTTTCATTACATCTATCAAATGCGGATACAGATACTGCACAAAGCAGCCATCTTGCTGGAACATTTTCTCGAAATCTCTCAGAGGTTTCAGCACTTCCGCTAAAAAACACAAGAAAAATTGTGTTTTTTCATCCTCAATTGCTGTATTTACCAAAAAACTTGCTCCGGTCGGCTTAGTTTCTTTTAAGTAACGTACCAACGGCTGATATAGGTTCAAAATTCGCTCAACAACTGGGAAGATCTGTATTCAGCGCGTATCTACCACGCGCAAAAAATGCGAGCTTCGTAATTTCGCTGAATTCGGAGCAAATTTCACCGAGTTTATCGTCTTCTCCAGCACAATAATTGAAGTGGCAATAGACGCTCCGAACAAACTTTTCAACAGCCACACCCAGCTTCGCCGAGTCACAGGCGTGCCTTGCAACATTGTGTATATGGTGCAGACTGCAGCCACCGATGTCTACGACGTTGGAGAACCCTAAGTCCTTTTTCAAACGATAAACAACTCCTGACTTCGATCCTCTCATAACGTTGCAGTTATCGGTCATCACTGAGAGACATTTCGTCTTCGCTAGACCGCAGTCGACAGTCATTTGCACAACAGCAGTAGCCAAGCTTTCATCTGAGGTAGCTTGGAGATCAGGGAGGTCAATGCAGACGCTGCGAACGTTGTATGAATATTGAGGAAGGTATCGTAATACGATTCCAAGATATTTATTTTTCTTGTTGCTTTCGTCCAGATGTAGGGCATACCAATCAGCGTCCTTCACTTCAGTCAGTATAACTTCACGGAGATGCGGAAATAGTGCCTCAGTTACAAGGTATGAAATTTTGGTCGAATGGAGTTGCATTTTCGAAGGAATAGTCGAATCAGTAGAAATGGCTTTAAGGTCCTCGCAGAGATCAGACTCAGATTCAAAGCTACGTCCCTTCATAACGATACGCGTAACACATCGTATTTCAGCTGCTCTGGCAGCAGAAAGGCTATTTTCTATGCCTGGATCATTCCCATCCGACTTAAATCTCTTAGCAATGTGTGAAGTAAGAGTTCCCGTACTACGGCGCGTGGAGGATATCGACTTGTGCTTATCCGAACCTCCATGACTAAGGATATTAGTGGACCCACTTTTTACGGAAAATTCCTTATTACACCAAAGACACGTGGTCTTGAAATTTGAAGTCTGACTTGAAGTCCACGAACTAATTTTGTCGCCATTATCATCAGTAAGCTCAAGCCATTGCTCTTTCCACTTGACTTCTTTTGTCATGATCCTGTAAAACCAAACAGAAAATGCTTACACTCAATAAAACTACAAAAAAGATTTCATGAAGTAGCTACTAATGAAGAAACGATTAACTACTTATAATAAACCCTATGCGTTTAGGAATAATGGTTCCAAGAATAATTCCAGGAAATGACGAAGTCTTAATGAACCAAAGATATATCTTAAATATTGGATTGCACCCTCAATCGAAAAATGGAAACAGACATGGACACCTGTTTCGACCTATCAGGTCTCCTCAGCAGGCCTATCTTGATCACATCTTCCGATATCAACGCAATCCCTTCTTTAAGACAGCAGCTGTGCCGGGAAACATTTAATCTAATTCAATTAGTAAGTCTTAATGAATCTGAGATATTCTGTTATACGGTGAAATACGGGATCATTCTAAAAGATCGAAAATACGTCATTAATGTTTACACCGCATGTCTGAAATTCTATTGGTAAGGTGTGGGTAAGATAAAGCAGAAAAAATACTTCAGCTTCAGCAATATGCTCATCTTAATATGTGCATAACATGTATACACCGGTCGCTGAAAGCGAATTTCCTTAAGTCTCCTTTTTGCTTGAACGAAAGTGTTGACAAAAACGTGTTCGTGAACAAGTGGTTGTGTCATTTTGTATTTCATGCATTTTATCTTTGTTTTACTTGCAACTTTACTTTTGTGAATGTACCACTTCCCTTGTGGAACAAATGTTGATTATTTCTATTCTATTGGTCATCGCCTGAAAAATCCGTTTCACCCGCCGGGGCGGGTGTTTCGGGCGGGATTTTCAGGTTTATCCTCTGATACCTTATCGTGTAAGAATCTTTGTGGTTCCCAGCATCATCTTCGCAAAATGACCGATCATAATTTCGAGATGCCTAAAAGTTAAACGAGTTGTTTACAAGAGAAAGCATGTTAGCATAAATGTTGGATCCCAGGGACTGGGATGGATGGCCTGACCTTCCACATTATAAGCAAGTAATCTTTGACAGCCTTTCCTGCTGTGGTGCTCAGTACATACTCGTAACTGAAGTCATCTTGGCCCTGCCAAGTACGTTGCAAAGGTGACGGCCGTTGCAAATCCTAAAACTTCTGCAATTATGATGACATACAGTAGGTATTTCATCTGTCGCCATCTTCAGTAGGCATTGAGAGAATGTTCTCCAGATTGGTTAAATCAAATTTATTCTTCAACCTAATGTTCCTCGAGTAATTGAAGATACTGCATTCCGGTTAGAGAGTAGAAAATATGTATATCCTAGATACACGTTTCCTATGCTGTATTTATGGATACCGGGATATCGACTTGGCGAGTTCAGATATAGGTGATTGCATTAAATATACAGTATAAACCTATAGCCATTTTGATAATGCAAGAACGCATATTTTAGAACTGCAGATTGCGGGATGTATATTTTCACCAAGGGATTCTAAGCCCAATATACATATACATGTAAATGTATTTCCTACCGATGAATAATCAAAAAGTGCCAGTTTATGCATATTTTGAAAATATAAATTTGATCAACAGATCAATGATTATTGACATTATTACCCTATGGTGGGCTTCTATGACTTTATGGATTATCAGTAGGTATACAACAAAGTAAATGCGACTAGCAAATAGAAAGAATAAAAATAAAATTAAAACTAATGAAAATTCTTATTTCTAAAATGCTTTATTTCTATGAGTACAATGTAATATGTAATCATAAATAGTTGAAGTTACACGAACCTCTTAAAGTGTCATAATTACACTAAGTTCATGCTGAGTTTCTAGACGTTCTACCTATACGTATATTTCAACAAGCCTAATTTCACGCAAAATATTGGATGTGGTACATAAATACTGCATAGCTGATATTTTTCGAATACTCTTACTGATGATAGTGTTTTCTTTCACAAGTGTTTACGCTCATTCGATAGCACCGACAGTTCCAATGTGGATGAATGCTTCCGAAAAAATTACGAAATTTATTATAGCACCTTATCATAGTGACACATGGCGCTTCCTCAGTGTTTATATGTTTCAAAACATCTGAACAATGGATAATGTTCTCCATTGTAGTAGTGGTATTTACTGGGTTTCACTTTCTACGTGTATAAGCCTCATCCACAACTAATCAGAATTGGATGGGACCCTAGAATTCCTGATTAGGTTGCAATTTCAATTTCAGTAACAATTATGCACATCATTACACATAATAACGGAAATACATTACAAAGAGATACATGTGCACTGCATTGGTGAGATGATTTTGTCAATGTACACGTTTGATACAGATCCTACATCAGAACCAAATCCAAACATGCAACTTCACCATCCTTATCAAACCCACACCTTAACAATGTACAAGTAAAAAAACAATAACAATTAACAAATGAACGCTACTTACCAGTAACCGATGCTACTTCCATTCAAAAGGAATGACAGTGCATGATCTTCTGTAATGCTTTGTATATTTCCTCTTTTGCAGCATGTCAAAATTTTTGACACTGCCGCACCAAATAACAAGGAATTTAAGAGCAGGGAGCGTTCAACACTGTAACAAGAACTATTTGAAACAAAAGAACAAGAACAAAAGAAAACAAGAAATACATTTAACAGTAATTTATTGCAGTTAGAAACAAGAGATACAATCAATAGTATAAGGATAGATTATATATAAGAGCCCTTTTGATTCCGGTTCAGACTGAGTCTTATTTTCAGCAAAACAGATTCAGTAAAAAATTCAAAAGATCGAGATTCCATTCAATTATGTTCTTCGTAGATTCCGTGATCACCAACTAACATTGAATACCAATTTGATGCAAAGAGCAAGTAGGCATCATGCAAATGTAGGGATATCATAGAATTTCAGGTCTGATTGAAATGAAATGACTGGCCTGTGTGAAAATAGAAAGCATGACAATTACGGTACTTCTCTGCAATCGTGGCAACATAGAAGTCAACTGATAACGTGACCTGTATCATTACCTGATCATGTACTGTATCATTTGTCACACTAAGCAAAAACCAGTGACCAAGTAGGATGCCTTGAATGATGTAGGCCTAGTCATTCTTTTCAGGTCCAATTCGTGTAAGCCTCCTAGAACACAACCCCTTTAGGAAATTTTGAAGTCAAGTCAATATTTAATGAACGGCCCGAATCATTGTTCAATATAGCTCCCAGTAAAGAAAATTTTTAAACAAAATTCATGAAACAACCCAAATTCTTGCATTCCATGGGAATGAAGTGTAGGGGTCTAGACTTGTTTTTCAGGCAATTTCACCAAAACGGCCCGAATTTCAGGAAAATGAAATTCGTGCCGAGGTTAGAAAATTCGGGCTTTCGGGCCATGCCCGAATTCGGGCCGAAGTGGGAGCACTGGACCTGATATAGTCAAGTAACAGTTTGTCAAAGGCGAATGGTCATCCCTTCTGACACTAGGGTTTCGGAGCCGTTGTCCATCTGCTCCGGTTCCGACTCTGTACCACTACTCCGGGTTTCATGAACTCCGACTTCGGACCCCAATGTACGCATCAGAGTTAGTAGTAGCACCGGTATTTCGACGGTCCTCGGATTTTTGAGATTTGGGGGTTTCCCTCGCTGAGCAATTGTAAAACTTTTTAGTCATTACTCGAAAATTTTATGATAGGTCCTCCTCCGGTATTGCTTCTCTTCTTCCGTTTTTCCTTTAGTCTGTGTACCATATTGTTCCAACGCTTCTGTAGCTTCTGTGCTGTCAGAATATCGTCGGCACTTCTACTCTCGCTAAATTTCGTAGCAACCGATGTCCACGTTGCCATTCGCTTCTTTCGAACCGTAGGTATGTTCAACTTTGACAAAAGAAAGTCTGCCTCGGGTGTTGTCAGTTCTAAGAATTTCGATTCGCTTTCGGCTTCCATCATGCACCGGTGATGAAATAAAATCCAAAGAAGGAATGAAGCCAAGGACGGAGTCAAGTCGAAGAATGAAATCCTCATTTATTTATCGAATTCAGCGTATCTGCAGTGATGCCCGTGATGTGTCGAGCGCTTACTCACTTCACTTGACGCGATTGGTCTTCGCTAAATACAGGTGGCCAAAATAAAAAATAATCGAAAAAAATATGCCCGACTTGAGACTTAAATGGCTGATAGGGTTTAGGCATGTAAATAGCCATGTGAAATATTTCCAAAATCCGACAAGTAGTTTTTGAGAAAAATGCAAAAAACTACTTTTTTGCACTCTTTGTCGGACCATGACAAAAAAATATGCCGAGAGACAAACAAGGCTTTTTTATTCACATGCATTCAAATGTTTGAATTTCAAATTTGAAGGAAATCGGTCGAGTAGTTTCTGCACAAGAAGCTTTTTAATAAAAAATAAATGTTTTTTTCTTATAAGTAGTATGATGAGCTCAAAACATAACTTAAAAAATATGCCGAAGCTCTAATCAAAAGTACGTGATAATGATGAACCTGAATGCCTAAAGATTTAATTTGGACTCATTCGTACGAGTAGTTTTTGAGTTAGTCAACTTTTCTCACAATGAGTAGTGCAATAAGTAGTATACTTCAGTACCCTAAAAATATAATTCAACAAAACATGCCCGATTCGAAATTTCTACCAGATGTTGATGAAAGTATGGTAAACAAATCACGTAAATTTCAACAAAATCGGACGAGTACTTCCCGAGATTTGGCGATGAAAACAATTGATGAAAGTGTCAAGAAACTCTTAACGGTTTACCACATACCCATGAAACAGGGGATACTACAAAAAAACGGTACTACAAAAACTACATAAAGAAGTATTTCGTTGACTTCGCTTATGAGAGGACAATTCAAGTTGTCATTCAGGGCTGTTCAAAAATTATCAACTTTTTCTCTTGATCGATGTCAATGGTACACCGATTAAAAAGAAACACTTTCTGTGTATGACTAGAAACATCACTTCTTTTGCAACTCTAAAACTTTGTCATATTGTATTTAACGTCAGATAGAGACAGCCGTTGAAATGAGAAAAGGTGATCATCTTCGAATAGCACATACACTGCAACCTACACTACTTTCTTATTCTTTAAAGCTGGTGAGGTATCGCACATAGTTGAAGTCCACCACAGCAAGGCGCAAAGCACTTTTAGATTTTGGAGACGTTTTGTATCGCTGCCACACTTCCTTGAAGTGGTGGTGCGATGACTCCATGGCTTGCTGTCCAGTCCAGGCTAATCCTGGGCTTTCAAATGGACAAAAACTGTCCAGAATCATTAAATATTGCTCCACATGTGAAATCATGTGGATCTTAAGAAACGGCCTCAGTCCTGTTAGCCGGAAAGAAATCAGGAAGTCGTGAAGAGCTTCCAGCCAACCATCCTTTCGAATAATGCCTCCAGAAACCTCGCGTAGTGCTTCAATGCATTGAAAGCAGAAGTGCGAGAAACACAAACCGGGAACTTATCCAAATTGTTCAGGATAGCATGTGCTCCCCTGCCTTCAAATGCATGGCCATTATAGGGTGAACGCATTGCTCCAATTTCCCTCAGAAGAGTCTCAACCACTTCACTCTCTTCATCGCTCAAGGAAGCAGTCATCTTCGCGTACAAATGCTGCACGATTCCGAGAGTCAGGTGAAGGATTGGCGAAGCACACTTGTATAATATTGGCATCTGCCCTTCGAAATAGGATTCGGAAATGCAGTTGCGGCATTCAGAAGCGTTCAACATATTTCCGCGGTATTGCGTCCGGAAACGTTCGAGGTTCTCTGTGATCATCTCCAGTGCGCAGGGAAGCGTCCGCCTTGCAATCAAAGCCGTCACCACTTTGCCAGCAGCAGAAAACACAAGGAAATTTTGCATTTCCTGTCGACATACCTGCAAGAAGCTGCAGACATTTTACGAGGGGTGTTTGAAAAGTTCTGAGACTTTTTGCTCTATCATGTTCATCTGATCTTTGCGATTAAGCTGTTGCACCTGTGGATGAAGTTCAATACGTCCTTCAACTGCTGAGTAAAGTTCAGCTGGAAAACAGTTGCTCTATCATGTTCATCTGCTCTTCGCGATTAAGCTGTTGCACCTGTGGATGAAGTTCAATGATGAAGTTCAATACGTCCTTCAACTGCTGAGTAAAGTTCAGCTGGAAAACAGTTCACTGCGTGGGGTCTTAATGCCTCGCTTGATTTCTCTCACCCTCATTTCTTGGCATAATCATGCAAGACGCAGAGCAAAATCAACGATCTATCATTTTCTACTTGTGGAAACGAGGCCTATCGGGAGCCGAGATACAGAGGCAGCTAAACGAGGTGTTCGACGACAGAGCCCTGTCAAAAGCTACTGTGTTCAGATGGCTGGATCGCCTGAAGTCTGGTCGAGATAGTCTTGACGACGATCCTCGCAGTGGCCGACCTTCCACAGCAGTGTCTGAGACCTCTGTCAACGAAGTCAGGACAGTTTTGGAGGATGATAGGCGAGTTACTGTCCGCGATATTGCAGAAGAAGTTGGAATGTCGACAGAGCGTGTGCATCACATTCTTCACGAAGAGCTACACATGCGTAAACTGTGCGCGAGATGGGTTACTCGGCTTCTTGGTGCGGAACAAAAGGCGGAGCGAGTTCAGAAATGTGAAATCCTGAAACTGACGTTGGAAGAGTACGGTGACAATTTCTGGCGTCGTCTTGTGACCACAGACGAAACTTGGATCCCTTATTACAGCCCCGAAACAAAGGAGCAATCTAAGCAATGGGTGACTTTTGGAGAAAAAACCCCACTGAAAGCCAAGGCCGTCCCTTCGGTGGGCAAAGACATGATCACTGTCTTCTGTGACTGCTAAGGGATAATCTTCATCGACTATCTGCCCAAAGGAGAGACCATCAATGCTGACAGATACGTCGCCAGCTTGGACGGTCTTCATCAAACTCTTTCGAGGAAACGACCGGGCAAATTGTGTAACCGAGTCTTACTCCAGCATGACAATGCCAGACCGCACACCGCACGAAGAACATTGACGGCCCTGCGAGAGAAGAACAATCTGAAAAAAACAGTAAAATGCGTCAAGAATCTCCGTTCTGTGGACAACATCTTTCTTCCAAGACATAGCCCAAAAATAACAGCAGCAGGTTATGAAAACACTGTGACTGTGAGGTTTTTTAATCATCGTCCAAATGCATCGACACGGACCACGTCGACTGAATTTGGTGTTAGTCAAAATTCTCTTCTCAGAGTAAGCATGCCTAGAGCATGTGACCACAATCCGTTCGTTCAAGATTTGAGTGAGGAGGACATGGCTCGACTAGTGTTTGCTATGTGTTAAACTTTTGGGAAGCGTTCCTGATCTGTTCAACTTGATTCAACCGACAAAGCACAAATGTAGCTACTGGTGAGACAGTCAACCCCCATGGCATCAAACAAGAGCTATCTCTTCATTGTCCGAAGGTCGTTGTTTTGGATTGAGTATGGAGAGGTGATGTTATCGGTCCCTTCTTTTTTCAAGGCAACGTCAATTGTGATAATTATCTCGATATGTTAAAAGTTTTCGCTGTTCCATATCTTAGTCAAAAGCGAATTTTGAGTGCCTCCGCTCTGGATCAAGGAGGTAGGATCATTCCTCGACCAAACATTTCCTCGTGGTTGGATAGGCTACGGACCAAACTCCCTGAGGTGGCTGTCCAGAAGTTCAATCGTAAGTCCACGTGATTTTTTTTCATGGGAGAGCAACCAAGAGTAGGGCTTATGAAGTAAAACTTCAATGGATGATTCGAAGGATAAAATCAGGGAAGCATTCAATTAATCGGACAAGGATGCCTTGTGACTTTTTCTAGAAAACTATGCGAAAAGACTCTGAAAGTGAATGGAGTTCATGGAGACCGTGTTGGGCTGTGGATAATATAGCTTATTGATTCATAAATGCATTTATATTTATTTCTACAGACAGGAGAGATAACGCAAGAGCCTGCCACTCTGTGATATCACAATGTAGACGATGTTTAATGTCGTCAAAATGGTTTATCTGCAATAAAATTGGAAACAAACAAAGTTGCAGTGAATCTGAGTACAGACTGGTAAAAATAATAGTCCCAATTTGGACATATAATATATACTACTTATAAACTTTTAAGAGTAGAATATGAAAAAATAAGTGATGATTCAAAGTGCTCTAGCTCCTAAACGAAGCCGAAGCGCACGTTCAGCTTTGAGTATGTTAATTATCAGCTTCATAGTGTGGTTGACAAAAACTTTCACACAAATCGGAGTAGTCAGTCAACGGGAAATTATCATCAAAAAATGGCCATTTTTGCTATTTTTCAAAAAAAATCAAATTTCGTCGACTTCCAGTTCGACAACGACTTGCAGTAGAAACTTTCTATTGGTACTAGCTCTTATCAGTTATTATGCATAATGCATAGTGAAAAAATCATTGAGTTTGGAGTACATCTTCAGGAAGAATTTTGCCCATGGAATTGTGCTAGTTTTGAATATAAAAAAGTAGGCCTAAAATTTTAGTCAACTTTGGGAAGCTGTATCTCACGATTGAATGATGGTATCGGGCTGAAAATTGATATGCATGCTAACCTACACTAGTATAATACACATACAAAAACATTGTGACGATAGCTTACTTAGTCTTTGAGATATAGGTCTTCAAAAGTACGGAAATTTTAGAAAATTGAAGATAGAAAATTGATTTTGTCGAGCATTGTCTTCTTCAGAAGACTGTAGCTCGGAAAATATGACGAGTTAGACGGAAATATTTGATTTCTGTCGGTTTCCTACCAAGAACAATCAGCTGTTAAAATTTGAAGAAAATCCGAGAACCTTCGCCACACACTTTTCCCGAAATCTGTCGTCTTTTTGTGGAATGACCCATAACAAAGGCAGACTATCTAGGCATAATGAATTTTTGTTTTACTTACCAAGTTAGACAAACGTCGACCATATGACAATGAAAGTAGAATTTAAAAAAAACATCTGGAAAAACAAAGTCATCGAAAGAATGTTAAAAATACATGTACATAACTTACTTCCGAGTAAATTCAACGCATGCTGCATGTTGCCAAATGAAGATATATTTTTTGAAATGTTTAACCAGTAAACAAATGTTTGAAATTAATGATAGCGTTTGCATGTACAGGATGCACATGAAGATTGAGTTTCAGCCTGTTGATTGAATCCGAAATAGTGCATCTTCTCATCGCCAAATCTCGGGAAGTACTCGTCCGATTTTGTTGAAATTTACGTGATTTGTTTACCATACTTTCATCAACATCTGGTAGAAATTTCGAATCGGGCATGTTTTGTTGAATTTTATTTTTAGGGTACTGAAGTATACTACTTATTGCACTACTCATTGTGAGAAAAGTTGACTAACTCAAAAACTACTCGTACGAATGAGTCCAAATTAAATCTTTAGGCATTCAGGTTCATCATTATCACGTACTTTTGATTAGAGCTTCGGCATATTTTTTAAGTTATGTTTTGAGCTCATCATACTACTTATAAGAAAAAAACATTTATTTTTTATTAAAAAGCTTCTTGTGCAGAAACTATTCGACCGATTTCCTTCAAACATTTGAATGCATGTGAATAAAAAAGTCTTGTTTGGCTCTCGGCATATTTTTTTGTCGTGGTCCGACAAAGAGTGCAAAAAAGTGGTTTTTGCATTTTTCTCAAAAACTACTTGTCGGATTTTGGAGATATTTCACATGGCTATTTACATGCCTAAACCCTACCAGCCATTTAAGTCTCAAGTCGGGCATATTTTTTTCGATTATTTTTTATTTTGGCCACCTGTGTAAGGGAATTCCAGTGATGCAAAACTGTCATCAATATTGGACCCACATACATCCAAGATACTTCTTATAAGAAGTATGTAGCGTTCTTGCGTGTCAATAATGAACTAAAGAGAGTTCTAGAATTAAAATTAGAGATTGAAATTATAGATTGAAATTTATAGGTAGAACTTTCTTGAATTTGAGCATACGGCTCTATATCGTGGATCACAACTAGTCGCGGCACATGAAAGGTCGTTGAAGAAAATCTTCAAAAATGTAGAAAACTCGGGTAGTCTACAATGATCCTCATCAATTTATCAACAAGTTGAAGATTATAACTTATCGGAGATCTGGTATTTATTATTTTGTCACAAAACCGGAAAGTTGAAACATGCAAGTTGAAGGTGAATGCCAAACTATTGAGTATATGGTATTCATTTTTCGTGGCATTGATTATCAAGATACAATTGTTACTTCATATTAATTATCATAGTCTGTGGTCACTTCGTTACTCTGACGGTGAGAAAATGTATGGGGAGAAACTTTAGTTGCACAATGTATATGTATGATAATGAATTTTTAGACTCAGTGCCGCTTCTATTCAAAATTGTCAGTCCAACGCCCAGCCCCGCTTTAGTATAAATTCACCTATTGAGATTTCCGACTCAATGCGTTGTCAATGAAGTAGCCGGGTATTCTAATTTCGTCTTACATGCCAACATAGTAGGCAATGCAAAAGCTATTTCGAATATCCGTTGTTCCATCAGCAGTTAAACCTAACATCCACGTGTCGTTGATGTTCTTAGCCATTTATCTTTGTATTGGATGACACATCATTTCTGGCATTTCGTTTTGGATAGTGTCCGACAACTAATTGTTCCTTCTTTTCATCCATGCTTCCATATCGGAGATGATCTCCGTTGCCATTGAAATACGTTGCTGACGATATTAACCAGAATCAATTGTATCACCTCTGAATGTAAATTAAACGTTTTTGACATCTTTTGCGATATCGTGGTCTCTCGTGAGGGGCCTGATCGAGTAATTCATTGATCAGTGGACTTTTTGTCGGTTCAAGCTTTTTAACACAAACGCGATGCGCTTCCGATTTTAAGTGGACTAAGGCTTGGATTTGGCTTTTTTCAATTTCGTGATGCTTCAGAAAAGAAGTCACATTAGGGTCTCGAAATGAAATTTTGCAATGAGGCGGATTTACAAGGAAAATCACAATTGATCTACGGATATTTTTGAAACCAACTTGAATTTGCCGATCTCCTTTGTGCCCCATCATGCGTCGATGGAAATCTCGAATTGATAATCTGGATGACATGGGCGCTCAAGTTTCAAAAACGCATCAACGTCTGAAGGATCATTTAGCCATTCATCAAAACATAAACTTAGAGTTGGCACTTCATTATGATTTTTTAGAGTCACAGTTCTTAACCCATTAGTTCCTGAATTAGAAAATGTTTTCAAAAGAAAACGAAAACTTGTGGTACTGTATAACCGAAGTTGACCTCATAAAGACAACTGAACATAAATTATCCTTATTATTATTATTATTATTCGTTTTCCAGAGTGGTTGAGAACTCGACCATTAGGATGATCTCTTTCAGTTAGATCAAATCTTCTGGTTGAGATCTCGACCACTAGGATAATCGATGTAATATATGTTTGATTAATTTACCTTTATACTTATCAGCTATATATATTGTCAACACGTCGTGTGCAAGTAATTTAAAAGCTTGTTCCAAAATGTAGTCAATTTACTAATAATAATCTCGACATATTTATCTACATGTACATGTTGGCTTTTTATACCTAGTAATAGCATTACATTTATGTTTATAAGAGTAGACCTAAGTATATACATATAAATATGTTTTACTAGCTGTCATGTACGTTTAATTGATAAACCCTCTGTAGCCACACCCGGTACATGCAGAAATTAATACCGTTACACCAATCATTGATATTTTATTGAATGTTCTCATCATCAGGTCACTTCTGATGATAATTCATAAAACATTCAGGACACAGTCCAATATTGCATTTGACGCATCCGTATACGGAGCGTGACCCACATTGGGCGCATCTTCGTCGGGAATTTCCTGCATTCCTGATCACATAATGATTTATGCTATCATAGCGCAACTCCGTTCCAGCTGGAAATGACTTTGATCTTCTTCCTGATGCTTTTTGTTTCTCCCCATAATGCCCGAGATAGTAAGAGGCAATGAATCTTCGAAATCGTAGTAAAGTCTCACATGCAGGGGCACCAGAGGATCGACCAAGCAACCATGCATTTTGTATGGATACATGCAGCAGCCACGTTAAGACCGGAAACCACCACTTCTTTCCACGACAGGTTACACGATAATTATTGACGTGTTGATCTTGCCGGTCTGTTCCACTCATCGATTAGTTGTACTGCTTTATCGAGTGCGGGCGCATGATGGGAATTCTAGCAGAGGCTTCCCTTGAATACCGCGAAACTGGTGCAACGGGATGAGTTCCGAATACTGTTGATGCTACAGTGACAACATTGTTGTCCTTCCAGCGGACTAAATTAACTTTCAAGCCACAGTCTGACGTAGTCTGGGCAGCTACGAAACTTCCACGAGATTTCTTTTTCATTGCTTCAACGGATGTCATGGAACATTCCTTCGGTACGCGATTTGTTCGTATAGTACCCGTCGCATGATAACCTCGTTTGACTAGCTCGAATAACATCAACTGAAGTAAATCGATTATCAAAAGTAATGTGGTACGGAAAATCCTTCTTATCATGTGGAATATTTTCCAGTAAGGTAAGAACAATTGCTCCACATTTACCAAAACGATCAGCCAGCTCTTGGTTATAAGGTCCTTTTTTCCCCTGGTAGAGATCAAACGCAATCAAATACCCATTCACTAAATTGAGGCAGAAAGCTTCGTATCCAAATCGGATTGGTTTCTTAATAATGTGCTGCTCCAACGAATTTCTACCAAAGTACTCTGTCAAGGCCTCATCTATGGAAAGATCATGATGTGGTATGAAATGCTCAAGAAATTTCTTTTGCAATGATCACTCAATGGTCTCAATTTTGTGTAACGATCATTTTTATCTAGGTTGCTGTTGTCCTGAAAATGGAAACTGCATGTACTTTTCAAAACGATTCTTTCTCATAGCCTGTTTCACTGCCTCAGACCCCAAGTCATAATCATTCGACCAATGCATCCAGCGCTGAGGGAACGTAGCGTAACCAGAAAACATCAACATACCAAGGAACACACGGAACTCTTCAACAGAAGGACCGATGTCACTTTCGTTCCTAAAACAGCAATACAATCTACTTTGTCGCACGATTTCTTCAAACAACTCATCATTGCAAAACAGTTCAAATAATTCGACGGGATTGAAATCTCTATATCGAGTGAAATTAGGTTCTGGAAACAATTGAAGTCCCGCAGAATTGATTTCATGAAATAATTTGAAGGAATATACAGGCTTAGCTGTTCTTCTGAATCTTTTCCTCTGAGGTTGTACAGGGATATTTTCTGAATCACATTCTTCTGAATCGCCACTATCATCTCTGACATTCCCACTACGTGCTCTTAAAATTCGACCTTGGGCAGTCAACTGAAACGACGTCATATGATTTGTTGCACCCGGACCCAGTTCATCCACTTCAGAATCATCATCAGTCTCTATTCGTACTTCGGGTGGCTCTATGACAATGCCGACAACACCTGAATCCTCTTCCTCTTCTTCTATGAGGTCAAGCACTTGAGAGACAGTAAGGGGTCTTCTTCGTTTACGAGCAGTTGTCCTGAAATGGAAATACATTTTTCAATATGTGTTCTACCTATATTTACATGTAAAAATTGTACATATATTTGTACATATATGTAGATCTAAGGAAGCACATGTTGAAATACACAATGATATGATATTTCGTCATTGTAGAGGGTATTGAAATACGAAGAATATGTCAGTAAAGTATTCTAATGCAGGTTCACACAATGGACGAGTCGGTGAAATATACCGATACACGGCACATGTAAATATACATGCGGCTTTTTACAAATAGGTCTAGACGTTTATGGACTGTTTCTCCGACAGGTATGTAGCCCCACATTCATGGGCGTATTTAGGGGGTGGCCTGGATGCCTGGTGCCTGGGTGGGGTGCCTGGGGGGTAGTAAAGGAGTTGCCCTGGTCTGGCCCTAGTTGGCCTGGCCTGCTTATCTCGATCTGTTCAGCCCGTAATCGGTGACCAGGCCCCCCCTAAACTGAAATCTTGGATACGCCTATAACCACATTTAGACAAAATGTTCTACCATGCATAAGCCTTCGACAGTATGTAACAAACAGAAGTAGGAATTTACGTTTTTCTGCATGTAAATGTACAACCATCTTATGGCCATTTTTGTTTTATTTTGAATATTACGGAATATACATAACCTCATTTTGTCTTTAATGTACTTGAGGACTCCACCCTAGTATGCTGCGAAAGCTTATTAGATGAACTTATCAGATATTGCTTGCATAATAAGAAAAGTTGCTGAGAAAATATGTGAAACATTGTGGAAAGAGATTATCCTAGTGGTCGAGATCTCGACCACTACGATTCGTAGGACTGTCATGTAAATATAAACAAAAATAGACTGCTGTATTATTGCTAATTCTAATGTTTGGATAATTGACAATGTGTAGAATCTAATATATGACACTTATGTTCCGAATTATCAGCACAAAGATTGATTGAATCTAGAGTACTTACCTCAAACTCCCTTGCTGCGCCATGCTTCGACAAATGATGTTGTGTGCGCTGTCAAATAACTTCCAAACTTTACGCAGTGCAACACTGAGGGAAGCTTCACAGTAGCCAATCAGAAGTCAGTTAATTGTTGAATTCTCTAATAAGAAACACATGATAGTTTCCTGGTCGAGATCTCGACCACTAAGAACTAATGGCTTAAAAGATCCGAATTGAGTTATGTGAGTAGAGACCCCGCGACAAATTCAAGTATGAGCGGAGCCGGAGTCTCTCCCTTCCCTTTACCTTCCCGTCAAGAAAAGGGTTGATGAGGAAGTGGCCGGGAGGTTGGTGGATAGTCAGAAAATGTTTCGATTTTAGAGTCTCAACCTTAGGATTTTTTCAAGAATTTTTGAGCAAAATGTGGATGTCGTAGAAAGTGTGTTGAAAAAGTGGTGTCGAGACCTGTCCCATCGTATTACTCATCGAAAACTGACCATTTGATGTCTTGACGAAAATATACTGTCCCCTTCTAGAATTTTTCTTAGTGTTTGATACTTTTGACCAAAGTTGATCAGAATAATCTGAAGCACACTTTGGTGAGGGTTTTAGGTTGACATACTTTCAATTCAAGATCAAATTTCTTTTACAAGTAATTCAGCATGTTTCTGAGTTTCAGTATCAATTGGTACAGTTCGTATGAAGAGTACCGATCCCCCATGGATGACTCCAGTTTTGAAGTCTCTCTCGGACTCACGAGACAGGGCTTTGAAAAGCGGGATTTTTGGCAAATATCAGGCACTTAGAGAAAAATTTCTTCTTGCTCTTTCAAAACCCAAACATGAATATTCTTCTAACTTAAATTCATCATCTCAATCTGATATGTGGAAATCCATAAATTCACAAATTTCCAATCACAGCTCGAAAGTGAACATAGATAATCCAACTGCTCACGATCTGAATGATAAGTTTTTTCGACTTTCACTCCCCCCGACCTACCTGAATCTTACGACGATCATAGAATTTGTCCTTATTTCACACCTACCACCGAGGAAGAAGTAGTGTCTATGATAAGGCAACGTAAATCCAATTCGATTGACGCTGACGGTATTCTAGGCTACTTCATTAGATCCTTTGTTGACGAATTGGCAGCTCCTCTTACGATAATTTATAATCGTTGTCTTGTCTGGTGTATTTCCTGATTTCTGGAAGTGTGCTAACAGTTTGCGTCATCCAAAAGGCAAAACTGATTATCGCCCGATAATTTTTCTCTTGTGTGAGTGTAGGAAAATCATTCAACTCTAAGATGGAGCTGAAAAATGACATCACCATGCCAAGTCCAGAATTGGTGAACATAGCCCATCGTTTTTCAAAAATGTCATTTAAGATTTGTTTTTGATCCAAACTGATGGAAAAATCAATCGTCTGCCAGGTAGCTTTGATGGCCTTGAATGCTTCAATTACATCAATTGCATTAGATCTATCCCTTTGAAGAATCATTAACTGTTTCGCTACTTCAGATATTACTTGTTTTGTGTTAAGCAACTTGATGTGCTCATCTCATCCTTCTCAATAGCTTTACAAACGGAATCATATCTAGAGTTCCATCTCACGCAGATGTAGCGTGTGAGAAGCCCCGATTTTACTAGCGAATCAATTATAACAATAGAATCTTTGGCCACGCTTACCGTGGTAAAAATGTCTCCTTCAATGAGGTTCAAAAAGTATGTAAAGAGCGTTAATCATATAAAAGGTAAGAACATATCCATAACATTTCAGAAGTCGTCAAGTTGTAACATCTACATTTATCTCTATCATCATTGTTATAACCAGGTATCATATGATAAAGTTGTAATGTAATAGCATATAATACATCATACATCATATCAAATTAAGACTATTTGTTGGTAAGAAATATGTTGATTTTACCTGTTTTAATCAAACATCTTTTTGCCGTGTTTTAAGCACAATGTACGAATTTGCTGTTAACAGCTACAACTGGCTGTTAAGCATCCCTGCTCATAAGAGATCGTATTCTCCTCCTTTCCATGAACCATAGCCTTAATCTCCAACAATTCGGTTTTATCCCTGGTAGGAATGGTGGTTGCACGAATGCTGTGATTGCCATCAGACTGTCAATTCTTCAACACATTTCAAAAAGTTCTTCACATTATGCTAGAGTCCTTGCCGTTGATTTTCGTAAGGCCTTTGACACCGTGAGCCATGCTACTCTTTTGAAGGTTCTCAGTGATAACTTTGGTTGTAATACATGTGTCCTTAAAGTTATTCGTGATATTTTAGCTAATCGTTTTCAACGTGTCATCACTAGTAGTGTTGTTACTCCATGGAAGCCTGTCACCAGTGGTATCCCACAAGGCTCAATCTTGGGACCACTGCTCTTTGTTACCTTGATAGATGATAGTTACCTTGACAGAGACTATTTCTCGAACAAACTGTAATCCCACTGTCTGTCCTATTTATATCAATAACGCATGTATTGAAGAGGTTGAAAATTTGAAAATATTGGGAGCATTTTTTTCATTTGATGCGAAATGGGATAAACAGTTTAGCGAACTGTATAATAGGTGCTGTCGGGCAATGTCAATAGTAAAACGCCTGAAATGTAATTCTAACCGCGGCAGTGTTGTTTGACAGGCTTATACGTCTCTTGTGTATTGTCACATGTCTTTTTGCTGGCCAGCCATTTGTGATGTTTCAAAGACAAACTTGAAAAAACTTGTTCAGCTAGATCGTGTTGCCCAAAGATGGGCAAAAGTCAATGACATTCCCAAAGGCAGACTTGACAAGACGCATTCGGATTATAAAAAAGATTTCATGTGCGAAAGAAAATCATCCCTGATCGGAATTTTTTGTATTGAGAAAAAACCAAAGTGGTGTGAGACATTCACGGATTTTACGACCTTTGAATAGGCGACTTGCTTTGTATAATAACAGTTTTGTGAATTTTTCGATGTACTCATGATATTGTCACCCCGCCTCTGTCATTACCGCCCTTTGTAACTGACGAATAAAGTATTATTATTATTATTATCATATTATCCGACGGATGCGCCTCACCTTAAGTGACGGATGCGCCTCACTTCGATAATACAGGGTGAGTAAAAAGTAATGCCCGATTTCAGCTACCTGATTTAATATGCAAATACTGATGTCTATCTTATCTTTTATCGCATATCCCCGGTGAAATCATGCAAAGTAAGAAGGTCTACTTTAATAAAATTTATTTTCAGAAAGATGAAAAGATTGTCTACTGAAAGTGTTCAAACTGTTCGCCGTTGTGCTCGATACACAGTTCCAGTCGAGTAACAACACTTCGGCACACTTTCTCGCACATTTCAATACTAATTGTTCTCATCTGGTTGGTAATGACATCTCGAAGTTCAGGTAGTGTACGAGGCCTCCTTGAATAAACGAGATCTTTTAAAACTCCCCACATGAAAAAATCCATGGGAGTTAAATCAGGTGATCTGGCTGGGAATTCAATAGGGCCTCGTCTTCCTATCCATTTTCCTGTGAAGTTGTTGTCTAACCATTCACGAACACGTGTAGCATAGTGCGCTGGGGCGCCATCCTGTTGGAAGTAAAATTGTTGATCTTGCACTAAAGGATGGAATTGTTCTTTTAACATGTCCAGGTAGTTACTTCCATTCACAGCATGGTCAAAGAAGAATGGTCCGATAATTCCTCGGGAAGATATGGCTGCCCAAACAGTTACTCCTGGCAGATTTACCTCCTGCTCAATCGTCATATAAGGATTGTCTGTCGCCCACTACACACAATTGTGCTTGTTGATATGGCCATTTAGTTTAAAAGTGGCCTCATCGGACCACCATATCCGGTCGAGAAGAGATTCGTCCTGTCGTAAAAGGGTGAGGAAACCTTCAGCATACTGAAGGCGTCTGTCTGCATCTCCGTCGTAGAGGGCGTGAACCAATCGGGGCTTGTATGGTCGGAATCCGTTCTTTCTTAGTAAGTTCACGACACTTTTTTGGACATATTCCTAACTCTAAAGATAATCTCCTAGTGGACTTCTGAGGGCTGCGTTGAAGACTTGCAAGCAGTTGATCGTGTTTTTCGTCTGAGGTGGCAGAGATGGGCCTTCCTGAACGATGCGCGTCTGCCACAGAACCAGTAAGTTCAAATTTATTGACGATGGATCTGCGGTTGCGACCTTGCACAGGAGGAATGTTAAATTCTTGACTGAGTCGTCTGCTTGCTTCGGCAGCATTTTCATTAGACAAGTAGAAAAATTTCACAGCAGCTACTCGTTGCTCTGTTGTAAGTCGCACAGCCATTGTAGCAAGGCAAGGAAAAGCGACAATAAAATTTCGTTCTTAACCATATCAATTTTATAGCTGAAGAGAAAGTCTGACCGAACGCTGTTCACATTGAAGAATCGATTGGAAGACACACACGCGTGCTTGCACCTAGAGAGCCTAAAACTTGCACGCGCAGGGTCGATTTCCAATTCAGCATTGTCACTGACTCTCAAGTCAGATTACTGTGCAAAGATCGGGCATTACTTTTTACTCACCCTGTAGTATCTGACGTTTGCGCCTCATATCCGTCGAATGCGCCTCATGATCAATAATCCAGATAATTATCTGACGGTTGCGCCTCAATCTGCATTTGTAGATTAGCAATACGGGTAATTAATACTATCCTCACGGAAAGCAACCGGTATTATTATCTGAGAAGCTATTGCATGTAGCAAAACACTTCTGTGTAAAAAAAAGCAATTTGATAAAACATTTAGCCGGCATTATTATCTGATTCGCTACTGCATATCGCAAGAAGCCTTTATTGAAAACTGCAATTTGATGAAACAAATAACAGGTATATTTATTTGATGTTCTGTATTGAATGTTGCAAAGTACTTTTTGTAGAATGTAATTTGATGAAGCAATTAATCGGCATATTTATCTGACAAGCTTTTATATATTGGAAGAAACCTTTATCGAAAACTGCAATTTGATGAAACAATTAGCCGATATTTTTATTTGATAGACTGTATTGAATGTTGCAAACTACTTTTTGTAAAATGCAATTTGATGAAACAATTAGCCGGTTTATTTATTTGATAGGCTGCATTGAATGTTGCAAGAAACCTTTGTTGAAAACTGCAATTTGATGAAACAAATAACCGGTATATTTAGTTGATAGGCTATATTGGATGTTGCAAAGTGCAATTTAATGAAACAATTAACGGGTATATTTATATGACAAGCTTTTACATATTGCAAAAAGCCTTTATTGAAAACCGCAATTTGATGAAACAATTAATGTTTTTTCTGAAAAGCCATATTGTATGTTGCAAACTACATCAAATAAAATGCATTTTGACTAAACAATTAGTCAGTATTGTTATGTGATTTGTTATCGCATATTGCAGGCGAGTTGTTACAAACAGCAATTTGATGAAACAATCTGTTTATCTGATAAGCTATATTGTATGTTTCAAGCTACTTTTTGTAAAAAATGTAATTTAATAAAATCATTAGCCGTTATTTGTATCTGATGAGCTATTGTCTATTGCAAACTACTTCTATATAAGAATACATTTTGATGAAATAATTGACAACATAAAGCGAATTCATTTTTAAATATTTGGAAGTCAAAGTTGAAGCAAGCATGTTCAAAAGGACCTTGCATTTGATCATGACTTACAATAGCGTCAAAAGTTTTAAAAACCATTGCGTCCATGTTCAAATAAGTATATTTGACCGCATCACCTTTAGAACAATTTGTAAATACTACTATACAAATACAGAATATGCTTTATTACATTTCTACAATATTCTCCAAGAAGAAATGTCTTAGAAGTGAAGGCAATCTGTATACTGGTAATCAATGCAATCTATGAAGAAATTCGTGACTGTGAAAGTTTGGAGTCCTACACTTTGTAGAGCGAAATGTCCTTCACTCGGAGGGACGTCATCAATCTCTGCCTCAAAGGAGGTGGGGCGTCACTGTCGGAGCTCGACGTATCTTCAACGATGTTGTCTTCCTCCTTTTCTTCTCCGTCGTCATATGCAATTTCTTCTTCCTCTTCATCCTCCATCTCCTCAACATCATCCAATAACATTTTCGACGCTCCACCGGTTTCAGCTGAACGTTTTTCTGCGGTGATGTGGTTGAAATATTCTACAAATGAGACAAAAACGTGATCATGAACTCGATCTATCATGTACTCGTGATCATCGAATCTAAAAAGATTGCCTGACATATACGTATGATCACACATACAGATCTAGACTAACGGTCATAAAACTGTCAAAATTATCGAACGTCAGCCCCGTGCATGCTCTTCCGAAAGAAATGTGATGAAATTCCAGAAAATCAGTTTAATTAAATGTCTGACATTACCTTTGTCCTTGCATTTTGTTTTATTAATGACCAGCCGCTCGCGTAATGACAAAATAAAGCGTGATAATTAAACTGAAGATTCCCTTCTATCATCTGATGATAAGGCCGAACAGCACTCCTCATTATTAATTCACAATTGAAACTGATGGTTATGCATCCTAACACCATAGCAAAAATAATGAGCATTACTACAGATTACTCACATTTTCTGTTTACATGCAAAATTTCATGCAGATTGATTTAGAGAAGCCCTTAAAGAATCAAAGAATTAACAGGAAAGTGTAAGCGATTTATGTCAGGCTTGGAGCAAATGCTTCATTGTGTTTTTATTTGAAATGCATTTAAATGCTTTATCTGAATTAACTATGTACATGTATTTTTGAATTTTTTCAAAAACCGTGTTGGCATTGATTATTTCATTTGCATTTCGACACTTTAGAAGGAAACGGTTAGTATTTGAATTTTCAGAAATGAGGTCAGAAATACTGGTCCTGTCTAGACTGAGTGATTTGCACGACTTTTCCCTATAACTTTTGCTACGATTTCAGGAATGACAGAGACCCTGCAAATCAATTCAGCATGTTTACAGCAATTTAGTGATACTTCAGTATTAAAAATGGGCATGTTCCTGAGAAATCGGGTGATAATTTCTAATGGCATTTGATGAAACAATAGACAATTCAGAGCTCAAAAACATGTACATACACTAAAGCGAGGACAGATACATGCATTCAGATGTACGAACACCGATTACGCTACTTTGTTGACATGGAAGAGTCAGGAAAAATTTAATATTGTCCAAATGAAAAAATTCATGATTTTAATGGAATCAATACTTACTCAACGATGCCGTATTCTTCGTTGGCTTTACGTCGTAAAACTCATCCGCAGTCTTCTCAGAGTGCATGAGCGCTGGAGAGAGTGCCGCTTTCGAGATTCCTGCTTGCCTTCCCAGAACGGTTTTCGCACGTCGAAAATCCGTGGCATTTAGGGGGCGACCGATGATCTGGAATAATTTTCACTGTGCATGATATGCGAACACCTGGATGCAATTTTCAAGAATTTTGATGTAGAAGTCATACATGCAAATTGTTCTCATGCAATTTCAAGAATTGAAGAAAAATCATGGAATAAAGAAGTAGTGAGTTAGTTACATGCATCTGAAATATAAAATGCAAGAGGAGTCGCTCATACCGATAAACCGAAATTTCCAAACTTGTATGATGTCAGGAATTAACACCCATCAAACATGGTTTGAAACTATAGGCTTACGGCTCCCAACAAATTGACCATGTGTGCATATTCATGATGAGTATAATGTAATGGATTCATGAGAAGGAAAATGATTCATACAATCCTACATTACTTGGTAGAGAATAGTCATGTGCAAGCAATATCAATTGACTAGCTTCCCGAAACAATTAAAGACATAAAGTCTAACATAGTGTCTTACTTCTTCACACGTTCCAGTGATGATGTTGCCGATCGAGTCCAACGCAACACCATCGGTTCTGCAGAAGAGATACTGCTTTGCAGAACTGTTACCAACACGAAATTTACTCTTCAACTTTGCCACGTATTTTTTCAAAAGCGCGTACATCGGGACAGAGTTATCAACGCGCTCCCATACGTGTTGAACGTCTTGTGCTCTCCTGAAATTAAATACTTTGATAGTACAACAAAGAACATATGTAAGTATGAAACACTGAACAGTATGTCACAATTCGTACTTTTCTGTTCAGATGCATTCATTGAGAAGTTGCTAACTAAGAAAAATATGATAAGACAAATGTTTTACTTTACTTGGGGCGTATGAAGCATACGATGCACATAGTCCTACTCGTACATATACAGGTTCGATTGTCACAGAGAAATGTAGATATATTTGAGATCACGACATACAAAATTCCGCACCGAATATTTCACAACTGATTTAATCGGACATGGCGGTGTTCAATCAGATATTTTTTTTATTTCTTTGCTTGCAATGTTAACAAAGATCATTTTTTGTAGAGCAATAGGTGTATAATCGGAACTGTGATGGATTCTTCCTCTGACTTCATGATGATTGATATCCCGGCTTCGGTTTAGAAATCTATTCACATTGCTTTTAGTATAACCCAATGGATATAATGACTCTTTAAATGATTGTTGTTGATGTTAGCAATTTCCTTACCTGTTCCTCAGCGATAACGTCTGCAGAAGTGGTTGGTAGTTCAACATCATTCCCCTTTCGGCAGTGTTCCCTTGCTCGCGAAACCTGAATAGAAGGGCATCGCGTTGCAAATGCAAAGCATCAAACATAAATTTATGCTTAAGATTGCCGAATAAAAGCTTTTTTCTTCGCATGACATGCACGCCATGAGAATTGAGCATAGTGTGCGGTTACATAGCGCTTACTATATTTTAAATAATTGTCTGTATGTATTAACAACACTACACCGCAAGACTTAAAACAGAGATGTCGTTGACTTTTTAACCGTGTTGATGTTGTAATGGAACAATCGTTCTTTGCTTACCAGAGCACCACATTTGCTGCACTGCTCCAGCACCTTGATCGTCGCGTCAGAATCTCCCACCTTCCTGCTTTTTTTGAAGGTTATGGCCGACACCCGTTTGATTTCTGCGGCGTCCCATTTATGTGCCCTGAGATGCCGAACAAAATTCCTTGAGCTCTGCATTTTGGAGCACTGCGGACACTACGTTGGCGCGTGATCCTGCCACGAGTCCGCTTCTCCTCAGTTCGTGTGACTACAAAATAGAGCAAAGTTGAAGAAGACATACATACACTATTACTTTTTAGGGCGTCGATGTAAAAAAAACTGCAACGAGAATGAGACACGCAGGCAAGACATCTTCCTGCAGAGGGATTACAAAATGGTATGATTTCAGTTGAGTTAGAACATAATACAAGCTTCCCTTCGATTTCAATTTTGTATATCAATAGTGAGATTACGAACTTGTTTAAATGAAAGGTATAATACACATGCAGCCTTAACTGAGATCTACAAGCAATCTGAGCGGATACGACTTTCATACCTGGCACAACAGGGACATCCACTTTGAAGCCAATGGAATCCGTCCTATTCTTGTAGCGATGCAAAACAAATTCTGCAGATAAAATGAAATACTTCAATGAATAATCGGATAAGAATTGTCAAATATGGCCGCTTTAAGTATTCACCTGCTGGCTTAGCTACCTGACTTTGAGTTGCCTCACTCAAGTCGATTACTTGCTAATTCTCATGTAGTTCTCCTGAAAATTAAAGACATGCCATTCTTATATCAATTGAAGAAGCGGTTTCAAAGCTCAGTTCATGTAAACAGCTCTTACAACATACGTAGTTAACAGGTAATCCAATCAATAGCCCGACAATGTGTAAATTTTCGCGGAGGTAGGATAACATGCTGTAGGCCCACGTAATAGGCCAATACAATGAAAAAATACGAACAAATACGATGATAAGATTTTTCATTAGACCTCCTAGGTTCCCGCATGCCACTCCGTACACAAGCTCGCGCGCACGAGGCAAGTCAAAGGTCGATATTTACCATTTTTTTGCTTCGAATGATGGAAATATGGTTACCAGAAAATCGGGTATAATTCAAGTACATTTCCAGGTTTTTCAAAATTCACGTACACACGTGAATTTGCACATGATGGATATTCTTTTCAAGAATTTTGTCCAAGCGTTTAGTAATTTCAGATCTAGAATTTTGGGTTCCCACAAAATTAACAAGAATGTCCAAACCATCATCACAATTTCAAAATTCTGCCACTGCCGTCCTGTGATCTGGTTCCGTCCACATGTATCACTATTTCTCTCCTAGATTTGAGTGATTTTCATCATTCTACCACTGTCCAGAAAACACGATATCGTACGTGTGGCAATCATCTCATGATAGCTACACTTGTAATTTGAAATCTGAGAAAATGTAGGCTCTCGAATGTAAACTCGAAAAATTTCAAAAATGAAACTGCATACAACATAGGGGCTGAAGAATTTTCTGTTCAACATTTTGCTGTAGCAAAACGAAACGATGATTCAATGATTTTAAAAAATTTAACGAGGCAACGTGAACATTTATCAGGCTGGAAAAGAACATGGTAGACCTGCCAACTTCAAAGGAGTCCCTTCTGGGTAACCGGTAAATGTTTGATTACATTAACTGCAGCTATATTAGACCTCATTCTATCTCATAGAGGTTCGTCTGCTAATGGGAGAAGCGTGCAATTTTTCAGCATGTGAATCAATCCGTCTGTAATACTCGCGTTCGGAAAAGTGAATATTCTGAAAAGAATACATGCGCAAAAACAGACGGTGTTTACCGTTATCTGATGTTAGCGGATTTCAAATGTAACGTCAGCATTTTTATCTGATATTAACAGGCCTAAATGATTTTCAAGGAGCCTTTCTTTGAAGTTTAGAATATGTTTCAGCAGGTTTTGAAGATGCACGGTCTATACAAAATTAGTAAAGGGCAGATCTACGTGCAGTCTGTTGTCAACAAGAATTGCTATTCCCTAGCTGACTCCTGTCTTCATAGTTGGCAGGTCAAAAACAGCAGTATAAAGTAACAACTGAGTAACTTACTTTGTTCGTTCATTTCTTCCATTTCTGAAGGAAAATGATCTCACAATAAATCTCAGTCTAAAACTTATGATATCTCAGTGGAATCACTTCAAAACAAATTATGTGCCACTTGTTCACTTTCAGCTATCAATTACACGCGATTGCGATTCCTACTTTATCATTGGCTGTAATGAAGTAGGTCTCAGGATTGAGAAAGCCAATGTTCGGTAAAGATACGCACAGTTTTGCACATAGTATTTCGTATTTGTTCAATCAGTTAATTCATTAACTTTGAAGTGCATCAGGGAGACAAAGTTTGTATAATTCCTACAAGTTGCACATAAGAATGAACTACCGGTACCGGTACCCTACGTCATGGCGATGGGGGAACTCAGATTTTTGTCTGAAGACCACCGATATCAATCTCATTTTATGACGAAAAGGGAATTGTTACTCTTTTTTGAATAAAATATCGTCTTGCTGCAAGTCATGGTAGACGCAGCAATCAAAACGGGGAAAGCTGATATGAATACCAACTAGCTTTCATCTCTATTATGCATAGTTCATGTATGATTCGTCGCTGTGTGGAGAAATGAATTTTGATGTCGGCCTATAAATTTCCCACTTCCATTCAGTTCATTTCCACTCATTTCAAAAAATATTAAAGCGATATCAAGTAAGGCGAGTGCAAAGTGTGTATGAACACATTCTGCCACATGCTTTCTGCTATACAGTGTATTGTGTTGCGTCGAGTAAATTTAAGTCCCTTCGAGCTGAGGAATATACATGAAGGGTGGCATTAGACAGGGAAAAATAGAATACCGAACTGGCTCAGACAGTATGAGCCAGCACCAATGAATTTATAACTAATCAAATTCACGCATAGTAATACAATACTGGCACCATGTTCAATGAAATGTGACCAGGTCTGAATCTCGCTGTGCTGAAAAAAAAAACAATCACAATTGTACTGGCTCAGCCGCGGCAATAGCCACGACCTAAAGCACTTCATGTTCCTATTTCTGCTCATTTAGATTTTCAAATCAAAGGTAAACCAGACATATCTCCCGGAACTAGTGGACTAGCTGGAAAATCACACTTATTGGCTGTTGCAAATTGAGCCAAGTAGTTATTTTATGCAACCAAATTGCATGATAGGCAGCTACAATTATGACGAGAAAATTAATATACATTTCACAGCAATTTGACTGCTGTATCATCGCACGATCAGCCAATATTCATATGTACCTCAAAAATAGCAATCCAGTCAACTGATCAAGTGCGTGCTTTTCGATAAATCAAAATCAATTAACGTATGCAGCAAAAAAATCCAGCAAGCTTAAACAAATTAAAAACTGCAGTGATCAGACTCATATCTCTTTGCGCGACGCTTTTATCCTTGAAATGGAGTGTGTAATAACACAGAGCTGCTGTTTACCAATTTATGCGTCCCGCATGCCATTTGCGTTGCCCACATTTTTGAAAAAATCCCAGCATTGACATCTGTATGCATTGTACATATGAAATATACCTAATATGCTCTCTTTACCTATTACATGTAGGAATGCAGTCTTTGAGCACTTAATATTGACTGATCACAGCTCAAATTGAGTGGAACAGGTACACTGTGATCAGCAGAAGATTTCATGAAATGATGGCAACGAAAATACATGATAACGCATGAAAATCAAGCATTTGGCTTCATACGACAATTAAACTGGTTACAAGATGTTGCTCTAGACTTTCAGAACATCCCATGATGTCATGGATCACAAAGCTCTCAAAAGCTTTCAGGATTTTGCCCAACTTCGGTCGAAACAGTGTACTTTCTGACTAGTGAGGCGCATCCGACACTTAAGTTATAAGAAAAAATAGTGATAATTTTGCATGGTTAGGCATGATAATGACCATTTCAGGAAAAAACAGTAATGAATTCGAATTCTACGTCAAAAATAATCCATGTAGCCCAATTTTTGACCAAAGATAGGTCTACCGCGATCGCGAATGTCAAAATCAGCACATTACCTCAAATAGGGCCATGGAAATGGATAAAATTGCTATATACCCCAACATCAAATTTTTAGGAGATGAAAAAAATAATCTTATTGAAAATAAGTAATAATAAAAATATTAATCCTTTTGTGGCAGGAAGGCCAATAAGCAACGCATTCTTGCTGATGTTGAGAACATTTTCCCGTTAAAAAATCTGGAATATGCTGAATGTGCGACATCTATGCAGTCCTAATGATAAAGCGGAAAATCGACAACAGCTCTGAAAATAGAGTGTCTTGTGACTTCATTGCAGTCTTATAAGGTGCGAAATACCCTTGCAACGCCACAGAGTCAATATCATTTCATTTGGGTTCGATAAAAAGTGAATAGAGACCTTTATCTGACATGCCCAGATGAGGTGAGGCGCATCCGTCGGATAGTATTCTTATTATTATTATAATCAGGGCTCCTGGTACACCCAAATGAGTAATAATTTGGGCGTTTGGTACAAACGAAGTAATAATAGGGGCGCTCTTTACACAAGGGCCCTAAGTACAATTGTTAAAGAAAAGGGCTCTAGGTACATTTTCAAAACTTCATAATTCAAAAAATTATTCATGAGAGTATGATAACAGTGCGTTGACGACTATTATAATATGTGTTTTCAATTTCGAAATTCAAACATTTTTCTAACAATAAGGGCTCCTGGTATACCGTTGTACCAAGCGCCCTTATTATTTTATCAAAATGTACAGGGAGCCCTCATTATTTTATCATGATGTGCTGAGAGCCCTTATCATTTCATTTTATTTAATTAATTATGTCTGCCTGTCAGGTGATAAAAATCTTCTAATCGGCGTTATTTAAAAGTCATTTTTCTAAAGCCCACTTAAAGACTAATAGCATTGCTTGCAATTTAGAAAAAAGCCTATTATTAGCAACCTCGATTTCAAAGGGAATAACACCATATTTATAACTCAAGGTTTATTTCAAAACTACATAACAATATCTATATGTCAAAGATCAGAGGAATCATACACATAAATCAATTGCAGTGTACACTTTTTTGCTAATATTGATCTCTAACGAAGGAACAGAACAATATAACAATGTTAGGAAATGGGAAATCAGCAATTGTTTACCTTGAAAACTCTTCGGACACTCTTTGTTCATTCAATACTTAGAATGGTGACCTTTAGCTAACAGAACCGCGTTGATTTGTTGAGTCATTGAATCGACAAGATGCTCGCAGTACTCCTGAGTAATTTCGTGTGTCCAAACGTGCTTGACTTTATTTATCAGATCCACACGAGATGTCGGCATCAGCAATGAGACTTTCTTCCTTAACAATGTCCAACAGTTCTCTATCACGTTTAAATCCGGCGAGCTACCGGGCCAGTCGCTCAATGAAGTGCAGTCGTTCTCACACAACCATCCATTGAGCCAGTTATTCACTTTCTTTGCTGTATGGGCCGGTGCCCCATCATGCTGAAAGCAAGTGCATCCGCGAAGTTCCATAAACAAAGGGAGATTCTCTTGAAGAATCGATAAGTAAGTATTCGCTGTGATGGTTTCTTTGGGTGTCGAAATCCATAATCCTCTTCGTCCAGACGCAGCTATGCAGCCCCAGATCATCACAGAAGTTGCATGTTTAACAGTTGAAGATATGTATCTTTGATCGTATATTTTCCCAGGAGGTCTTCGAACATGATGACAATACAAACTAAATTGCCGAACCATTGTTTTGTCGGAGAACACAACTTTCCACCAGTCGTTTTCGGTCCAGTGACGATATTTATGGCAAAAGGCAAGTCTGTCCTTGATATTTTTGGAACTCAATCTTGGTTTAGCTGCCGGACAGTAGGCTTTCAGACGAAAGTCCTTAGAAAGTCTTCTTCTAACCGTAGATGAACTCACAGACGCATGTGATGGAAGCTGTGAAGCAATAAAAGTCGATGTTGAGGTCGGCTGGGCAACTGCAAGGCGGCGAATTAATCGATCAGTTGCCAGCGAAGTTGATCGCGGTCGGCCTGTTCGACGCTTCGTCGAAAATATACCAGTAGATTGATAGCGCTTCAAGTGGCGGCTCACCAAACTTTGATTAACATGAAGCTTTTCAGCTATTTGTTTCTGCGTTAGTCCTTCTTGATGTAAAATTGCCATTTGAACAACCTTCTCGGTTGAAATATCCCGATTTCTACCCATCGTAAGATGATAAATGACGAGAGACAAGATATGCAACCAACTCAAGAAATGAACTGCTTATACTGTAATATACCATTGGTTTTGCTCTATGGGATTCCCAATGAGCTATTTTTAGTATCAGAATGCCAGATTTATCAGCAGCTCGAATCTCTACAGGAATAAGTAACTTTTTTAAAAAATGTTGGCTATTATACAAAGTATGCTAGTATTCTGCACAGGACTGTATATCAAAGATCATATTTCGAAGCTTTCAGAAGTTTTCACGTAATCAAAGGTCATCATCATCAACACATTCATATGCAATTTTCCGTTTGCAAGTTCTTTTAGGTAATAGTCTCTTATTGCTCTCACTCACATTCACTCTATCGTTCATCTTTTCTTGTTTCCCCCGCGTTTTCAAGGTCCGAGGATTTTGCTTGCTGCATGTTGGTTTGTCGGCATTAACAGGGACGAATTCATCTTCCGCATCTGTACTGTCATCATTATTATCCTCATCAACTGTCATTTTTTCCAATGTGACTGCATAAAAATCTGTTAGTTTTATAAAATTTTCCCTTGATGAGTTCATTACATAGTTTTCGTCTGCCGTCTTTTCACTGTGAGCCTTCATGATGTCAGCTGGTAGATCTTTCTTAGATTTAACAATTAAGTTGTCCCAAACTTTTCGTATACTGGTAGGTGAAAAATCATGTTCTCTTGCTAGCGGCACATGCTTTTTTACTGAGTCATTGATCATCGCAGAAATACCTGTATCTGGTTCTCCTTTAGTGTTCCCAAATATTAGTATCGGCTTCTTTCCGTAATTCTGTTCATAAGATTCCATCAATCTTTCAAGCCAAACTATTTGATCCTTTTGAATGATTAATCGGACGTTAAATTTGTAATCCGTTTTGTGTTTTTTGGACACAACTGGAACTTTCTTTTTCAAGTCATCAAAATCTTTTGTTTCTAGATTCATAAGAGGACCTGGTCTGCAATTAAGTCTGGTTTGTAAAATCAAAAAATTCAGAGCCTTTTTCTCTCGGAATGTCAAACCAGAGTCTTTTTCTGGAGAAAGCAGTGACTTACATCTTTTTATTACTTTTGAAAGCAGTTTACTTTTCAAAAGCAGTATTTTTGAAAACATCTTATCTTGTTCGCCTTTCTTCATTCTCTGTGCCTTTTTCTTAAATCCTTGCTTAACCTCTTATTATGTTGAACCAGCGTGTAACAGAAAACTCTTTGAACTTATGATAACTCTCGATAAGTTTGACAAAATTAGTCAAATGCGCCAGGAATAAAACGTAGGTTGATATCTTTGCATACTTCTTTACGATTGATGGCAAGCTATTTGCATTATTCATATTTCCGGATGACACATATACATGCTCTAAGAATGATCGCAGATATCCTGAATATTTATTTTTCGCTGACGATTCATTCACTCCTGAATTAAGCAAGAGATTTATTTTATGGGTAATGAAACCAGATACCATTTCTTTTCCTTTGGTACTGCTCATCAATTGCCGTTCAGCTACTACCTTTAAACGATGGGGAAATTGATCAAATGATCTCGGGTCTTTAATGTGAACGATAGAGTGAGTCTCACCATGCCTACGATTATTCGTGAAACGTAAATGGCAATCGGAACAATAAAACACTTTCTTACTTTCTCGAGTACGGTAAAACGATAATAAAAATAATCGATCCGATTGGATTAATTCCTTGTGAATGGACGTTTGAGATAAATGGTTTCGAATTTTCTTCACGTTGCATTTGCACAGTACACACTCAAATGTCAAATGTCTAATCTGTCTTCGACGATGAGATTAAAACAATACAACTAGAAATTATCAAAAATACCAGTATAAAATATAAGTTAAAAATAGGGTAAAAAAGACAGTTAGGAAACATAAAGAATCGACTTAGCATTCCCTCTAATAATGGCAATGCCAAAGCGTTGTAGCAGCCATTCTCTTTCACTGGGATCGTTCTTCACCTTACTCAATCTTTCCCCTAAACCCAAGACTGTCTTCAGCGTCCTCGGTCCCATGGCATTTGGACCGTGTTTGGTAGGACTGACGTTCAATTAGGCGACCCCTTTTCTGTCGGCTTTCGTTCGCGTTATCGGTGTCGATGTCAACGTTCTCATTCTTATTAGCAGCGGCTGTTTGGCTTTCATACTCATTCACTTGAGTTAAGAAACCGTCCCAATCAGAAAAATCACTGTCGTTGTCCATATTTGATGACCAGTGTCAAATTACTTACAACCGTGTAGCTGCAATTCTGAGAAATTATGGACTCACAACATTTCTAAGAATAAATCACTTATCCCACCGCATTGGTTCATTCAACAGCAAATCACAGTGAGACATATGTTACGAAGTGCTATATGTCAACTCATGTGTTGAATTATGCCATTTCAGCAAGATTTTGACATAAAATTCAACCAAGTATCCTTTTTCATTTGTGTACTAGACGCCCTTATTATTGAACTATATAAAGTATGACAGGTGTACCAGGAGCCCTATAAAATTTCCAAATTTCAATAACTCCAAAAAAATCGAAAATTATATAAGACGTTCAACTTTGAAGACATGTGTGTTTTGTAGTAGAAGACCTTCAGCTAAACCAAGGACTACTAAATATGTTATAAGTAGTGATAAGTAGTGAGCTTATTGATATCTAGTTGTCCTTGGCTAAACACACACAGTGAATTTGAAGATTTAGAATATTATAGTTACAGAATGACATGGCCAGGGCGCTTGGTACTATAGAAGTGCTCCATTGGAGGGCGTCTGGTACAAATTGCCTCTATTCTTTGTATACTACCAAGCGCCCGTATTATTATTATTATTATTATTATTTGGAGTCAAAACTGACATACAGAAAAAAGCTAGCCCAACTTGAAAACAGACATTTTCGGCATTTTTTGAAAAACACGTTTTTTGAATGCCTGGTGTAGCTCTCTGTATTCTGGTGACCGCTTAAGATCACAGATATGAAACACACTGATATACGGCAACACAATTATCATGGTTATTACGGGTAACAAGAATACAGAAAGTTGTGAGATAAGTTTAAATTTTTTATGTTTTTTCGCGGACCCTATTTTTTCACCATCTTTGAAGCCATGTAGCTCCGTTCTACATGCCAATTACCCGTTGAAATTCATGCAGGAATTCCTTTATACCAAACTAATGCTGCATGCAAAGTTTGGTTGAGCAACGAATATACAGAAAAAAGTTACAGCAGCGTGAAAATTCATAAATTTTGAGAATTTCAAAATTTTGGAAAAAACAAATTACTAAAAATAGCTCTAGATTCCGCTTTATTCAAAATTGGAAGCTAATATTACAGATTTGGTGTTTTAAAATGCATGGCAAACATATATCCGAAAATCAGCAAAATAGGAGACTAAATGCCACTTGCCATTGGGTGAATCGTCGTGGAATGACCCATATACATCTATACATGCACCATGTGCAAGACAATCATAAGCCGTCTAGCGATCGATTCCTGTCAACGAGACTTGCTTTTGTGATAAAAGAGATGCATGATCGCCCAGCAAAGTATGTTCACCTTATTTTATTGACATCGTGGCTCCCTTCACTTAATGTCAGCTCTCACGTTACGAGCATCGAATTGGCATAAGATTTTTATAGGTGTGCTTGGGACATTAATTATATCAAGAATTAAAGAAAGTCCATGTCAATGATGTTCCAATTTTCTAGTCCAAAAAATTCGCAAGTGGGTGACTGCAGCCTCAGGACCAAGTTCAATATGATACAATTTTTCAATGTGAGAAACACCAGTTGTAATGAATTTTGAAGAATTGGGAACATGATTCAGTTCTTGGGGATGATCATTCAATCATCTTCATGGGAAGAGGACACTTCAATTGTTTTTTCGCTGAGATACACATTTTTAATATTATGAGTTGTGTCAACCACAAAAAACACAGGCTGATAGTTCGCAAGCTCATTTTGGATGCTGGTAATAGGATTGTCAATCGTTGTACCTGACAAACTCATAAAGCAAGTACGATTTGCAAATAAATTGTCCATAGAGATAGCAACTGCTTGAAATACAACTTCTTGCATCAGGCTCATGACGATCTGTAATTTCTTTTCGATAAAAGTTAATTAATATCTTTAATTCTATAAACATGGATCATGCCAACAATACCTCTGTAGTTACCACAAACTGAAGATATCATGAAGCATAAAACCGTAGATGCGCTGTGTAAAGGGCTATCACCAGAAAAGCCTAAACTTTTCCAACAGACAACTCGACTCATTTGATAACGTGTATCTCATCAAGAATGACTGTCACATATCTCTCAAATTGTTTCAGCTTTTCATTTGAATCCGTTTGGTCAGGTAGCATTTGCAGCTGTTGTTCATTATGTCAGCACCCAGTCGGTTTGCAATGTTTCGAAGTTGGCGCGCAGACGGAAGAATCAAAAAATGGGATTTTCGCAGAGTTTCATAGGAAGTTGAACTGATATCAAAAAGAATGTAACACAAAACTATTAGATTATTCGAAAATCGATGTCTCTTTGGGGAGGGACACACAATGACTGTAGATGCTCAACAATAAAATCAATTTTGATATTTAGCTCGTCAGTAATATCTTTGCAGATATTCAAATGTCCGATAGCTTCTAAGATGAAATTATTCACACTGTCAGGACACTCATCATTAATCTTGGATTTGTTAAAAAGCAAGTATGTTGTTTAGTTCTGTCACTGCCTTCACTTTATCGCCAGAAATCAAATGTTTATAGAGTGATGGTTGAATAGCGTATTTCTTTGAATAAGAGACGCGTCTCATTTTTTTCAGATCCCTGATTGATGCATCTCTTATTCAAGGGCGTCTCTTATCTATCAAATGTTCAAGTTTTCATTCTTTCATTAGAAAAAGATGTCTTAGTTTTTTGCTACTATTCTCTTAGGTAACCTTTGCATTCCTCACTTAGGCCTATGTCATGGGCAAATTTCGCCAGTAATTTTTCTTACATATATACGCTTTATCATAATTCAGATATTTTGGAAATGAAAGGAGTTTTATGGTTTGTAGTAGCATATCTTGTAGACTCATCTAATACATTCATATACCAGTACATGTTGGCCACCATACATGTAGACTAGATCTGAATTTACCGAAACGAAAATACCGATAATCAAGTAGTATTTACAGCAAAAGTTACTGGCCGGTACATGACTCCAAATGCAAAGGAAGCTACCGTATAATGCCTCCTTAAATGGTAGATGAAGTAACCTTAAGTAGGCCTGCATGTACGTATGTACGACATGCACGTACTGCATGTACAACAACAAGAAACCTTATATATTATACAATATTGGTCATGATATCCGGTATTTACTAGTAGACTGACTTATTTTACTAAGATAAGTAGGCCTAATAATCGCTCAGACGGATGTAGCTACCATATTACAATAGCCTGCATGTAATATGTCTATAGCAGTCTATTTTTTGTACATGCGTCTCTTATTCAAGGGCGTCTCTTATTAAATTTTTTCCTCTCACGGATGCGTCTCTTATTCGAGGGCGTCCCTTATTCAAGGGCGTCTCATATTCAAAGAAATACTGTATATTTTCCTTGTACGTACGCAGAAAAAGACAGAGGATAGTTGGACGGAAGCTTTTATCACAGGAATTTCATTTATGTAGCCCGATGAAGGTGATGAGAAGGCATTCATTTTCTTCATTCTTTCGTGTCGCAAAAAATATTTCAGGAATAGTCGAAGATTAATTCAACTCATCAACTAACTCATTGATGCAGTGAATTTCATCTTCACTTTTGAGCAGCTACAATAGTGAATCCTGCTTATCGGTTTGTAAATTCAAACGTCATGTTGTTGTTGGGGGATCAAGACTTTGATGAAAGGAAGTATTTGACGTACAAACGTATGAAGATAGATCACTGAATACTGACGGAACACCATCAGATTTTAAATATTTGCGTTGAAGGCAGGATTGTGACCGAGATCTTCTGCGACGTGGATTTGAGTCACTGGATGTTAAGGTGAAATCTTCACTTGTAAAATGTTTTGAACATAATATGGAATGAAGTCTTTTGAAGTCACTGAAGTTAGCAGTAGTTCTGGCAATGGATTTTTGGAAATATTTGTTCAGTCCTGATTTTTCACATGCCTAATGAAAAATGAACTAGGAATTTGTTCATCACATAAATTTTCAAAAAAATTTCGTATCAGGTTAAAATTTTAAATTGTAATCTAAAAATCCACTGACAGATTCACTGATGTTTTCCTGATCATATTCATTATTTTATTTACACCAAACAACCACCGCATTCCTATTCTAAGAACAATTCTAGAATTTGTTAACAACATCTGGAGACCCTCACAGCCCTAGTGGACTCATTACCAACATAGACATAGAAGAAATAAACGACATTGTCATTTTTTTACTTACTGACACCTGATGCCAAGCAATACTTTGTTCACACCAAGCAACCACGAATTCCTATTCTAAGAACAATTCCAGAATTGTTCACCGCATTTGGAGCCCCTCAGCCCTACAAGACTCACTATATGATCAGGAAAGTGTCAGTTAATCTGTCAGTGGAATTTTAGATCAAACTTATTTTTTCAAAAAACTTATTTTTCAAACTTTATTTTTCAAAAAAAATTTAGCCTGATCCGAGAGGAATTTTTGAAAACTGATGTGATAAACAAATTCCTAGTTCATTTTTCATGAAGCATGCGGGAAATCAGGACTGAACAAATTATTTCCAAAAATCCACTGCCAGATCTCCTGCTAACTTCATGACTTGAAAGACTTCATTCCAAGCGTTCAGTCCACAATGTACAGAACATTTTGTGAAAATTGTGAAACGAAGTTCCTTCTTCCACTTGATTCTTATAACCATTTTTGAAAAATTTTTGCTTTACACGTACAGACCGTTTCAAAAATAATCGCACAGAAAAGTTAACCCATTTTCAAATGCAATTTTCGTTTGGAAGTCCTCGTTCAATTTTGATAAGCGAGATACCATATGAAATGTGACTGCTTATCAGTTTGCACATATTCGCAGCAAAACTCCATATCTGAAAACCTTATACTATCCACCACCTGTGGACGCGCCCCGTACCGGATAGCTCCGGTATCCCAAAGAACTAAATGACTGCGGGGGAGAGTCAGGCAACCTAATTTGGATACATCGGGTGGATTGGTCTTGGGCACAGGGATAATTGTACCATGTTTCTATTGTTCGGGAATCACCTTTTCTCTAAGTGACATTGAATATGATAGACAAGGGCTTTGCCAATATTTCAGCCATCTTGTACAGTAGGGAGCAAATTAATCAGAACACCCAAATTTTCACTACAGATCATTCTTTATATTTGGTTCATTGAAACAGCATCACTCTCTTTGGAGCTGCAGTAGGCATTTTTCAAAGACACTGATCTCTGATTTATAGCTATCGATAGAGAAAAGTCAAAAACTCGTGTGGCCTCCCCTTGCCTTGAGAAGGGCGGCAACTCATCTGGGCATGTCATCTACCAATTTCTTGCAAATTTCGGCGAGTTGCTCTTGGTCAATTGTGTCTCTCACACAAATGTTGAGAAGTGCGTTTATGAGGTCCGGCTTGCTCTTCAACGACATCCTTCGCAGCTTGCCCTTTATCACTGCCCAGATGGTCTCGATGGGGCTCATGTCAGGGGAGCAGGCAGACCATTGCATGACCTCCATATTGCTGCGATTGAAGAAGTCCTTGGTGGCCTTTGAACTGTGACATGGGGCATTGTCTTGTTGGAGCAGCCACTCCTCGTCGCTGAACCACTGTGCAGCTTGAGGGAGAAGACGAGTTTGGATTGCCTCCATGTATTGTTTGCTGTTCATCGATCCTTCAACCACGAATATCCGGCCAAACCCATGCCAGCTCATGCAGCCCCATCATCACACTGGGTGGATGCTTGACTTGCTGAGCTGTATGAAGGGATGAAAGAGGCTCTGAACCCTTCCTTACCAGTCTTGGTCGTGCAAGTTGGACTTGAAAACTCGATTCGTCGCTGAAGATCACCTGAAATAGAAAGTCGGATGATCATGCAAGCGAAAAAATAATTGAAGATACAAAAATTTACTGATTTGCATTGGCATAGGCCTACACAACGATGAAAAAGAATGTTTTTTATGATTCATGACATTCAAGCTAAAAAGGACACAGCCATCATGTGGATTAACTGTCTAAATTATAAAATTGAAGCACTACATAACATGTGGAAATGTTGGAAAGCATCACAATATCATTCCAAATCAAAAATCCCGAAAGTTCGCTGCCTAGGCCTACTCAGTAGAAATTTGGGCTGAGTCTGAGTTGTTGTGATTACTCATTTACTGAGCTTTGTAGGCTGCTAGCTTGCTACTGATAGACAACATATTTGATTCAACTCACGTTTCTCCACTGCTCTGCAGTCCAATGGCGATATTACTGAGCCCACTTTATCCGACATTGCTTGTGCCTTGCCGTTAGCAGTGGCTTCACCGCTCTTCGACCACCTTCATTCAACCTTCTATATACTGGCAGATAATTTTCCCTCAATATGTCAAGCGCTGTCATCCGAGGATTCTTAAGGCTTGTTCTGAGGATCATTCGGTCATCTTTCTTGCTTAGGGCACGTTTTCTCCCACATTTGCCAGCTCGGTCATTCCCTGCTTCTCCAGTATTTCGGTGTCGCTTCACAATGCTGTTAACGACTGGCAGGGAAATATCAAGTTTTCGACTTGCTTCGCGTTGTGACATGCCTGCGTCTTCAACAAGCGTGATGACTTTGACGCGTCTGTCATGTGAGGTGTCCATGGTTGAAGGAAAACTGATGAAATGAATAGCACGTATGCGCATGCATGTGTGAGTCATCATAAAACTTGAATATTTTGGCATAGATATTGAGGATGGGATCATCTTGTCCTACGAGAGTCGAGGAATCACGCACTAGGCAGATGAGACTTCCTGACAACAAATTATTGAACTATGGTAGTGTAAAGCATTTGAAAAAGCTGAACAGCACACAAAACATGGGGTGTTCTGATTAATTTGCTCCCTACTGTAAATCCTGGATGAAATACCTTCAGGTCCCGCAACTTTCTTGACTGACAACCGTGTGGGAAGACTGAATACAGTGTGTTCCTCAACGCACAATCACCAGTCCGACTAGTCCGACAGCCGGAGCTCTTCCCTTTGAGACGATCTACCATCAAAAGTAGCAGAAAAATCATCGGTCACACTGTCATTAGATTTGATACTGAGCCAAATTGATTTGTCAACTGACAATCGGAATCAGACAAATAGGAAAAATCGATGCCAGGTAAAAATTGAAATGCTTACCTGTAATTTGAACTGTAAATCCTTTATCCTCCTTGAGCCGTTCTGTGAGAGCCGTTATGTGTTCTTTTTGCTCTGCTATCTTTTCATTCGTAGCTTCCAACTGAAGATCACATGTCCGCACCCTGTCAGCTAGTTGCTGACATAGTTATCGACATGTAGGGTCGATGATGCTCTCATTTGTGTCTGATTTTTTCCTTTTATCAGGACTGCATCCTCTACTTGCTGACGACGCTCGTCAACTGGTTCTTGATGTTTCTCATTCAACTCTTGCACCTTCAAACCATGGCCGTGACTTGAGGTCTGCAAACAACACCTCCAACTTTCGAAAAAAATCTGCAATCTTTTTGCCTTTTTCATCTTGCTGGTTCGAACCAGCCAAGTATGTTTCGTTCCATCTTCTGAACGACTTAGGTCTCCTTCATTATTCCTACTTGACCCATTTTGTATTTAATTGCGTGCCATGTAGAGATCTGTAAAGTAACAGTAATATTAGGAACTGGAATAACGAAGACGGTAGAGTAGACACATAGACAAGCTTCATGGGGCTGATGATTCATGGGAATGACGAACCCAATCATTTGACATGTCATCGATGCTATTTTACAAAATTTGTGATGGTTTTGTCGACGCAGCGATCAATAATCAGACACTAAAGATCTACACGCAACACTTAACATAGCTGTCAGATAGAACAGCAAAAAACAGGCTAATCACGATTCACTAAAAGTAACCATCAGTAAAATACGAACGAACAAGAGACATAAAACACAACATAATGTTTTCCTCGACCGTTTTTATGAAGACGTTGCACTAGCGCCTGATGAAATAACTCAAAATGGAATTCATCATCAGATTACTTTTTAATTCAAAAATGCATTCCTAGGTAGGCGATGTCAATTTCTAAGCGAAGGCTGAAGCTTTTTATGTTGAGGGACGCGCTTGCTCATGCTGTTCATTCGGTCGACAATGACAAATTTTGCATTTTGTCTTGCATTGAAAACGGCTGCATAGAAATGATATTAAGATGTGATGTTCCATGTAATCAACAAAATGCAATTCAAAGTGCGACATACATTTTTTTGTATAGTGCATGTGTAATTCTTCTAGCAATCGTTTCATGATTTTCACATCCCTACGTTATTCTAAACGAATGCTTGATTCTTTTCTGTCTATTTTTCTCACTCTCGGCGGTTTACGGTGAAGGTTCTATTGGAGAATGGAAAGAATCATATGAAAACCTTGTAATAAAACAAATATCTTGTCCTCCTCCAAATACTGAACAACATCATTGACTATCAGCGTTGGGAAGGAGCTGAGGAAATTGGAGTTGGTTTTTAAGAAGTTGGAATCTTTTGTGTGCAACACGTGTTCAATACTCCGATTCGTAGCAGGAAAACTAGAGTGTGGGCCACTGCTTTTTGTCTGTGATCGATGTGAATGCTTGGATTTCAGTAACTTCTGATACCTTGTCAACTATTGGCTCATCTTCCTTCAGGATGAGTGCTACTGCTTCACTGTGCAACGCATATTCCAAGCCGTCATCGTCTTCGACATCCACTTCGTCGTTTGTAATTTCCCAAGTTTTTAGAAAACAAAATCGGTGTCAAGAACTTAAAATAAACGTGCCACTAGAGTATCCGCCCGCTGAAAAATTAGCCCGATTTTTCTCATATCTCAACAATAGTAGAAAAATCGGGTGAAACCCCCGAGAGCGTAACCAATACGGGTTGCTCACCTTGTTCACCTTGGCCGGGCTCGATCCAGTTTCAGCCTCCCGGATGATCGGGTAGCACGGGGTGGCCCCTCAGTCCGTTGCTTCCACATGGCTCGGTCGGAGGCCATGTCTTCGTTTATCGATCTGACCTTCATTCCACTTGTTCTCGGTCTTCCCTTTCTTCTGTCGACAGGTTCTTGTTTCCATGCTGTTTTGCAGATGTTTTCCTCTGGTCTTCTGAGCAGATGTCCGAACCATCTCCATCGGCGAGTCTCAATTTCTTTGCTTATTGGGGGTACTTTGAGCATACGACGGATCTTATCGTTTCTTATTCTATCCTTCTTTGTCTTCCCCATTGACCACCTCAGCATCCTCATCTCTGACACTTCCCATCGCAATGAGGTCAGCTTTCTTCGGGGCCCAGAGCTCAGCATGGTACAGCATTGCGGGTCGGACCATTGTGTGGAAAACCTTGCCCTTGAGTCGTAGAGGCATCTTTTTGTCGCACAGGACACCAGACATAGCTCTCCAGTTCTGCCAACCTGCTTGTGTTTTCGCCTTCATGTCCCTTCCTGATGTGCCTTTGTCATCCAAGACAGTACCGAGGTATTTAAAAGCATCAACCGTCGGGATTGCGGTGCCTTGCAGATGGATGCGCTCACTTTCTTTCGTGCTGAGGTACACCGTCTTAGTTCTGCTTAGTCGCAAACCATGGGATTCAAGGGCTTCTCGCCATTTTTCCAGGCGCGCTTGGACCTTCTCCTTTGTGTCTCCTGATATTACCAGATCGTCGGCAAACAGTAGTTCCAGTGTGTCATTTTCTCCATTCCCTCTGATCGACTTTGATATCTCATCTAACAGCAAGATAAAGAGGTAGGGGCTTAGAGCAGAGCCTTGATATAGGCCTACCGAGACGTTGAAGCGGTCAGTATCACCGTGCTTTGATCTTACTGCTATCTTGCTGTCACTATACATGTCTTGTATCAACTGGACGTATGTTTCAGGCACACTTCTTTTCCTGAGAATATAGGGGATGTACTCCCTCGGTACTGTGTTATACGCCTTCTCCAGGTCGACGAACACCGCTCTAAAGTCTTTCTGTTCCATGAGGGCATCCTCTAGCCTCATTCGGAGGGTGAAAGTAGGTTCAGTGGTTGAGACACTCGGCATAAATCCGAACTGGTTTCTATCAATAGTTGTTATCTGTCTTAATCTGTCGCAGATGATTCGTTCCAGCAACTTAAGACCATGGCACAATAGATTTATATAATAATATAATAATAATAATCAAGACTTTATTGATGTACAGGCTCAGTACATGCATTACATGAAAAAATCACAAAAACTACAAATACAAGAAGGCTCAGTGTCTGCAAAAGGAAATGAAAGATCTTTTTAGTCTTTTTGTGCGCGTATGTGGAGGTCTTAAATTACAGGAGTTTCTCGCAGTTTTGAGTCGGTGTTCAAAAAGTTCTTGGAGCGGGTGCTCTGAATTATTGAGGACACTTGTGAAAAGAGAATGGCACATCTTCTCGGCTGCATCAAAAAGTGATACATAAACAAAATTAGGATCATTTATAATTCTGATAACTCGTTTTTCAACACGTGATTACTTCTCTTTCAGATAATATGGAATATTACAGAAACAGGGGTACGAATACAGTATAACAGATTGAATGAGTGCCTCGTATGTTTTGAAGATGACACTCGAGGGACAATTTGCACGCTTAAGGTTGTAAATAATACACATTATCGTAGACACTTTCTTGATGATAGAGTCAATATGAAGATTCCACTTCATGTCAGCGGAAAAAGTCAACCCTAGTATTCGCATGTTCTCCACTTTTTCGAGGTTAGCGTTGTTAGACGTAATGTTTCCGTGGACTAAGTCTCTTCGGTTGACGATGTCCATGAGATGGCATTTTCTAAAATTTAGGGGTAGTTCAATATCGGTGGCCCACTGGTTGATATGTTCCCATTCGAGCTGTAGTTTATCTTCGGTTTCTTGACAAACAAAGTGTAAAAACGTCAAATCATCCGCGTATCTCACAATTGAGGAGTTGTCGCACACGGGCCGGATGTTGTTGGTAGCCATGATAAATAGGATAGCCCCCAACACACTACCTTGCGGGACACCACTTGTGCAAGGTTTCCATGTTGAGACCTCACTTCCTATTTTCACTCTTTGTTTGCGGTGTGATAGAAAGTCTCTAATCAATGCAATCAATTGGACAGGTAGGTCAAATTTGATACAAGCGTTGATTATTGATTGGTGCGATAAAACGTCGAATGCTTTCGAAAAGTCCGTGGTTAGGACCCTGACGGCACCACTGTCACTGTCCAAGAATTTTAGGATACGATGGTATATGATTGTTAATGCGGTAGTACAACCTGCTCCGGATCTTGAGCGAAAAGCGAACTGTGATTTATCCAGTTTCTCACCGATGAAAGGCATGATCAACTTTTGCCTGACAATTTTTTCAAGTACTTTTGAAAGCAGAGGTAACAGTGATATAGGCCGGTAGTCGGATACATTTTTGGGTTTCGGGCATTTGGGGATCGGAGAGACGTCAGCAGATTTGAAGCACATGGGAATCCGGCCACTTGAAAGGCTCAAATTGAATATTATCGTAATCGCTTCACACAAGATTGCGGAGAAGTCCCGAAAAATCCAGAAAGGGAGGCCGTCTGGCCCACAACTCTTCCTTTTCAAGCCATTTAATAAGGACTCGACCTCAGAGAATGACACATAGGATGAAGTAGGATTAACAGTCGAAGATGCAGGAATAGTGCCAATATCAGCTGGTAACGTTTCAGGACGAAAACAAGATGAAAAGTGATCATTCAAATCTTCAGCTGAAAAAATGGGATCACGTTTGTCCTGAGCGTTTCTTCCTAGAAGGTGAATCGCTTTCCAAGTTTCACGCGAGTTGTTCGACGCTATTATTTTGGCAATGTACGAGGATTTCAAATGTTTGATATGCTGAATAACCTTCTCACGTAACCTTCGGTGTTTTTCCCATTTGCATTGCGAAAATGCTTTGTCTCTGTCATCAATCAAAATACGCAATGACGGACGAAACCATGGAGGGTCAGTGGATCGAATGCGCACAGTTCTCACTGGAAAGCACAATTCCTTGAATACGACCATGTTTGAAACATTCATATTACGCACTTTCTTCTTTGTCATGATACCTGGACCGTTCGCACAAGATTTCCAATGTATAACTGAGTGATCTGGACGGCCGAATGGAGGTAGCAAGTGCGGCTGGTACTCTGAATCGAAGTTAACAAAGATTTGATCGAGGACGTTGATACCTCTGGTAGGTCTTTTGACTAAAGGAACTAAGCCCGATGATCGAGAGAAGTCGTCATATCGAGTACGAAGTCCGTTGAAGTCGCCACATACGATAGTTCTTAGGTTGGTAGGATCACGAAAACAAGAAACACTGACATGATCAATAATGCTAAGAACAGTTTCTATGCACAAATTGTCTTTTAAGGCATCACTCCAGAAAGGATGCTAAACTGATATCACCAGTAAATGTAGCTCGTTGATAAACAGTGGATGAATTTCCGATTCACAAGTAGACATAGGTGGGATGTTAGGAGAAGAGTAGGTATAGCAATCTTTCACAAAACACAAGATACCACCGCCATGAATGTCTCGATCTAGCCTAGAGACCGAGTAATTAGAAATCGCTACAACGGAGTCAGGAATCGAGCTGTCTAGCCAGGATTCTGTGAAAACTGCAATGTCAGGTTCAAGCTCTCGAAGCCGCATACCTATTTCGTCAATTTTGTTCAAAATTGATCTCACGTTACTCAATAATAGGGAGGAGAAAAATCTGTTCACACGAGGCCGTCTGCCTTGATGGATATTGGAGCAATTAATCTTTATTAAATTCTGACGGGAAGGTTGTAGAGTAGGATGGGCTTCTGAGGCGTAGGAAATCGGTGATTAATTCTGGGTTGAATTATAACCGGAATTCGTCGTCCGTCGGGATTAGCATTTTTACTGAGTTCACTTTGGGACGCATTAGCATTCTTTTTGAGATCGCGCTGCACTGATTTATCGCCACAACGAATAAAATGATAGTCATCACCACTTGGCGTGACGTCACCAGTGACGCGACGGATCTTAAGGAACCACAATTTCCGTCTTGTCTTTCTTGGCAGAGGAAAAGCATGAGCTCGCAAGTTCAACAGGTCATCACGTGAATAACACAGACGATTTGGCGATGGAGTCGCGGTATGGCACATGTTGTTGACCTTGCTGATGACCGTGAATATCAGTCAGAGAGGAAACTACGATGAATGAATCACACGGGAAATGAAGGTTATGAGGCTCACCATGTGCAATTACGAGTATGAAGTTGGAACCAGTGGCAATACTAAATCACACTAATTTTCTGAGGAAAATTTAACTGCGCGGAGCAATATCGAAGAGAGTCACGTCGCACAACTATCTAGTCCGATCGCTACACAAAAATGAAAAGATCAATTCAAGTCCGAGATGCTGATGGGCAGGCAGACAAACAAAGCCACCGCCGAACGCAGCCGACACGAGACACCAACCGTCTCCGCCAAGCGCTAGAGAGCGAGTGAAATTATACCTCTGTAATTGCTGCATTCTCTGTGATCCCCCTTTTTCTTGTAAATCGGGACCAGTGTACCTTCTCTCCATCTCTCCGGTATCTTGGCGGAGGCTAAGATTGAATTAAACACATCGGCGATCTCATCTGTTTTCTTAGCAGCGCGCAAAGCTTCGGTAGGCAAGTCGTCTCTCCCAACAGACTTGTTATTGGCCATCTTCGATAGCTGATGTTCCACTTCCGCAGGAGTGATTTGGGGGACTGCCACATCGTTTCGAGGTGCCATACCGCAGTTGGCGTGAGGTCTCTCTTCGTTGAGAAGTTTTTCGAAGTACTCACACCATCGTTGCCGGTTACTGTCAGGCTCAATACACAAATTTCCTCGATCGTCTCTCGCATAGTATCCTTCGATGTTGTCCTTTGTCATTTTGTCCCGGCTTCTCACGATCTTATACACCAATTTCTCTCCCTCTCGGCTTCCAAGCTTATCGTATACGTCGGCTAGGCTTTCAGCCTTCGCTGATGCCACAGCTTTCCTGGCTGCCTTCTTTGCTTCCCTGTACACCGCTCTGTTTGCATCCGTATCGTCATTTCTCCATCTCTTGAAAGCTTCCCTCTTTGCCTTTAAAGCACTTTTGACATCTGCATTCCACCACCAAGATTCCTTTTCTCTGTAAGTCCCTCCACGCGTGGTACCACAAGTTACTTTCCCAGCTTCGTACAAATCGTTGCTCAATTTTTCCCATGATTCCCAATCCTTGTCGACGAGCTTCTCGCGAAAAACCTTCGCCACATTTTCTTCTTTCAGCTTCCACCATTTCACCTTTTGTAAAACCATCTTTGGCTTCTTTGTTGGTACAGCATGCTTTTTCAGGTCCATAACCACCAATCTGTGCTGAGTGGCTGCACACTCAAAAGGTAAGGCTTTACAGTCGCGCACATGTTTTATTTCATTTGCACTGATGGCAATGTAGTCGACTTGTGTGCTCCTTCCTCCACTGTTGTACGTTATGAGCTGAGACTCACGCTTCCGGAAACGGGCATTCGCAATGCTCAGATGCATCGCATCTGATAGCTGCAGGAAACTTTCGCCATCTGCGTTTGGGATGCCAAAGCCTTGGTTACCATGGGAACTATGACCGCCGCTTTGTTTCCCCACATGGCAGTTCATATCTCCTGCTAGGATGATGGTATCACGGTCCAAATCCAAGAACGTGTCCTCGAGGGTTTCGAGAAAAGCCTTCTTTTCACCAATAATTGTGCCCACCTGAGGGGCGTACACTGAAATGATCGTCCACACTTTCTGGGAAGTTTCATCCACAATCTTCACCGACATGATCCTGTCGTTGATCCTTCTAACGTCAATCACTTTAGTCAGTAGATCCTGGTGGATCACCAGACCCACTCCGTTTCTCGTTGTCTCTCCACCACTATAGAAGAGTTTGTACCCATGACCTATCTCTCTAGCCTTATTTCCCTTCCACTTTGTCTCCTGCAAGCAAGCAACGTCAACGTTCCGGCGAAGTAATGCTTCAGATATCTCGTAACTCCTTCCTGTCATGCTCCCGACATTCCATGTCGCTATTCTCCACTTGTGTTTATTTTCAGCTAGCTTATTTAGCCGCGGCCGCTGATAGTTCCGCGGTAGTCCTTGTCCACTTGTCGCATCACTCGGACGAAGGTGGGGCGCGTCGCTTCTAGCGGGGGACGCCCTAGCATTATTTGTAATTCACTGCAATGGACTATTAATTGATGTTTAATTTGGAGCAATGTTTTGCGGCCGGATGCCCTTCCTGACGCCAACCAACTTGTGTTAGGGATTTGGAACCCAAAGACCAATAGACCTCAAAAGACCTCAGCGAGCCTGATCTGCCCCGGTTTACAGGAGTGTCCTTCTCCGTCCCGTTATCGATGATGTAAAAGCGTGGGATAACTTGGTTGTTTAGTTACTACTGGCAATTCATGTAGTATCCAGGGGGTACGACCTGCAAGCGCCACCAAGCAGGTAGTCCGGAAGGGGGTCGGAAACCTGGACCTAGCCGGACTCGTGAACGTACAACCGTATGCCCCCATGGAAGGGTTGAAACCCGAATTTTAAACCGATTCTCAAACCGAATTTTGGACCTAATGATGTTTCTTTCGACCGAATTTAAACCGATTCTCAAACCGAATTTTGGACCGAATATACTTTCTTTCGGCCGAATTTTGGACCGAAAATCTTCCTTTCGGTCGAATTTTGACCCGAATATTTTTCCTTTTCGCACGAATGTTAATCGATTTTTGAATTGAATGTTCACTCGAATTCCACCGAAACGATCGGGCGGGAATCCGGGATACACAATAAATTTCCTATCAAGTTATATTAATCCCACAATGAAAAAATAAAAATTTGACCTCATTTTTCGACGAATTTGTTAAGCCAAGTGATGCTGGAAAAATCATTAATGATTACAAAAAAAGATGCTCATTACATGCCATACATGATTTTATGATTTAAATGTATTTCAACCAATGAATGGAAGAAGACGAATAATGAAATATTTCTATCGTTGTGAACAGGTGAACCCGGTTAGTATTCATGACGTACCCTAAAACCGACTTTCAATTTCAAAATGCATGATTTCAATTTCACTGCTAGCTGTATCAAAAAAGGTTCGATTAAAAGTGACAAGTGATGCAATCTGCACAATACAGCATGTTCACAAAATTACTTGTTCTGCACCTTAACTTGATGGAACTGATCGATTGAAAAGCTTCATTTTATGCAAGTGCGCGAGGTAAGTCAAAAATTGTCCGCACTTTTATTTAACATCCACATAAAAAAACTACTCAACAACCTAAATAAGAGTTTCTGAATATAGGTATGGTAAGTTTGATACCAGCAGTTGTCATGATTGGCATTGGCACATCAAATTATGTAAGAATTAAGAGAAACAAAATGATTGCGGATAATTTTTGACTTACTCTTGTACATTTCACTACATAACATGGTTTCCACAAAATTACTTGTTCTGTACCAAAACTTGATGGAAATCGATCGGTTGAAATGCGCTATTTTATGCAACTACATCACATCTTCCGTTTCTAAGATTGTAGCTGATGTCTTATTCTTGCGCTGTGCTATTAAAGTCTCTCGGCAGCGAGCGTATGCTCGCTGCCATTCAACTGTATCTAAAGATAACTGCATTTTCCTGCAGTAGGCCTCCATCAGACCAAATTTCTGGCGGTTGGCAGTTGTAGTATTTCTTCCTGAAAATGTGGTATCCATTAATTCATCTGAATCAAAAAAGGCACGGATGAGAGCACGCATCAAGGCAGACTTTACTCTTGCCCGCTTTTTGTCGATATTGCTCTTGGGCTGAAGTCCCTTCAATCTGGGAATTCTCAATTTCATCCATGGATTTGTAAGCACGAAGTCGAAATAACAAATCGTCCTTAGCACTTTTAGAAATCATCACCCTTTTAAATGAATCATCCAATGGCACTAAGTTGATTGGCATTTGATTGTCATTTTCTAACGAAGACATGTCGTTCAGTTTCATATTTTCCTCGTCAGTCAACCTCGCATTGGCGGTAGCACAATCAGTTAAAGCCGCAACATCCGCCGGATTCGATGAATCCAATACTGCTTTTAGTTCAGCGAGATTTTCTATGGACTTGCACACTATAGTTTGTACCAATGTGAATTTATCTTCTTTTCTCTCTTCTGTTGTTTTCATTTCCGACAATTCGTTTTGTAGTGTCAAATTTCTTGAAAGAGTATCACGTAACTCGGTTTCTGAAAAATGTAACTATCAGTTATAGTCGAATCACCAAAAGTCGTCACACACATAGAGTTTTCAAAACCAGTAATCGAATAATTGTGTTACTTTAAGTTATCTTTATTAGATTCGGACTTTGGAGTGTCTCTAAATGCACAGTCCGAGAGCACAAATTTGCGTTACAGAATATCATATAACTTGTAGATTTAAATGTGCAAAAATAGACTATTTAGACCAGATTGAAGCAGTGAGCTCTATTCTACAGTCGGATATATGTATAATCGTATGGATAGACATTTTTCTTGATAAGTACATAAATGTAAGCTAATTCAGTAGCTTACTTTGAAAAATCAACACTGGATTCTAGGATTTGAACAGAAGTACCTTTCGATTCACTTACGAAGAGAATCCGTCATTTTCTTCTGGTTTTGAAGCTCTATTGTCAAATGCTGGCATGATGTACAGCTACGAGGTAATGAAATTGTCTCCGGTCGTGCACACAATGAAACAGATGCATTTGCTTCCTTTTTATTTGGAAATGGTCCTTTGAGCATTGTGGCGTCGTAACGACGACCTGTTGATAGATTTTGTGCCAAAACAATGCTAACAGAAACACCAATACACGGTTCGTCCACACTGGAATCTAATCCGACTATGTTTTGGTACTCATTTATTACACCACACTTCCCCCCTTACACATATCCTTCCACATAATCCACCAAACACTTTTCTTTTGATCAGAAGGAGCATAAGGTTTGGTACATTGGCTTGTACAAGAATCGTCGATGGGTAACTCGACAACATCCTCATCATCAGTGCGGGCCTTACTCAATTTCAGTGTCTCATCATTTGGAAACTTTCGCTTGGAAAGAATCATTATGGTCTGAAAGAAAATATACTGAATTTCGCACGTATTTTTGATGATGTCATAATACTAATACTACATTTATGAGGAGTGAATGAATGAATGAATTTCGAATTTATTTAATGTGGCATTGCGCCAAAGGTTTCAAGACCACAGTACACTTGATAAAAGCAAGATAAATTATGAAACAAAATGCCAGCGTCAGAAAACACTAGCTAAGTAAAAGCCATTGGCTGCTGTTTTGAAGGTCTCAATGGAAGTTAACTCTTGAGTTGTTGATGGCAGTTTGTTCCAGGCACGACATGCTGCGGAGGAAAAAAGCCGATTTGTGGTATGTTTTTAGTCGAACTCCTGGGGCAGCAAGGGTAGACGAGTTTGCAGATCACAGATCCGAGCGTCTCGGAATGTCAGCGACTCTAAGTACGTATTGACGAAGGTATCAAGACATAGAAGGCATTTACATACCATGATAACCAAACGAAGATCGATTCGAAGGCGAATTGGGAGCCAATGAAGCTCTCGCAGAATTGGTGTGATATGCGACAAAGGAGGAAGGTCCTGAATAAGTCTGGCTGAGGCATTAATGACGGCTTGCAGGAGCGAAATGACACACTCAAGTAGTCCAGTCAACAGACACATGCAATAATCGAGTCTCGAAAAAGCTAGGGAGTCGATTAGAGTCATCACGAACTGTCGAGGAAGAGATCGACGGATGGAACGATTTTTTTAAGAGCAGCGAAGCACAGAGCCAATCTTTTGTTGACATGATGTTTGAAACACAATGTAGAGTCAAGTGTAACCCGAAGACAACAGAGGGTGGAGACTAGTGTAATCATGTCTGTCCGATACGAATTGGAGCTAACAATAAATCATGAAGGCGCTGTTTCGTGCCGCACCACATGAGATTGGTCTTATCAACATTAAGCATCAATTTGTTTGCTCTCCGCCACTTCTCCAGGATGCTTATACTCGAAGACATGGCGGATGAAAGTAATCTGGATTTTGATGGGGAATAGAGCTGTGTATTTGTATGTCATCAGCAAACATTTGTATTTGCATTCCTTGCTGTTGGACCAGCGGTATACTGAGAGGTTACCGACACTGATGAAACAGATTGAAATAATATACTATTGCGAGGAGCATTTTCCATTGTTAGCCTACTGGAGAAACAGCAATTTGGACCTATACTGCCACTACAAAAATGAGAGCAATAAAAAGATTATTATTACTTCGATTTATTATACTCAGACTTGCCACTAGACCAAAAAGCCTAAACCCAACACTAATCAATTAGGATCCCAAACCAAATTTCTATTAAGATTTGGCGAAATTGTCAGTCTGATTATATTCCTGATCATAGACTCCTAGATATATAATGTAGATAATATGTAATATGTAATACATTGAGATATAACGATAATACATTATCTAATACATTATATCTAGTTATATCTAATACATTAAGATTAGATATAACGTAATACATTGTATATCTAGGAGTTTATGTTCCTGATTACCGGCTCGACTAATATATTAAAAGTATATTAATATAATTAATTATTATTAAAAGATATACTTGATAGCTTGTAACAGACAACAGAACAACGTGTTGATCAAGCCTTTTATATTCGTTTTGTGTCGCTTCAACAAAGGCATTTTATTATGTGGTCAGCATGAGCCGAGAATACAGGGAAAGATGGACATACACACGCACGGAATAGCGACCGCACGGCGGCGGTGAGAACTAAAAGACCGACAGAAACACCGAGACTAATAGGATGAAGATGAATTCCCAGCAAACGAGGCTGACGCAAATCAGGCCATGATTACACAATCAGACAACAAAGGCCTCACGGTGGAGGCGAGAACTGAAAGACCGACAGAATCACCGAGACTAATAGGATGAAGATGAAGAAAGAGAATAAAAGGATGACCCAACTAATAAAAGAATACAGCATACGACAACTCAAAATTAACAACTCTTAATTAACATCACCGCCTACCATCACATGATAGAAGAGAAATGGCTTTGCTTATATCATTCTTCGCTAAATAGTCTAACACAAAGGCAAACACGTCACGTGATCTCCTTACTGCGCCGTTGAAAGAAGTATCAACTTCTTTTCTCAGCTAGAATGATTATGTCACGAGATTTCCTTACTGCACCGATGAATAAACTATCAATACTAATCAAACACAAAGGAAAACACGTCACGTGATCTCCTTACTGCGCCGTTGAATGAAGTATCAACTTCTTTACTCAGCTAGAATGATTACGTCACGCGATTTCCTTACTGCGCCGATGAATAAACTATCAACTTCTCTATATCCGATTTATTAACCGATGGAATCTGAACAATTGTAAGTATGACGAACGGCGTTCGTTATGGGAGGGAATGCATGACGAATGCCGTTCGTCATGGTAAGGAAGGGGTTAAGACACAATCATGTCTCGTGATCTCGTGGTAGGTTGAGACATGATAATCTCCATCGCTATGCGCGGAGGGTTTTTTAAGCTAAACCCACTTGGGGGGGGGCATTCTTCAGAAAAACATTTTTATGCCGATTTTGCAAATAAGCTGACATAGAATATATAGGCCTATACATCTATAGCCTACAGTATGTGCATGTACATAGGCCTACATACATGTACGTCCTACAACTACATGTATGTGCTACATTTGCAGTTGTTGTTACCACTTCCACTATCATTTTCAATTTCAGCCTGTTAGCTGTGCAAGCCTGCAAGGGCTGTAAGGGAATCAGAAAACTATCACTTCTATTTTCTGAAGAATTTTTTTACAAACTTTCTCTCTTTGTAAATTTCAAAATTTGGCTGAGAGCATCTCCGCGCTCGGCTTTTCAGGAAGTCAGACACAACACACCGCGGATCAAAGGATGCTGTTCCGCATCCATTTAATGCAACTTGCATTCGATAGTTCACAGCTTCGTTGAACATCTCCGTCCGGTCTGCCGTCACCAACTTGTGTACTGACACCATCCGCTCCGTTTGCATGGAGTGTGGAGCAGTGACCGCCAAAGCTGCGAGGCACTTTCGCAAAGCTCCCTTGGTGCACGAAAGCAATTGCCGTAGTCTTAGGGACAACTTGGCTCCATTGTCCGAACTTTCCGGCAACGTTGGAAGGGCATCTATTGTTGGCCGTGAACCTTCTCTGCCACAGTTATTTACGAGTATCTTCTGTGGGCAGTACTGTACAGGCATTTCACGTTTAAGTCTAAATTTGTTAAAGGATCTGTAAATTCAATTACATCAAAGCAGCAGGATATCACCTCTCGTACATCAGTTTGACATCAGTGCCCCCGTGAATGTAAACAAACTCTTGCTGGGGATTCTCTATTTCTTGGTTTAGAAGTTCACACCTCAATTTATTTCAACATTGTGATAAGAAACCTTGATGTTCAATCTGGTTCAAACTAAGTCACATGATGACTTCGGAAGGAACAAAATTAGTCTATTTCAGTCTTTGTACTTTTCGCAAATTGAATTGCCACATAATTACAGTACGGCATAGATATTAGGTATGCTTCTTCAATATTGCATTAAAATGATAGAATAAAAGGGTTGCCCCCAAGAGCCCTAAAGATCGTAAAAACTGGAAGGGCAAATTCGCATAATGTTATATTATGCACGTAAGATGAAGAGCGAAAATATGGACGTTGTCGGTGAGAAGTGCATTAGATGTGATGATAACACCATTGCTTTCTCTGACGCGGACAAGATGTGTGCCTGGGTCAGTCATTATGACATCCTGCTCAACACGGAGTTCCCCTGGAACCCGGGTACCTTGCGTGAAGTGGATTTGAAGGTTGGTCCTCCTTTGTATATTGATAAAACAAAGATTGAAGAAGAACTAAAGCACATGAGGAATGGAAAAGCAGCTGGTCCTTCAGGGATAGTTGTTGAGATGATCAGAGCAGGTGGTGATCGTGCAGTTGAATGGATAGCTGGGCTTGCGAATGCCATTATCAGAGAAGGTCGGGTACCTGAAGATTGGAATTTATCTTTCTTGGTCAACTGCTATAAAGGAAAGGGTGATGCTCTTGACAGAGACAACTACAGAGGTCTTAAGTTACAAGATCAAGTCCTCAAAGTCATTGAGAGGGTGTTTGAACCTATTATCAGAGAGCAGGCTGATATAGACTCCATGCAATTTGGTTTTATGCCTGGACGTGGTACCACTGATGCTATTTTTGTCCTAAGGCAGCTGCAAGAAAAGTTTCTCTGTAAGCGGAAGGAATTATTTTTCCTCTTTGTCGACCTTGAAAAGGCCTTTGATCGAGTGCCTCGCAAAGTGTTATGGTGGTCAATGAGGAGAATCGGTATTGAAGAGTGGGTTATTAGAGTTGTTCAGTCCATGTATGAGTGTCCTAGATCGAGTGTCCGTATAAATGGGAAATGTAGTCCTGAGTTTAATGTTACCGTTGGAGTCCATCAAGGATCCGTTTTGAGCCCTTTGTTATTTGTTATTGTTATGGAGGCGCTCTCACGTAATTTTCGTACAGGATGCCCCTGGGAAATGCTCTACGCGGATGACCTGGTCATTGCTGCCGACAATCTGGCTGAGCTAGAACAGAAAGTTGCCCACTGGAAAGGTGGTCTAGAGTCGTATGGACTACGTGTCAACGTAAAGAAATCGAAGATCCTGCATAGCACGAGTTCCGAAAACCGAGTGCTGAAAGAATCGGGCAAATTTCCATGTGGTGTATGCCATCGTGGGGTTGGTAGTAATTCAATCTACTGCGCACGATGCAAGAGATGGATACATCATAAATGCTCTGGAGTTAAAGGTTCTTTGAAGACAGATCCTAGCTTTTCTTGTAAAAAGTGCCGTGGTGTTGCTGCACAAGCTCCTAAACCGACCGCTAGTAAGCTTCGTATTGGTGATGCTGATTATGAAGTTGTGCCTGCATTTTGTTACCTGGGTGATATGTTAGTACAATCATGTGGCTGCAGTGAGGCTGCTGGACTGAGAATTCAGCTGGCATGGAAGAACTTTCGTGAGCTCATTCCCATACTTACGAACAGAGACATCCCCTTCAGCAGCCGAGGTCATGTCTACTCCATGTGTGTGAGAAGTGTTCTGTTGTATGCAACCGAGACATGGCCAATCAACATCGAGGAGCAAAACCGATTGTGCCGTAATGACAACGCAATGGTGCGGTGGATCTGCTCCAAGCGCCTATCTGATCGAGTTCCTATGGATGAGCTAAGGTCTAGGCTTGGTATTCATCGACTTGAAGATAGTGTGCGCTGGAGAAGACTACGTTGGTACGGACATGTACAACGCATGGATGAAGCCGACTGGCCTAAGAAAGTTCAGACCATCGAACTCTCAGGAAAGAATCCACGAGGCCGACCAAAGAAACGTTGGCTTGACAACATCAAAGAAGATCTTCGAAAATGGAATCTATCCTCCGTCGACCCTTCGGATCGGACGGTGTGGAGAAATGCCATCAAGCAAAATCGACATTTGCGGACGTCCAACCCTTGCAACACGAGGAAAAGAAGACGGTAAACCGTGGAGTGAGTGAGTGAATGAGTTAAAAAATCCCCTGGATATGCGGTTGCGCGCTCTCATCGAAAGATACAATAGCGACATCCTATTGGGAGAATTTAGGCACCAATCATCGCGTATTTTACGTCTCGTGGCCGTGTTTCGATAATTTAGTAAACGGGCGAAAAATTTTATCGAGTTAAGGCTGGAATATACTCAGTGCGGATTCTCAACGCAGTGCGCTGCGTGGAGAATCATCTCATTTCCCGCGCTAATGGACGTGAGAACACGCTTAGCAGTGCGTGAACGTGTTGTCCCGCAGTGAGTAATCGATAAAATTTGCAACACGCACAGCGACAAATATCTTCACGCAGTGAAGTTAGAAACAGTCAAACATTTTTTCTCCACGCACAGTGAAATGGCTTGCACTAGCAAAGTCGATATAGACTCTGAAGAATCTTTTGAGGAAAGGCTGATAGATATTGTTCAGGAATATCCTCATCTATGGCGGATCGACAGCAAGAAGTACTCGGATCGCCTGCGTGCCACAAACTCCTGGGCGGAGATTTCTGAAGCATTTGGTGTTCCGGCGGAGAGGGCCCAATCGCGCTGGAGATATTTGGGAGATGAATATATTCGCAAGAAGACGGGGGAAGCGTGCAGCCAGCGATCAGGTAGGAAAGCTACCAAAAAGGATAAATGGAAGTTTTACGCCAGTTTATGCTTTCTTGATACTATCGTAAAAAGCCGAGAAACCTCGGGCAACGTTAAGACGAACGACGAGAACGCTCAACCTGCCGGGGAGCAACCTGAAGCGCCTGCTCAGGTCGAGCCTACTACATGTTCAAAATCGAGGAAAAGGCCTATCTGCACACAGGAAGAAGAGCGTGACTTCGAGGAATCTATCATTAAAATCTTGAAGAAAACGACAACAGATCATCCAACGGAAGAAAACTTTGGAAAAGTGATAGCTGATGGTATTACACATTTACCTCCGAGGCTGAAGAGTCAAACTAAGATGAAAATCTATCTATCAAGTAAGTTTTGACTATAGCATGCATGCTTAACCATCTTGCATTCTCAAGTAATCACCATGCAACTCGATATTTCTAGTGATGTTGAGTGGTCTCATGTACCATCGTCATATATCTTCTTTTTCAGTTGTTGTTTTCTTTAAAAAATGATTTCCCTCTACTCAGTTTATAAATTATTTAAAAGTTGTTGTTTTCGTCGAAGTATTAATAAGCAACACATGAGCACAACTTTCTTAGTGCGTCTGTTCATGATCACAGAAAAGGAGAAATGCTCACGCAGCTATGTGCGGAGAAGTATATTTTGATGCAGATAAGAGTGTGCGTGAATTTTTTCGGCCTCTCACGGGCAGAGCGTGAAATCTTAAATGACTGCGGGAAATCCCTGCCACTGAAATTTTACGCAGTGAAGAAAACACGCTCTACGGACTGAGTATATTCCAACCCTTAACCGAGTTATCAATCAGGAAAAGCAAATATGCTCTTAAAAGTCCCCCAAATATGCTCTTAAGTTTTAAAAGCATATTCCTAAAAAGTGTGAAATATGCTTTTATATTCTCTTTCAAAATGTTTACTTTTAAACGCCATTACTGTGGTTTTAATACATCTTGTCAGCATAGATAATCTCAAATATAAAATCAATCTCAGAAAATCTCGATAATAAATCAAATCACAGGCCTGTGATTACTCCTCAAATTCCTCAGATTCCTCAAATTTGTTTATTACTCCTCAAATCCTCAAAAATTCCTCAAATATAGCTAAACTATGAGACATTCCTCAAATATGACACACTACAGACTCAATGTAGGATAATGTATTGTTTTTTGGCGAATGGCGATGATATGTAAAAGAACATCTAAACAAGAAGCTAAGATAGAATCCTATAACATGTATCCTACATCCATACTGCTAATCATGAATCACTCATGATTTATTACTTTTCTTTTTCGTTTCTCATGATTTATAACTTAATAATTTTTCTCTTACACACCTGGTAGATTTTAGATAGCGTGATCCCGCTGTGCTAGTTAGATCTGATATTTTGATTGGAAACATACCTGTCCTTTTATCATCTGAATGGGCAGACTGTTAAATAGAATCTTTTCAATATATTAGTGATAACCATAATTTTGAAAAGAACGACTTGCTCACCAATTCATTCCATATGAGGAGAGGAGAACCGTTGTTGTCCTTCAAGTATTTTTAAATTTCTAGACATTCTAGGACATGATGATTTTCTTTTAGGCATGTCATACTCGTATTTAGCCAGTCGTTAGCTTGTTTTTTTAATTTTGTTACCTTGACACATTTTGTTACGTTGAATTGATCTTGTTTCATGTCGTTTTCTTTTCTGTAAGCTTCAGGGCTGCACATGTTCTTTTTCGTGCGGACTTATTTTGCTAAGCATAGAAGTTGTCCGAAGTTATTGGGCCGTATGCATAAAAATGAGAAAATCTTTTTCTCACAATTTTGTGAGATAATCTTATCAATTAATGCATAAAATTTCTCACACTCATAAGCAATTTTTCAAATAGAGAAATTCTTAGTCGTCTCAAAGATGAGAAAAAGGCATGCATAAAAATGAGTTTTGAGATTATCTTGCTAGAAAATCTCATAAAATCATAAGCAACAAATTCGTCGCTCAAGACCGATCAATTAGTGTCATGGAAACTGAAGGATGACTAATTCTTAGTCTATATTTTCGCACACACAATATATCTTCAGTCGGTTTCATTTAAAATCATGTTGAGCTTTAGCGTAGGACATGTAAGAAGCAGAAGGATATTTAATCAATGTCGGGAAGTAGCAAGTAGCCGTTATAAAGCTTTACATCGCTTTGACGAAGAAAATATCGAGTGGTTGGCATCTTATAATCTTCCAAACCTCAGAAACAAGGGGTGGTACAGTTTCATCTAAACAGAAGGTGGAGATAACTCTGAGATATCTTGCCAATCCAGGTTTTCAAACTCATATTGCTGAACAAACTGGCTTTCACCAATGTACAGTTTCGAGAACAATAAAGGAAACAGTCCCGTTAAATAGCCGCAATGGCGAAACAATGGACAAAATTTCCCGTAAATGCTGCTGAGAAACGAAAGGCAAAAGTCAGTTGGTTCGACGAGGTGGGTTTCCATCGTGTATAGGAGCACTTGATTGTACACACATCAGAATCGATAAACCTAAGGGTGCATTTGGAGATGAATACATCAACCCTCAAAGGAACACCAACATTAAACGTACAAGCCACTTGTAACGAAAAATGGATGTTTACAAGTATCGACGTAAGTTGACCTAGATCTGTTCACGATAACCGGATCTTCAAAAATTCAGAACTGTACAGGTTAGTAGTAACCCACGTTTTATTTAAAGGATATATACATGTAGTACTCTGCAGGGATCTTTTCTGTGACTTCCCCAACAAAAGTGTAAAAGACTCACTTAAAAACTAAACTTAATCCAATCAAAAGTAAATAGTAATTTCACAGCATTGGCATAACTATACTTTTTACTGAACAATGAAGAAAAAAGGAAATAGCAGCAATAATAACAATCACGAAGATGTTAAAGGTAAATCTCCATGAGACCATAGACCCTGAGACTGTCGGTTGTCATCGAGCTTAGTGAGTCGAGATTCGTCGGGACATTCGGAGGGATCGACTGATGGTAAAGCACATATCGTAATTATTGTTTATAGAACATGAAACATGGTGTCCGCGGCCTAAAAATGTCCTCGAATATCATTGAGTGTCACAGATGGGCCGCTTATGTATATTTACAATAACTTCATATGTCGAAGAATGTAGGAAAAAGTTTTTATCTGATATGTCAGACAAAACTTGAACCGATTTAGCAGACACATAAGTAATTTAAGTTAACCACGATCGATGATTTAGTATACTTCTAGATATCAATTCAAATTCTTGAATCGTGTGAACGCTTGCATAAAAATTCTTTGACCTCTTATCAGCCCGTCCTCATATGTCTCATGTGTTATGCTTAGGTGTCGACTTTCGGCTGTAATCGTTAAATGACATGTAACATCATTCTTTAGTGAAACATGCTTTCCGACATGAGGAATAATATGTACGTTTTCAGCATCGCAACGGGAGGTTCTCTCTATTTTATATGTGGTGGACATATGGCTTTCCACAGACCTCAAACAGTGATCAATATATAATTTATCAGTTAATAACTTAAATTCAATGGCTTCAGAATTTCTATTGCAGATGTTTTCAGTGAATCTTATTTTTTTATTAAATATCTGTCCCTTATGTCTGACCAGAAAGGCATAATTCGCTTCAATGGCACATATCAGTTTACATCAGGATTGATTGAAATCATGATTTTTATTTATATAAAGAACCTGGTTTACTTTTTCCACTAACTGACTCAGTCCACTTTGCAAATGAGTAAGAAAACACAAGTGATTCCAAATAGTTCAATTAAAACTTAAATAAGCTATTTTCACTACAGAGAAAGTATTACAACTGTGTTAAGGTATAGTCAGTCAGTTGCTCATCATGGCAACTATTACTCACATCAACAAGACGTCTTTTCTCTCCTAAGTATTTCTTCTTTAAGCGGACGTAGGACAATTGTTCAAGTAAAATCAATCTCTGCAACTCGGATTATTCAGATTTTTCGTTTCTGGAGTCTCACCGGCGAGATCTTTCTCCTTCCTTTTCCCCGGTACCGATGACTTTGCTGAGCATGAGTATTCAGGAAGATTCTCCATGGACGATTCAAATCCAGCTGAGACAGCTCCTTCTAAGCGCGCGAAGGTAGGATTTTCGTCATGCATAAGAAGATTAACCAGATTTCTCTCCCACGTTAATAAATTGATTGGTTTGTTACCAGTCTTGTTTCTGTCACTTTTATTTTTGACGCGCATCTTCAAATTTGCTATTTTCTTGATCATTTTTTTCCTTATCAAAAGGTCGACCCAACAATTGCGTCATAGATGTACACACTTAAGCAATCGCCTCACCTTTCTTCGATTTTTGTTGTAGTGTGTTGCTTTTCTCAAGTAAAACTGGATAGGTCTTCAGTATATCGACGAGAATTTCATTTTCATTCTCCAATAATTCTGCTGTGCTTGCAGTAAACATCTCACTGAAGTGCATCGATCGTATAAATGGTAAACGTCCGACGAAAGAAGATATTCGTTTAGCAACATGGAAACAGCGCGATCGAACAATCACAAATGAGGACTACGACAACAAAAATAAGTGATGCATAGTTGGAATTCGTATTTGACTACATGATTGGCTCATGAACAAAAATTCGCTTGTGATTGTATTAAACTAGGAGCATGAGAAAAAGAAATTCTCGTTTGCTTTGCATTAAATGTGATATTGCTCACGATCTCATTGCAGGTGGTGACAAAATCTGTCAATCAACCGCTGCAAATATCTTAGCATTGAAAGAGAATTTCGTCTACTCCGAGCAGAACTTTATGCATACATAAATGAGAAAATCTTAAGTATGAGAATATTTTAGCTTCATATCTGAGAACTTCTTTTTGAGAAAATCTCATTTTTATGCATACGGCCCATTGTCTGTCGAACTCCTTAGTGCAATACTTCCACGTATTTAATGAGTAAAACACAGCGATCAACCTACAGAAATTGTATATTTGAACACCGCAAGCAATTCTTTTACTTCTAACTTCATAATATTGCTTAGAATTCCAACAATAAAATGCATGTTCAATTATTTTCATTAATTATCTTGACCTTTTTCACAACCTTCTTTATATGTTTCTGCGACTATATGGCTGCTAAATGCATGCCTGTACTTCTTAAAGAACTTAAGGATATCGATCTTCTATATCCATTATATTATAACACGTAGGTCGCCCAGCCCACTTGGATTTCTGTGCTCTTATCAACTGAAGCGTTTGCTTCACTCATTCTCTTCCATTTTTTTCCGCTGAACATGAACACATCCGACGGGGTAAAGCGGATAGTCCCTAAATTTATTGTCTATCTGCCTCCTAGTATGAAGCTCTGCTATCTCATGAGACTTTTTGCAGCTACGTTTTCCAGGGTGTACCGACCGACATTTATCCTGGATGAATTATTCACTTATAGATCGTTTTCATAATTTGCTGAACACAGGTTGGTGTGAAACTAGTGCACATGTTGCTTATCGTTGCATGCGAAATTCAGATTAGTTAAGACATTGAACCACATAGTACTGGGTTGGTAGATTTTCAACCTGGGTCTACTGCAAGATTTGGACGTCAATATCTTTGCGCAACTTCATGCGAATAGAGGTGATCATCTTTCACTCTTTGCCTGTATGAGACCAACAACTTAATTGGCAAGCCTGTTTCCGACACTTGTTTTGTGTTGTATGAGAGAATTCATGTTCATTTGAATGTAAATCGGAGCAATGTGATCAAACGCTAACAAGTAAACAAGACCCACCAAAACGTATGCAGTATAAAGTAATATTAATAAATTAGTGTAATGTGGCGTATCCTTCATAATAAATTACTGACTTTTTTAATTCACAAGCATTTCGTCAGCGATTTTAAGCTTTCTATACTTATGGGTTACTCTCCTCCCAAATTTGTCCGTAAAAAGTGATCGTTACAAAGCCCCAGATGCATGTAGTTGGGGATGTATCCTACATTCAAAAAATTACAGTATACAAATCTGACAAGCATCATTGAATTGGAGACGATAGCGTGGAGCAGAGCGATATCAGCAGCTTGATCTGACATCCTCTGTTCGACACATTCTAAGCAGATAATACTTGAGGCAACAAATTAATTTCGTAACAACGCGGGAAGTGATTATGACCAAGTCAGTATTCCTTTGCAATATACACAACTTCAAAAAGTGTGGCGGCGTGTGGTGTGGTCAACCCTGGGGTTATCTTCTTCTGTGTGACTTTCATGATTTGAAGTTTGGCCCAAAATCCGTGCTAAAATTTGTAGTTTTTCTCGCAATTATCATATTAGGCTTCATTTCCATTTCTCAAATTTTTCACAAAAAATCCTCAATTTTTTTCATAGGTTAATCACAGGTCTGAAATCATGAATTGAATTAAACAAATTTTTGGTGCATGAATTGTGCAACAAAATAATAGAATCCAAAGTACTTCAATTGATTTCATGACAAAACAGGAATACTAACATCCAGTTAGTTAGGAAGTCGTTTAGAGTTGTAAGAAATTACAAAGTGCTTCATCAAATTTTCATCAGTAAATTTGCAGCGATTACTTCTGAAGAATGACTTGAATTCACTGAAGCTCCTCTCAACTTCCACGCTTGTCATTGGCGCATATTTGTACTTACAAACATCGTTCAAAGTATGCGCTTCTTTCCATTTTAGAGAAGAAGATCCAAAGATTGCATCACGGATCACTTTCATTTCACTCCAGCCTGGATTTCCATCCAGAACAAATTGCAGTTTTTCCACTGCTGCAATTGCTGGCTGTCCAGATGTTTGCAAGTGTCTTTGCAATCTATCCATGATGGTAAAATACTGATCCAGTGTCAGACCACGACTCTCCAATGTTTCACTAGTGTCTGGCAATATACGAAAGTGGGCAGTAATTTGTAGCAGTTGTGGAGCCACATCACCAGTGTCTCGTATAATAGCCTGGAACTCCTTGACAGCTGAAGTATCTTCCTTGAGTTCCATCACAAAATTTGCTATGGTTTCCCAGTGTTCGCCATAGTAAAATGCAGCTTTCAACCACGTGCCCCAGCGTGTTGCCACAGCTTTTGGAGGCAGTGTCAATGATGTTGTCGAGAGGAAGCTTTCACGATGGTGGTGCTTTAGAAAATAATTGCTCGCCACATGCAATGACACGGTTGACTAAAGGATATTGCTGTCGTATTACTTCAGAAACTCGATGTAGGGCATGGGCTAAACATGTGACGTGAATTAATTTAGGGTAAAGGCACTTCAGCGAGGAGCCCATTTTCTTCATATAGGCGGCTGCATCACTAACAAGTAGAAGTACCCTGTCATAATGAAACTCTCCAGACCAAAGTATTTGAAGTGCGTTGTGGATAGTTTGCGCAACGGTTGTGCTGTTGGTGATGTCGAGAATGGCAGAGTGAATCAAATATGGGGGCTCGGACGACTCTGTTGTAAGCACACCGATAAGAAAGTTGCAAATGCATCGGTTCAGGCAATCACTACTTTCATCAACAATAATGTATATTGAACTATCCCCAACTAAATCACGAATGGTACAGTATGCGACAGCAAGTTCGCAACATCCCGCTTGAACTGTAAAATCCAGGAATTAATCAATGTTCAATCTATTTTGTTTATCATCAACAACAAAAGACCGAGCTGCTATGACTATTATGTATTGCAACTTCACAATAGAACCCAACGATACACAAAAACAACAGGTAAGATGATAAAATGATCAAAATCTAGTATGATGTCCTTTCGACTGGATCACGGCCTTCACACGCTCACCCATAGAATTGACCAGTTTTTTGCAGGTATCCTGAATTTCATCGTCGTGATACCAGGTGTCGAGAAACGCACGAATGATTTCAGACTTGTTCTTTGGGCGCTTCCGTATTATTCGGCGCTTGATGATCTCCCAAAGGTTTTCGATTGGATTCAAGTCCGGTGATGAAGCCGGCCAGGACAACAAGGGGATTCCAGCGTCGTCGAATCGCTTCATGGACTTCCTGCTCATGTGTCAGGGTGCATTATCTTGCTGGAAGTAACCATTGCCTTCACCAAATAATTCCATCATCTGCGGAATAACTCTAGAATGGATTATTTTTTCAATGTATTGGTCACTATTCATCATTCCGTCTACCACATGAACTCGGCCGGTCACGTTCCAGCTGAAGCATGACCAAAACATGACTTTCACAGGATGCTTCACCTTGCATTTATAATGGTCCGATGTAGGCTGATGACCATCCACAATCCGAACAAAGCGTGGACAGTCGTCAGAGGCCTCGATTATTGTCTCGTCACTCCATAGTACTGTTCGCCAGTCGTCGTTAGTCCACGCCTCGTGCTCCTTTGCCCACTCAAAACGAGCCTTGACATTCTTTTCCGTTAAGAATGGCTTACTCTTCGGCCTCACTGCATTGCATCCAGCCTCATTTATCGCGCGTTAAACCGTTCTTAATGAGACCGAGTCTCCACATGCACCCAACTGTTCTTGAATGTCCGATGCTGTAGCTCGAGGGGATCTAACGACGAGGTTTCGTACGTTTCTAAGATCAAGATCATCGAAGTGTTTGTTATGTCCGCCACAGTTCTTGTAGTGGGTTTCGCAGTCTCCAGTTTCTTCATATCTTGTTACGACTTTGCTAACCGTGGACACATTCACCCCAACGTCCTTCGCAATTTCACGCATACTTTTGGTGGTGTGCTTGTACAGACTGGTAATCTCAATTCTCCTCTTGTTTCGGTCGTCCAACTTGCGTCGAATCAGGCGTACAGTAGGGTATGAATTATTGTGAATAATATCATGGCAGGATTTAGTGAAATTTAAACCTGAATCAATAACTCCAAGCAGCCATCAACTACCATAGATATGAATCAATAACCTATAGAAATCATTCTGTATGAGAAAAATGACAGAGAGGAACATAGCACGTCAAAAACAAAAGTTGAAAATCAAAGCTTCTGATGACGAACCTGCCTTAACGCCAAACGTGTGGGTTGTCACCAAAAGAAATTTGACAGTTTTCTGTAGCTGTTTACAAAATAAAATCATAAAATGAAGATGTTTCGCATGTTAAGAACACGATTACACGAGTGACAGTATTGGGGTTTCGCTGCCTCTAAAAACCTAGTCGTAAATTAATAATTACAAGGACATTCAATAACTTAAGTAATCGAAAATGTCTGAAATATCTCAAATGAGAAGTGGTAATATTTACGTGGTACATCTAATACTCAATCGTACTATCACTTAATGTCTACTTTAGCCATATTTTACTTTATGTGTCAGACTAGTTCATGTATAGGACTCACAACGTGTGAATGAAAATGTTGAATATACATATATGAGGGTGTTGCCAACTTGCTGTCGCATACTGTAGTTATTGTGGAATCATACAAGTTACTCACTTCACGACGACACGATCTCTCACTTGGGATGTTAAAGGTGTTGTATTTGACCAAGGAACGCAGAGTCGGGTTTTGCAGCTTGAATAAAGGAGTGTCTGTAGAGATAAATGCGCCCACCAGCTCATTGGTGAAGTTGTCCTGACTTTTTGAGCTTTGCAAGGAAGACGTCGTTGTGATGAGTGGTGTTGAAGTGCTTTTTTGCTTAGACTTCAGCTTGTTGTAGTATCTGGCTTCTTTTGTCACCACATATATTCTTGTCACATGCCTTGCAACGTAACACTTCACCATCGGTAGAAAAAACACTTTCGCCAAATTCCCTCACAAAACTTCGCAGTCTAACAGAACAAATTGTCTTTACTTTTGGCATCGCGTGTCTCTCGTTGCGTACAGGGTTGCCGCGGTTTTCAAGAAATCAAATTCCAGGAGGTTACTGAACGATTTTCCAGGAGGCCTATTTTCTTAAAATATACATTAAAAATTGGGACGTTATGTTTGAAAAGATTTTCAAATAACATTTACATCAAATCAATTGTCAAATGAATGGGTTATTATGAAGCTATCCCGAAATAGTTCAACCTAGTTAAATTACATGCTAACAAAAGTCAAAAAGTTATTTGTTTCCTGAGTATATTTCCGAATCTATTTTGCGTCCTTTTTCTATTTGTTTTTCAATCTCGGCTACTTCCTTCCGCTTCTCGTTGGCGCGTTTTCTCATTGCGTTTGATTTGGAGAGTAATGTTAGATCCGCCATATTCTCCGCCTGATTTGCATATTCATCGGATGACTGAAAGGAAATCGTTGTTATGTATGCAACAGATTGCGCGATCAACTTTATGTTTACATAAATGTGATAAGGTACTATAAAGCTCTATATGTGGTACACTTTAGATTATACGATCCTCCTAGGACTCATAGATTCCTTCTGCTAATTCATGTTAAACGACAAATCCCATTTAATAAGATTTGTGTATATCCTGATTTAACTTACTGCTTTATCAGATAAGGGCGTGTATATCATTGAATAATTCCCACTTTCTATCTGAGTGAAAATCTATTTTATTCTTACCTCAAGCAATGCAGTGATATCAATTTCAATTTTCTGTTTCTTGCTTGAAATTGTTTCGATTTCTTCCAATTTTAAACGGCACTTCCGCTCCTTTTCCGTTTCCGCTTTTTCTTTGGACTGCATCTCAAGATGTAATCGATACCTACTTCTAGATACCTTCACTGACTGCATCAGGTCGTTTGACAGTTCTACATTAAGTATGCCGCCAACGCGATCAATGTGGTTCCTAATCAACTTCCGAGATGTCAGAAAGAGCTCCAGCTGATTTTCTGTTGCGATCTGGAAGGTAATCGTCAATCGAAATAGCTGGTGGATATGTAGCTATTGATGTGCCAGGTTGTAATCTTTACTAATATAGTATACTACACTATGATATTGTTACTAATTTGATAACTACTTTTAATTCTATACAAATCATTTACATTTCAAATTACATCCAAGCAAAAAAATACCTCCCATAACAATGAATCAAGAGGAAAAATCAACAATGGGGGTGTTTGCAAAATACAGCTTCAATATAGAACATTAACAGTAACATAAACAAGTAGCAACAAGAATCGGCAAACCAATTCAACATCACACTTCAAAATTACTAACAAAGATTATATTGACCTTTTCATTAATTGAAAACCCACGTTCCACAGTTGCCTGTCCATGTGACAGGCACAACATCTGCTTCACCAATTGCCAAGCGTTTTGGAACTGTTTCTTTTGTCCCATGAACATGCGGTAGAAGGCATCCAGGCGGTCGCTTTCCGGATTAAATCTCGTCGAATTTGAGATCAGTGAAATTCGGAATGAGATGATTTCTCGAGTGATGAAATCAGCCTTTCTAGGATCAATACGCCCACATTTACGCATAATATCTGAAACGTGTTGGTTGACCACTGGCTCGCTGCTTGAAATCAAAAGATCGAGAATAGCAACATTCCTTGCAAGTTCGTGTACCAAAGGACTTTTCTCAAGTAGCTTTTGCACAATTGTAATGAAGAAAAGCTTACATTCATTTCGGAAAGACAATATCTGAAGATCTGAAACTTTCTTGATTGACTTCACTTTCCTGAGTCTTTCTTTGGCCAGGAAACCAATTTCAACTTGATTTGACTCCTTATGGTTTGTCTCATCCCCGACGTCTAATTTGATCAAATCAACGACCGAAATACACTTTGACATAACCTCTTCCTTGATGAAACGTTTGCAAAGACCACATATGAGCATAGCAATTTCATTTATCATTATAGGCAGCAATGGAGAATCTTTCTGGAATGATTGAAGGAAGGGCTCAATTTCTTTTGCAACTGAAATAAACACATTCAGCTTGGCATCAAGAAGATTATCTCCGACAGCTGATTTGACGGTTTCGAATGTCTTCGTTTTTGGTAAAGATACCTTTTTCGTCGTTGCTGCATTTACATGCGCTGACATGTATGGCAAGCATTCGAGAGCTTGTTCTGCAACATTAATATTTTCGAGCCAACGAACACAGCAGAATTTTTTTGGCCAAACCCCATTCGGTGAAATCGTCAGGTAGTCTTCTCGTCGAGCTGGACTTTCCTTGAGCAAATCGTATAGAGCGGTGAGAATTGATTCTAAGTTCCATCCAGATGCTAGACACCCTCTTCGGAATGCATTGTGTGTAACATGAAGTCCACATGAACCAACATCCAGCAGCTTCCTTCCGGAGTGTACAGAATTGACAATTCTATTCAGCTCGTCGTAAACTGCCCAGTTTACATTTCGCTGGCTGAGAGCAAAAACATCGTATCTGACAAAAGATGAAATCGGAGAAAAACGGGGGTAAAGGCAAAATCGCGATCGATAATTTTTGAGAAGTTAATAAGGAATAATTTTTCAGTTATTATGTTTTGTTAGGCTTCGATTTCGTAGATTTCGTAGTTTTGATGCCTTGTTCAAATTTAACGTCGGTTACGATGTTTTTGCACTGAATAAAGTTGGATTTTGTTTTGTGCAAAATCATATTATTTGAAATTGATTTACCATAAACTGTACCAAATCTCTAGTTTATAGGTCACGTTTTACAGAAAACTACTTTGATTGGAATACAGTGTGATTTATTTCCACCAGAAATACAGTAGAAGTAGGCTTATTCTGTTTAGAGGCCTAGGCTGAGAATTTCACAGTTTTAAACAGAACAATAGGCCTATATCAAGATATCAACACTCGAAGGGCTAGATCATAAATCACGATAGAAGAGGAACACAGCTTTTAACAGATCTTGCTTTCTTTCTTCATTTATTTTCCTTCGTTGTTTTCTGTTTTGTTGTGGACAATGTGACGAGAATTCATTATTCCAGTAAAGGCTGTTACTTTACAGAGATCTTGATTGAGAACGTTGAAATCAATGATGTCTTCGTGTGTCAACTCATTCACATGGTACGGTTGCTTCTTATTTGCACTTCGAATGATCCTATGATAGTGGGAAGGTAGATATACATCTTGTTTCTGGATTTGGGACTCTATACACGAATGCATCGAATCAGCTTCGTTTTGCGAATGACCTGGTTCGAAAAACTTTTGTTCAATCTTCTTGAGGTTCTGCGATATTGACAGGGATAACGATTCTGTTTCTATTTTGTCCTCCACAAGAATCGCTGTATAGTTTGACGTGGTTATGGTTCGCATTATCAGCACATATCAACCACTTAGTGAGAGCCGTTGCAATCTCATTCGCTCCTCTCGCTGCCTCTCCTTCATGCCACACATAACACTCTCCTTGCTTGGAATGAAGATTCAAAATTGTAAAATTATACACACTGAGCTTTCTCAAATGGTAAGCTGAGCTTACATTCAGTTTTGGAGAGATCATTACCTGTTGCAAATCAAATACAGCTGCAACAATATCTTCGTCATCTAATGCTTTGTCTATTGATTTAGCTATTCTAGCTTCTTCTTTTCGCTTATTGTGTTCTTCCCAGTCATGACGTTCATCATTAGAAATAGTGTATGATTTCTTATTTAGTTCAAATTTAGTACATGTTTCACAAACATCTTTCTTGGGCTTGTGGAAACCAAGATTGAAATTTTCGTTAAAACATTTACTGTAAATATTATCCTTCACTGGAACTTCATTACTTCCTTCAAAACTCTCCAGGTATAATCGGTACATCATTCGTATGTTCAGAGTCGGTTCCAAGTATTCACGTTTTGTTGTGGCTCGGCAATAGTGGCTATCAACTTTCGGAAATGAGCGGATATGATCCATGACTCTTTGAATCTTTTCTAACGGTGTTTTGTTCGCGGGAGAACCATGACTTTCAGAGATTACGACATCGTTTTCAGTATGATTTAAGTTATATCGTACCATGTAGTCTGAAACGTCCAGTGTGTTCAGGAAGAACTTTTGGCATACCACAATAGTATCAGTATTATTTTTCGGTAGTGTATAAGTACACAAATACTTCCTGCGTGAATCTTCAGTTTGACTTCTCTTCTTATCATATCGATTGACATGTGCAATTATGAAGTTTCTTCTCCTTTCCTTATCATTCATTTTCCGAAAATACTCATGAACCTTTTTACGTTCATACTCTTCAATGTTTATGGAGCACCTTCTTCTGCAATTGACAGAGCATGAGTCTCGAAGCATGCATCGATCACAGGAACCATGTCTTCCACGTTCACCGGTCAATATGTCAACCATGTCAATACCTTACGTTTGAGAATTTCCTTCTTCCAGTTCTCCTTTTCTCTGAACAGGAAAATATGGGGTCGACATCATTAATATCATCAAACAAAGTCAACTGACTACTTGAGTTATGAACGACAGATTGTTCAGCTTCAGAAATATCGTCGGTCGTTGATTTGGACTCGTCATCCGTTGCCATTTCTAAAATAAAAATTCTTAATTAAGAAATTTATCTACTACCTAGTATATGCATGTATCCGGACATGGTGCATGTGCATGGAAATAGGCCTTCTCGAAATATATCTGAGTCGAAAAATGAATAATCCACTCGTGAGTATTATTCTATTATCTTTTATTATCAAGTTAACTTATTTTAGAAGGACAAATAAAATACCTTTATTTGTAACAGCAAATTGAGCATGATTGTGAATAATTTCCAATGGTAGATGTATTAGTTTTCGCTATTTTGATTTCATTCTGAATATTAATCATGTATAAAGATATCGATTTGGAAGGAGTTAACTAGCCCCGTGGGGAATTGTCGTATTGTCCTGTGAATAATGTATTCCTATTAATCCCGTGAGGAATTAGTCTTATTAAAAATACTCCCGCCAGTAAGAGCTAATCGTATTTATAAAATTGCGATTAGCGCATGATTTTATTTTAGGCGTATAGGCATACTTTATCTGATGTATGCTCTATTGATCAATATAAAATACAGAACTACAATTTTTCGATGAGTACCTAACCGGTATGTAAAACGGATTTTATTAGGCCCTAGACTTTTAAATATGTTATTTATTTACATGTTCTCGATTTTACCAGTCTGTCTGTTGATAAAATCACCTCATATCCTCAACCAGACTTTAAACATAACGAGAAGTCAATCAATTTGTGGTGAAAGTATTGTTAATACGGTAAATAAAGTAGGCATACGAGCAAATGTAACGTCTATGACTATGGCTTATATCTACATGTGCTTGTATACACATATAGGCTATTTCAGACAAACTAAAAATAATCCATGTAGAGCTGATCACGGGAGCACGAGCTATAATAATCATCAGTACGGCATTACCCGTTATCTCACTTGGAAAATGATGAGGAATAACCCAGAAACAGGTTTATGGCTCCCTTGATCATAGAGCTCTCCATGGTTTACTTTTGCTACATCATTGTTCACAGCTTGTCTGCATTTTGGCATCTTTTGAATTATTCCTTTGATTGGTGCAATACTGAAAATAAATCGAAATAAGAGAAAACTTTGGTTATCTGTGGCCACGCTTGTTCTCTAAGCAGAATACACCAAGAATGTGAAGTACATCAACGGGACATGCGTTATAAAGGAAGTTACCATTAATCATTAAGAGACAATAAAGTCATAGATATGAAAAATACGCGTCTTGTCGGGACTCTAAAATGAAAAATTCATGTACAATCTGGTTACTTATCAATGAAAGTAAATAGTAATACTGAATAACTTAAAATTGACAGTAAAAGAATAAATAATAAACAATCCTGTGCATGTAATCCTAGAAACTCAACTAAGTCGGAGAAGGAATAAACCGTTGATGTACTTCACATTCTTGGTGTATTCTGCTTAGAGAACAAGCGTGGCCACAGATAACCGAAGTTTTGTCTTATTTCGATCTTTTGAATTAATTAATTCAGATACTTGTAGTTATAGTTAAATCTGTACCTACAATATGTACATCCATTCGTGTACTCACCCTCAATTGCAGCAACCACATCGTCAACTCGCAGCCGTAACCTCTTGCTTAGCGGCATGATAGACTAACAGTAGGTGTTGTGTTGGACAAGACTGTTACTTATTCAATGTCAGCATCGATTATGATTCGTGACTCATTATTCTCAGGACATCCACAGATATTCAAACATTTGTTGCAGAAGTTGACATTAGACATGAATGTATATGCATTAGAGAAACATGGCGACATCATGCATTGTATATACGATGATTTTGCACGCAACGATATCAAATTTCTGCAGATACGATGTTTTGGCACTGTCGATTCTTGGACATAGAAATAGAAATTTTATGTAACAAGTTACTTAGCAGTTAGATACTATGCTAAGGATATCAAAACCACGAAAAGCTCAATTTTGAAAAATTTGCAGTTACGATGTTTTTGCTCTCAACCAGCGATTTGGACCGTCAATAGAAATTTGCAAAAACTTCATCATGCCCAAATGTTTTATTATTGGCTCCAACCTCGAAACAATGTCTGTCATACGTGTATGACCTAAAAACACTGAATCATAGTATAGGGATGCTACCTGATCATTTTTCCAAAAGCGGACATGGATATCCATTTGAATAAGCTTTCTATGTTTGTTAAAGCTTTCATCAAACATCAAGACATAGTTCGATGATTCTTTGATCTCTTTTTCCAAATTTTTCTTTATATGTGGACTAATGCCGAAATCCACGATGTACCGGCTTTTATCCTTGCCACACGTAAAGTTTTCTGCAACCTGAGAGTCAGGAAACATTTTCTGTAGGACGTTGCTGATATTACTATTGCTGTTAAATGAACTGTTCTGGTTTACGGTATGTAGAGCCCACAAAGTTTCTGCTCTTCTAACATTTGAGAGCAAATTTGACGTATCTGGTAGTTCGGAGCGACTCGATGATTACGGCGTTGAGTTGTCGATGGTATCTGCTGGTGGTTCGGAGAGACTCGATCATTGCGGCGTTGAGTTTGAAGTTGATGTATCGATGGGTTTAGAAGAAAATAATGAAGATATTCTCGAGTTTCTTGAAATATTCCAATTGTCTATATGTTTCTTTCCAGAGGAGTGCGATGTCAATGCTGTCTCACCCATGTTCGCGATACTGATATATTTTCTACATAGTCTACATTTTGCGTCACTTTTTGATTGGCCTTTAGCAATCCAATCTTTAAACCTAGGATCAACCTCCCACGACTCACTGTAATTGCACTTACCCCCAGGCATTGGATAGGCTGTAAATAATAAGAGAATTATAAATACAAATTTTGTAATTTTTCAACGTCTGAAGCTTTTGAACATCATATCATTGCAGAAGTACCGTATTGAGCTGTTCAAAATTTCTGGTGTGTAATAACCAAAGCCCGGAACTTCAGGCACTAAAAACAGACAAAATAGGCAGGCAAAAAGGCATTAGAGAAATCAAAAATTGGCACTAAAAATCCAGAAAAAGGCATTTATTTTCACAAATTTTACATGGGATTGCATGCAATTATTATCAACTTTTTTAAGTTTTCGAATGATAGGGAATCCCTCCTGTCACTCAGAATATTCTTCAAAGTTAAAAAAGAACGCTCAACGTCCACAGATGTTATCAGAGCAAATTTTAAGCATGTCATAATTTCAGGAGTCATTTGAATATTACATGTAGTTGCATTGTCCTGAATTTCGCCCTGCAATGTCGCTGATACAGCTCTCAAAACGTGGAGATCTGGATTTGACGCGATTACACTCTCGCATTTCGCCCGAATGGCTTCGCCTCTATTTCCTGTGGCAGACATCAGCTGCTGTCGAAGGTCGTCGACTTGGTTGAGCATAGAGACCAAAGGCTCGTTCTGCTTTTCAAGGAATTGGATTCCGTCAGGTAGAACCGCAAAATGTGTCGCGATGTACGCCAACTCCTGTTTGACAGAATATTTTTGGATCAAATTCTTTGTGATTGTAATTGAAGCGGATTCATTCTCATTCAGTTCTTCAATGACAGATTTGAATTCCTCAAAATTCTTGGAATAGTACAAAGACGCTGAGATCCACGTCCCCCACCGAGTAATTACAGGTTGTAGTGGCATTTGCAGATTTGACGCAACTGTCTTCAACATTTGCACACGTCTTGGAGCCTTCAAAAATATTTTCTTTGCATTGGCTATAAGAGCGTCAACATCGGGAAACAGTCGGCGAATTTCATCGGCAATGTGATGAAATGCATGCGCTAGGCAAGTAACATGCAGCATTGATGGAAACAAGATCTTGAGTGCACGTCCTGCCTTTTTCATGTACGGTGCTGCATCCGTCACGAAAAGAAGAACACGATTGTGCTGCACACCATCAGGCCTCAAGAGGACCAACGCGTTGGTAAAGACTTGAGAAACAGTTGAACTGTTGGTTTTATCTACTGTTGCACACGCAAGCAAGAATATCTTCGACGAGTGGTGTACGTCAAGTGTTCCGATGACAACATTCACAACGTAGCGTCCAGTAGCATCAGTCGTTTCATCAATTGAACACCATATGTAATTTTCACTCACCGCGGTTCGAGTCATTTCCATCCGTTGTTGGTACACAACGTCGATATAATTTTTGCGCATACTTGATTCTGACGGTACATTTTCCTTGGTATATTTTCTCAGGAAATCTTTCAATGCAGGATTTTCCAACTTCCAAAGAGGCATACTCGAGGACACGAATGCGTTGCAAAGATCTAGCGAAAATTGTGACTGTTTCCCAATCGCTTGAAGCGCAGGCTTGAGGAGAGAAGTGATGGTGGAAGACTTCTCCTTCGAACCCTTTGCTGCCAGGCTGGAATGCCTTCCTCCGGCGAGATGCTGTGTTACGAAATACTTTTTTCGTAGTTCACGGCCTTGTCACAAATTTTACAAAATAAAAAAGATCCATCTGACGAAAATATCTCTTCACCAAACTCTTTAATGAAAGTCGTCAGTCTCTGTTGTACCGTCGCCCTTTCTTTAGGCATTATGGTATAAGACCAGAATAAAATTTTCGACGGAAGATTCGCTGAAATGACACTCACAGATACCACCTGCTTAGTCGAATGAAAGCAACAGCTACGTTGGAGGGAAAATGTGATCGTAGCCATAGAGACAAGCTGCTGACGTCTCCTAGCGCTCAGCGTACACGGTTTTCTCAACGGGTTTCATGCGTTCTTGTCATACAACGCAGTCTACATTTGCACGCCCAGCAGAAAGTTAGCTGGGTAGCGCAAAATTAAACCAATCAGTAACCATTCGTTTCTCTAATTGTTTGTTAAGAAAGCATTTCAGGCATTTAAAGCACTCAAAAATTAAAAAAGGCATTTTACTGAAAAAATTACCGTATAAGGCATTTTTTGGCATTTTGCCTGAAGTTCCGGGCTCTGGTAATAACATTTAATCTATCTTGACATCGAACCGGCATAATGGTACGGTATTCTTATGGTGCTTGATATAATGTTTGGGTATAGTGTTGAGTACGCTTAAACTTTGTCAGGTTATCTCGCAATGTAGTTTTGCTACATCGAAATTTCGTTACTTCTGCTAACTTTGCTAATAACTTGCTCTGCAGTGAGGTCGTCATTAATACACAGTAATCAGGAGGTTAATATCAAGCGCTTTTCGGTTATTGAAATGGATTAATGTTGATAACCTGACACAATGCAGTTTCAAGCGGCTTATCGGGGCTGAAAAAATTGCGGAAATTCTTACATTATGGAAATTACGGAAATCTCCTTTAAATGGATATATCGCATCAGACGGCTACATGCGTAGCTCCGTAAACTGTAAATATTGTGCGCAAAAGACGTGCGTAAAGTTTCGTACAACATGAAAGTTACTCAGTGAACCCTGAACAAGGGATGCGATTATCAGAAAAAGAAAAAACGTCAAATGGATAACTGATAATTGTTCCCTCGAATTGGCGAAAATTATTTGGGTTTCCGTATTATGGGGTCGACAGACTCCTTCAGACAACTTAGCCTCTCACTATGGACAGCACCTTGCTGGGTTATTGTATCACAAGTTGAGTAGACTAATGCGCCTTTATGAGAAAGAATAGCACAAATCCTAATCAATTAAGGCCGAATTAAACTTGAAATATGGTTATCATCCGACCTGAACTCGATCATTATTGAACTCATTCTACTTGAATTCATGCTATGGGTGTTCTTGTAAAAAAAGACGACTTCTTCGAATCAAAAAACCAATTATTCTACAGAAGTACTGATGAAGGAATTAGGGGACATCCCAATTCCCTTGTAAATACGGATATCGTTATGCACAGCATGGCACCCACAAAATATTTCCTGGCGATGCCACTGCTACTATACCCAGTACATGTTTCAAGATAAAAAACGCCATTTTAGTAATTAATTCGTACTTCCCAAATTGTGATAACCATCAACCAAACAACAAAACGATGTCGAATAGCCCAGGGAAGAATACGACCATTCGGGGGAGGGGTGTCACACGGAAAACTCGTTACTGGGAAACGCATTTGGAAATTTATCGAAATTATGTTGTGACCTCTCGACCTCAAGGGGCCACGAGGAAATCCGCGGATCTATGGATGATTCTCATCCCTAAGCTATTAGCATAGTCCAACAAAACAACTGTTCTTTCACTGTGGAGTAGTCGTAAACATATCCATCACAATGTTGACAAATCACTAAAATCCGACAGGTTGAAAAATGAAACAGGTTGCAGTTCAGTTTGTTCACTTCTGGCTTGATAAGCATTCCGACTTTCACAGCGAATTAACAGAAACAATACTGTTACCTTAAACAGCGAAATATAAAGCACGACATTAGGACCTGAAACGAATAAAGAATTAGTGCAATTGTGACAACATGATATTTATAGATTAAAAGCAAAGCGAAAACATACAGATGTACACATTTTCAAAAACGCGTACAATGTGTAAATGAAACAAGCCGAAATACATCAACAGAGAATAAGAGCGCGCCAAGCGCGCAAATTTTTTTTCGAAATTACTGATATTTTCGACTTTTTCGAAAATACTGAAATTCCAGGAGTTTCCAGGAGGTAAGGGGGCGTTCCAGGAGTTATAAGGGCCCTGGAAAACCGTTTCTGAAATTCCAGGAGCGCGGCAGCCAAGGGCTGCTCCCCGAAGTCACATATCCCGAAGTCTTCAGCACATATACCAGTCACCCTCAATAAAATCAGAACTGATTGAAACTTTCAAACAAAGGCTTTTAACAGTAACAAAAGTGCGGATGACCTGGTTTACAATGGGTTACTAAGCAACGAACGATTTTGTACAGTAAGACATGGCATAAATGGGTTAAGTGGAACGTTATAAAAATCGATGATAAGGAGTAGGTAATGTAACATAAAAGGAATCTAATTTACCACGTGATAATCCGTCAGCAGGGTTCAAGTGAGAAGGAATGTATGCGATGCGCAAAGATTTTCGGATAAGGTTCATCTTGAATGGCAGGAGGAATTCACTTCTCTTACCCATACTAGTCAGCGGCGTAACGTCTGTAACTAGAAGATCACCTGGCTGTGCTAACATGGCGGCAATTACAAGCGCTAAGGTTTCTGCATGGAATTGTGGAATAGAAGTTTGCCAGGTATGTACAATTGCTGATTGATTGCAGATCACTGCCGCAGACGTTGGAGTAGCGTCGGAAAAGAAAACGATCTGGATCTTATCAGGTAATGTAACAGTCTGAAACCATGCATGAACAAACATAGGTAGGTATTTCCAAAATTCATGTAGAGTGACTTTTAAAGTATTTCTGATATTTCGTATGATGACGATAAGCACGGAGGCCTATGACTGACCTTTTCTGAAGCATTGATGATCTCAGCCAGTCCTTCAACCTCCGTAAGGTGGAAAAACTGCGTTCTGCCGTTGTGTTTGATGCCGGAACAACGAGCAGAATGTGCAACATCCTTTCGACTTCCCTCAACAATGACTTGGTTTCTGTCGCGAAGCCGGAGAAGGTTTGCGATATCTGAAAAAATAAAACATCATCATGAACACACGTCTATTATGAACAGATGCAAGCAGGCGAGAATGTTCTACACCACAGTATCATCTGCTATACATGTACGTGTACAGTGGAACCTGTGAAAGGCGGTCACCGAAGGGATGCAAAAAAAGTGACCGCCATTCACAGGTCTGCCTGTCAAACTTCCCCTATTTTGATGAGAAATGGATTCTTTTCTTTGAAAATTAGATTGTGGCTATATTTTTACTTAGACACTATTCTGTAGACGCTCAAATATCAATAAAATTAATTCGGATACAGCCTTAGATTTCAGAATTACAGGCTAGTGATACACACAGTACTGTATTCCATGTAGGCCCTATACATTAATTCCGTAATGAATCATGAAATCACCAATTACCTATTGGCCACATGAAACTTTAGCAATAAAATTACGGCAAAGAAGGAATCGATTACCGGTACTCGAGTTAGATACTCACAAGGGTCATTTATCGCAAAAAACACATTAGAATTACGGTGAAGAAGAAAAATTCACTCATGTTGTTCACTAGTGTTGGTAGTTTCCTTCGTGAAAAAATCTGTGATCGCCATCTGTTTCTGCACTCGTCCTTTTCTTTGAATTAGAAGTTCCTCCACTTTCACTAGTGATGTCAGCATGTTCTCGTCTCCTCGGTCAGTGGCGAAAGCCATCAGCTTTTCGACCATTTCCTGCGCTTCGGAAGTGCTCGGAAGGTGATGAGGAATTTCTTCGTCTTCGCTCTCCTCAGATGATAGATCAGTAGTGCCTTCTTGAAGAATTTCATCAGCGGAACGTTCAGGGTTGGTCAAAACCCACCCGGTCAGAAAAAAACCCGATTTCACCCGCCCGGCGGGCGAAATCGGGCGGGTGAAATCGGGCGAAATCGGGTGAAATGGATTTTTCCATATTATGTCATTTTTTCGATGCTTCTAATTAAAAAACAGTAATGACAATTCATTTTTCTGATTTATTGACTCTGCCTCTTCTCAAAAATCATCGTATGGAATGTATACAATTCCGTAATCTACATGTTTCTTACTACAACACTAAATATTGAAAAGGAAAAGGAAAACCGAATAATATGTCAACGTCCGATGTTTTCATTGCGCAAGAAACTTAGCGCCTATGCTGATATGATGTCCATTGTCCATCCCTGACTCGCCGGACATCAGCCAGCCTGGATTTGTCAACAGCGGACTGTAGTGATGCATTCGTGAGATGATGGGGAATTCGGGAGAGCGCACGCATTTTGGTTGACGCTGCTGGTCGCATGTCTTTGGGTGGCTGGTGCAGTCCAAAGTGCGTAAGATAAGATCGATATTGGCAAACAATGATTCAAAGCCACTGCCCACAAGTCTGATCATTAATGTTATTATCGCATACAAAAGACACTCGGAAATGATGGGGAGTTCGGGGTGGCGCGTGCGTGGTGCGCGCGCGTCATTACTGATACCGCAGCAGGCTGCAAGTCTGCGACGGACATTTCGGACCATAAGAAAGAGCGTGCGTCCTCCATTTCACATATTAGGACGAGGTCTTTCGACCACACCAAACGACCATCCTCAGGTAATCAAAATAAATAAATAAATAAAATGAATCGAAATTATGATATGAAAGTTCGACGAAACGATCTGCGTATTATTTAGCTTTAGTATCAGTAATACTGCTAACAGTTGGGCCTATATTTTTGTCTAGGCCTATATTTTCTTACTTTTTGAATACCGGTATAACAAACAGATATTTGGTGATCGATGTTTAAATGACTCATTAGATCTTCCCCGTTTTGACCATATATTTTAATATAAAGTTCAATTTATAGCCTCTACTGTACACATGTGTTTTCTCTCTGATAATACAATAATAGAAAAAACTTATAAATTTTAGATAATAGCCAATCTTGTGTAAAGTATACTATTCGTAAATGTAGGTGAGAGAATAACTTTATATGATTCCTTATTTAGATAGTCTGTAATTATCTGAATATTTGGTACGGCTAAAATACAGTAACCTATATTAAGTACTCACCGATATTTTCTCATGATATTGTATTTTAATCATGGTTTACATTACACTGATGTGTGCAATGTAGTTTGATTTTTCAATAAAATGATAATTATGAAATAAGAGATTACCTCTTAATTTCAAGAAAATCGAAATAACTAGATTAAACCCGAAAAACCCGATTAAACCCGGTATAAAAAACCCGCCCGGATATAACCCGATAAAACCCCGGGTGGGTTTTTTTGCCGACCAGCCCTGGGAACGTTCCCAATTTGTTGAGGAATCACAAGTAGAAACCGCTTTGTCCACGTCAGCTGCGTCAGAAACAGGGACACCGAATATTTCCGCCGATAATTTCTCAAGATCTGGGCTGTCTTCTTCAGAGGATAGCGGAGGATCCTCTGGAGCATTTTCAAAATTCGTGAAACCACAAGATTTGAAGCACTTCATTATAGTCTCGGGAAGCACATCTCTCCAACTTGCAGACAGCCAATTAATTGCCTGAAGAATGTTCGCGGTCCGAAGGATAGCCGCTCCAGTTGATGTCGTATCGGTATCAAGCTTGTGAAGGATGTAAGAAAGTTGTCGTTTCCTGAATTTCAGTTTCAATGTCTGAATTATACCGGCGTCCATAGGCTGCAATTTTGCGGTCGTTCCGGGGGGAAAGAATTGCAACTTGATATTGCTCAGAGATAAATGCGGATGAACCGGCGCGTTATCCAGGAAAAGAATAACTTCACGGTTTTCGGCCACCATTTTTTTGTTCAAGGAAATAAGCCATTCTTTCATTAATTCGGTCGTCATCCAGGCTTTTTTATTGTAGCGATAGCTGACCGGCAGCTTCTTTACATCCAAGCGGCCGAAGCAGCGAGGTTTAGCCGACTTTCCAATTACCGTGAGCTTTTCGCGTTCGCCAACCATGTTAGAACATACGACGACAGTAATGCGGTCTGTGGAGCGCTTTCCACCTGTACACTTTTGATTTTTCAAAACGAAGGATTTCTTGCAGCCACTGTCCCTGAAAAATATTCCTGTTTCATCCATGTTCAGTATATTTCGTGGAGAAAAACTTTCTATCAATCCAGGAAGCTTCTCCATCCACTGCTCCGAAATTGCTTCGTTTACGGCTCCAGCTTCTCCACATACACTTCGAAAAACAATCTTGTTTCTGGCCTTGAAAGATTCCAGCCATCCATTGCTAGCTTTGAAAGTTGGATAGCCAAGTTCAGAGGCAAATTTTAGCGCTTTCTCTTTTAACATTGGCCCAGTAACAACAACATGTTGGGAAGAAACATCAGAGAACCATTTAAAGAGTAAACTATTTATGTCTTCGAATTCGGTTGACCTGTTCTTCTGCTTCCGATTGGTATCAAAATTGTTGTCATAATCCTCTTCGTATGCAGCTCTTTTTTTCAAGATGTTTTGGATCTGGGTTCTGCCAACGTTCATCTTCTCAGCAATTCTTCTACTGGTCATGCCTTTGTTGCTCAGCCGTATTACCATCATCTTCTTATCGAGCATTAAATGAGTAGGCTTCTTCGGTGCCATTATCGTCTTCAAAATATCGGATGATGCCAGCCTAATACAAACGGCAAATGAAACTCAGATATTCAAGTGACTCTCAAAGCACAAATCTAAATTAGAATTACCCTGTCTTGAGCCGTCGAACCTCCTAAGCTAACCAATCAAATTGAGAATCTAATTATAGCTACATGGGACTTCCCAAGAAGCTAAAAACAACACACTGACTATTGAACTTGAGCGTGTACACTGCCTAAAATATCTTTTTGGACACTTCATTCTGAGCGAGTTTCTTAATTGACGTAAAATCTATAATTAGAAGCCGTTTCAGCTACCAATGACCTGCGAGGCCTTGTCTATTGTGTACGGCGCCGTAATGAGCGCCTTGCGGAAGAATTAGGGGAGTGGCTACTCGAAGCTACTCTGCATTCGGAATCGAAGTGTTCAAAAAGATCTTTTGCACAGTGTATCTTGGCCATGATTCGCAGGTTAGAAGTCCCCAAGGGAATCATTTTGCATGGCCGCTGACCGCAGTTCGCAGGTGACCGCTATTCACAGGTTTGGGTCCTATACAAACCAATGGAGAAAATCAAGGGAAACATAAATGGTGACCGCCTTTGCGCGGTGACCGCCATTCGCAGGTGACCGCCAACTCAGGTTCCACTGTATATCGTAAATACACCTAGGTTCTTATTACCTCAGATAATGTCTTACAGTGATTGATCTTCTCAATATTTCCCAACATTTGCAGTTGCAGCTTCAGCTTTCGTAAATCAAATTCTTCATATCTGGCGATGGCGTCTTCGAAATCCTTTTCTTCAATCACTTGCTCCACAGAATCGTTTGTCGCAGCTCTCAACAACACATTCTCAAAAGCCTGAAGGGTTTTGTAGGCTGGCTGGTCGAAGCGTCGTTTGATCTCATTTATGGCCATGTCCAATGCCTCGTAGTACGTTGTTTTGTAGAGGTCATGAGCGCTGAACTTGTGCCCTTCGCTCGCACTTTGTGAATGCTCTAATCGCTTTGGAATGCGCTTCGTTCGAGGATCTTTCGGATGTTTTAGGTTGAACTTCTCCCAGGCGTCGTGGCTCTTCTGCCAACGTCTCTCGAAGGATTCATCGTTGCGTTTCATTTTCTATTGTGTCAGCACTAATTTGACAGCCTCCAAGGAGCCAGAGACAGAAATACTGGGGTTTTGCAGGATGACACTCAGACGATCTGTTAAACCCACGATCTGATCGCAAATGAGAAGTGTCAGATAGAAGGCACCCTTCCTCAGATCCTTGAGATGTCCGTCAGCCACAGATCCAGCGTCATTCGCTGACTTCGACAATTCCTCGAGAGTCAGCAAAACAGGTTCATAGTTATCCAACAAAGCCGTGATTGCCTTGTGCCGGACAGTGAAGCGAGTTGGACAAAGGGAGCGGAGTTTGACATTTGATGAGAGCCCTGGACTTGCATGTTCTTCTTCTTCCAAACTGATCCTTTTCTCTTTCATCATATTCGAGCGCTGTCTGGAGTCTCTGATGAAAGTCGAGCATTTGTGAGTTCGCGAAAAACAGTCACGTATAGTACTGATGGAGGAGCATGTCTCCTGAACAGCGAGGTTCAGCGAATGGTTGCCGCAGTGAACGTATAGAGCACGGGGCTCCTCTTGCATAATACGAGCCTGAATACCAGCATTTGCCCCCTTCATATTGCTCGCCCCGTCATAACACTGGCCTCTCACAAGATTCATTGACAAATTGAAACGAAACAGCACATCTTTGATTACTTTCACGATTGTTTCAGAATCAGCTGATGGGGCGTCATAAAGACCAAGAAAAACCTCTTCTGGAGTGAGACTTTCCGGAACGAATCTTAAGCAGATCGACAGTTGCTCAATACCGGTTATGTCAGTTGTGCCGTCAACGATCAGCGAGAAATATCCAAAAGGCGATTCCTTTAACCTGTCCAGAATATTTCTAAGTAGCTGGTTGGCCATCAAACACAGCATTTCATTCTGAATGTCGTTGTGAGTGAAGGACTTGCTCCTCGACAACCAATTCATCAGTCTTGGATCATCCGTTCCCCTCAGCTTCAAAAGAAATCTATAGATCGACCTTTCGTCAGTGTGCCCTCTTATTGAACATCCATGGCTCGCTAGGAATCTTAGGGATGATAGAAGCTTAATAAGCATTTCTCTGGCTTCTTTTTGCTCCTTGATTTTTTTCGTCGACAGCAAGCTGATAACATTAGGGGCTGTTCTGTTGACGATTTTCTCACAAGCTTCCCGGTGAGATCTCGATGCCTCGTGCGTTACGAACTTCTCTTTCCCTTTCTTCCAATTGGCAAATCCAACACTTTGGAAAGTTGCTTCTGAGCATTTTGAAAACGCCAGCAGACCTAGTTGTGACGCTTTGCAACAGTAGAAGCATAGTGCTTTATTCAAATTGGTTGACCAATGTAGCCATCGGAAAGCATCAAACCATGAATTTTGAAATTTGTATCTTCGATTCCGTTCTTCTTGCACTGGAAACGCCAGGTGCTTCGGCAGGGTTGTCCCGGGATAAATCCCGCGGGCGGGATTTTTAATCTATCCCGGACGGGATTTTTAATCGATCGCGAACAGGATTATTGGTGATTTTTGAGGAAGTAGTATCTTGTGAAAATTGAATTTTTGGATGAACGTGCATTATGTACATACAACGTGCCGTATTTTACATGTAATATATAGAAACTGATAATTAATAGTTAGCTGATAAATCCGAAATCCAAACGGAATGGTGACTTGAACACCTTTATTTTCGTCTATTACTATTGTATGTGTAGCCTATATTTTATATTGGTTAGTCCTATTCAATTATTCAACTTTAATACGGTAATTACTGCTACTATCCAAAATTCAACAAATAGTGAAATAATACCCTCCTTCTTCCTTTTCGTCTTTTTTGTCAAGCCTGGTTATTTCAACTTTCATGTAAAACAACGTTCGATAGCTTGAATGGATATTTTATGTAAAAAAACTAAAAACAACATGATTAACAAGAACAATAGTAGCAGTCAAATAGTAGTATAAGAACAAATAGTAGAAAAGTCGCGAGGAATGTTATAAACATACAGATACTGGATACGTGCGTAATACGGGTATTAGGCCTATTCTTGAGCAACTAAAAGTCAGCTGAAACAATCTGCTAAACAATAAAAAAAATGGATAGAAAATAAAGGAGAAAGAATTTATCACAAATGTCACTCGTCTTCTCCATCAGAACAGTCTTCTTCCACATTGAAATGCTCAAGGATGGGAACCAGCTTGCCGGCATCGTTTTTGCCCATAGCAAGCAATCTGGACACCTGGACCAAGCGACCAACCTTGTTGACGTGTAGACGATTACGAAGAGTGGAATGTACGAGTCCCGCGCAGGAGAAAATCCGTTCAATACCTGCTGATGATGGAGGGATTAGAAATATCTTGGACATGAGTATAGCAAAGTTCTTGCCATTTTCTGATTTTGTAACTTTAGACACGAACGCCCAATATTTGCTGGCCGACATTGGTCCTCGAACGGTTTTACCAAACACAAATTTAGGGAAAACCTTCTCATCTTCAATCTCCATTGCTGCCAACATTCCGTCACCCATCAATTCTTCAACCTCACTATAAGCTCTGGTCAAGAGTTCGGCAGGCAGATCTGGTCGTTCATTATCGCTTTGGTTGTCGAAAATGTAAGCAAGAAGATGCCACAAAGTGATGTTGTCTTCAAACTTCTTTTGAATAGTCTTCCGGACGTTCTCTGCGATGTTTTGGTCTTCCAAAAGGAGGAGCCATCCACGAACGCAGTCTGAGAGATTGCTCTTGTCACTCTGAAACGTGTTCAAGACTATCCCAACATGCTGGAGCTGTTGAAGCATTGACTTAGCTTCACTCACGAGTCCTCTATTATTGATGATATTTCGAATGTTGTCGGGAATGCTGCAAGACGACTCATCATCATCGCATTCTCCATCGACAATTTTCCCGTAGAGAGGGTAGTTGTGAATAAACGTTTCAAGAGTGGACCGCTGACTCATCCATCGAGTTTCATTCGGCAGCTGGGGGATACGTCCTCCAAGCTTTTTCAGAAAGGCCGCAGGTTTGTGGTGTTCTCGGAAATATCGAGCAACACTTGAGATATGCTTCATCACTGCTGGTGGTGTTGCCTTTTTCTCAACGTTGTTCAATGCATGTGCAGCACATCCTACAACCATTAGACCGTCGCGCCACTCAGAGAGTTTTTCTCTAACTTTAATCATTTTTGCCTCACTATCTGAAACAAAACCAGTGATGCAACATCCATACAGACTTTCTGCCTTTTCGATCGACTTTTGAGCTAATTCAGCGCAAAATTCAGCAGACTTCATCGTGGTACCAGTGGTTTCAAAGTCAAGAGGGTAGGTCTCACCATCGCAATGCACACTTGCTGCAATAATTGGCTCATTATGTCGATCACTCCAGCCATCTTGGGAAAGAATAGCGTTCTTCCCGTTGAGGACATCAGCTAACTTGGCTGTCCACTTAGCCTCAGTTTGATCTAGCAATTTTCCGGCCATCATCTTTCGACTGACAACTGGTTTTGTGCCGTTCGGTCCATTGATGCCAGGTCTGCACACTTCAAGGAAACTGCGGAAGTAAGGACAGTCAGCCAGACGGAAGGAGAGTCGGTTTTTCAAGAAGAATTCTGCAGCAGCTTCTTGAATTTTCATTCTGTCAGCTTCAGTTGTGCGGATAAAGCTTCCTTCAAGTCCACGCGAAAGCGAAGGACGGGCGCGCTTTTTTGTCGGTTCACCAATTGAAGAATTTGCACAAGCTGATCCTGAAGATGTAGCTTGACTTGGACCACTCACGTGCGTCATGTCTTGATCACTCTTGGAACGAGTAGGTTTCGAGGAGTCGGATTCATCAATGGACAATATTTCAGTTGAAGGAATGTCTGAAGAGTCCCCGTGTCCGTCGCGGGTTGATGGAGAGTCGTCAGCAACAAGTGATGTACTTTCGACGGTTTCATTACGGTCGCGAATTCTGGATTGAAGTGGTTGGCCAGGGCAACTCTTGTCCAGATGGTCGGATAAACGATCAACGCGCTCCCTCGTCATTTGAAGCGTCGTAGAGCAGGCCTTACACTGATAGATCCACTTCGGAGGACCTTGAGTGATTCTTGTGAAGTTGTTCCAAATTGGGCTTGTCCGCTTGCCAGGCATAGTAGTCTGTAAAACAGAAGGATGAGTTTAACTCAGATCAAGGATAGGCCTATAATCTTCAGTGAATATACACTGTTAGGTAATGAAATAATCGAGAATAGGCTGTCTGAATAATGGATTAAACGCTATACCAATTATCTATTACCAGGAGTAGCCCACCTTTTCAGTAATAGGCTACCTGTTAGGGCCTAGCATGGGCAACTGTAATCAACTGTCAAGGATTTTATTTTTTGATTCTATCATTATTAGCTTATACATAATGAGAACATAATGTTGCAATACATAAATTCTGTAAAGTTGATAACAACAATCCCCTGGGTATTAATAATAGAAGCAAAAACAGATTCCTTAATCAACAATGTATTTTCTCAACTTTAACTTCTTTGAGTTGTTGCGCTTCGGTGTTATTAAATTTGGAAGTAACATCAGCATGCACAATAAATGGTTGTTACCTAATGCAGGAACGCCGCGAGGCATAACGTCTGTCAAATACATGTATAGCTTGCAACTGGCGATCAAACACATGATTCTTAACCATGATTCTGAACACCTGTAGAGAACGAACCACGCGTCCTTGTTAGGATTTCATAACTTTATCTTCATCTTAATCTCAAACACTTCAATCTTCCTATTGAATCACAGCAGGGAGTCTTAGTCAGCAGATGAAAGGTCTGGTATCAATCTTCAATTAACCAATCGACCGTCATCGTTAGAACTAAGTTGAGCAAAACTGATGAAGTATTTCACACACGTTACAGTATAGCAGTTGAACTCGTAATTGAGGAACGTTCAAGTAAGCTATGTCTTTGTCATAATTCGTGTAAGTAATTCCAATTAGGTTAAGTCTTTACTATTCGTTTGTACTTACAGTAGTCACTATTTCCTATTAGAGCCTTATAAGAGTAAAGTTGTGATTTTTCATGAGTAGAGTTATATCACTTTGTGCTTAATTAATTGACTCAATATAATTTAATTTCATTTGAGCATATTGCCTTTACCTCATAGATTGACTACTTAAATAACGTCACTCTCAATGACACAATTTCTTCACAAGTTCTCTTCATCTCTCCCCTCACTCCTCTACACATAACGCTGAGATGCTACATTTCCCAAGCAGTGCTAAATGACAACTGAATGTGGATTGCGTAATGAAATGAAAATTAAAACCTGTGTGCGAGTCTTCTGATTGAAGTGATTACACAATTCGGACACCATCATTCTCACACGCAGTGAAAAGACGCACCATTATTGTTCTTTCGACTCCCTGGCGTCTCACAGCAAGTGGTTAAAGAGTTGTCAGCTACGAATGGTCAAGCATGGGGATCTATCCCCTTCATCTCTCGCTCTCAGTCTCTCTCATCCCTCTCATTCATGACTTCACTCTTTCTAATACACACTCACTCTATTACAGACTATGTCAGACTGTTGATTACACAATATTTTTCGCACATTTCCTGACATCTTTCTACATTCCGGGCCCCCACCCTTTACGTGTCACTATCCCCTGTATACAGTGGTGAATGAGTGAGCTTCGTGATTGATAAGTGGGCATTGAGAATTATGCTTGATGAGATGGGTCAACACTAATAAGTTCAGCCCACCAACGCACTGCGTTGAGGAGCACGCGAAGATCCTCCCACAACACGGATCATACAGCGGTATTGAAGTAGGTCAAGCCCAACATTAGAAAGCGTTTCAGTGAAAGTCTAGGAAATACAAGTAGCTGTAGAACTACATTTTCAGTTAGCTTAGTCAAAAATCAACGGTGTCAGTTATCACGTCAGTTGTGATTGACAATTATATCAACCGGTGGGAATGCCCCATCAATCCTCTTACGCACATTTAGTTTTTTAAATCAAATAGACTCACAGGAATTCATATAAAATCATCGATATATGTTCAAGACTACTGCATTACAGATGCTTCAGTTTCAATGAAATTGTGCCTTGGAAATATCAAATTAAAAAACAAAACTTAAACAACCTACTTGTTTTAAATACATGTTTTACTTACCTGATTTGAAGTTTGGGTCAGCACGCCTGATACAAAGAGGTCGACTCCAGGGGGGGGAACTTTTGTGTCACCAACGCAGTTGCCAAGGAGATCAGACTGATTGAGATGTGAAAAATAAACACTTGTGTTCAGTTCGTCTACTTCGAATCGCAAGTAACACAGAGATAATTGAGAGATGGGAAAGTTGAGTGACGATCAATAAAGGTCGATTTCAGCCAAACAACGCACGTCATTGGCTAAAGCTGTGCTTGCCTACAGCGAATTATCATCAGCCGTGTGAATCAGATTTGCCCCTATGCTAAGAATGAACGCTAAGAATGGCATAAGACATTTGATAAAAGGGGATAGATTCACAAAATATCTCAGACCAACTGCTTGGAATAAGCTTTAGTTGAAAGTGTGAACACATGCATAAATGAGAGCTCTTCATCACCATAACGTCCATAGAGCATAGTAGCATACTTCATGACTTCGTCGAGGATAGAGGTACAGAAATCATGATTGGGAGCAGAAAAATGATTAATCCCATAAAACCCATAAATCCCATAAAACCCGTCATTAACCCTTTCAGTCCGGCAACCTTTATTTTCTTTGAAAAAAATCTTTCTCCTCAGAGATAGTCTTCTTAGACCTCAAATAACATCATTTGAATAGAGAAAACGTTTTTGTGATTTTAGTTACAAGTTAGGACCATGTATCATATATGATACATCCGGACTCAACGTGATCTTTACATAAATTACAGTTTTAAAAGTTAATCTATGAGTTTGAGAAGAAATGTGTTATTGTTACATGTTTTTATTATTTGTAAACTATTTTCGAGTTATATCATTGTATCTCCGCAATAAAGGTGAAAATTCATAAATGAAGTTGAGGCTATAATTCAACTGAACAAACAAATTCAACCAAAAAAACACTACTTTTCATCAGAAAATGATGAAAAATAAGGTTAGTTCACTAAGTTATTTACATATTGTGAAAAAGTTTATAACAATTGCAATTTGGTCGAATGCACAGAAATATAGTACATTTCTCACATCTTGTCTGAGTCAATGTATGGCAAACTTTGCACCGCTGTCTTTGGTCAGCCGTCACCACACAGAATTAAATATTTTGTTTATCTGCTTCGGTTTGCTAGAAGTGTGATTAATACGAAATGGATGGCACATTGAGGAACCTATTAGGTGGGCAAAAAGGAATTCCTAATACCTTACAGAGATAGGAAAAAAGTCGTGCGTCGCTTGCGGATTAATGTGAGTTCCAGCGAAGTGCTTCGATTGCCAAAATTCCTTCAGATTCGAAGAATTCAGATCATTGCCCACAAGTTTTCTCCATAATGTTGACCCTTCCGATCATTATTAAAGTAGCAGGCGTACGAAAATTAGTTCACTTGATGATTTCACATCCTCTCCTCGGCATTGCTCACTGTATAGTGCATACATTGAATCGAAGCCAGGCATCGATGTGTGTTTTGGTGTGTGCGAAGTGATAGCACAGCACGCACGCATCTCTCACTGGCTCTACTGTCCTCTGCTGACAGCTCATTCTTTGCCATTTCCAATAGCAAGCGATACATGAATTATCCATTCGAGAAGGAGCAAGTTGTGTGATGTGATGTGCCATTTCGATATTAAGGTTACATACAATTCTTCCTTTCTAGGAAACCGAACCGCGCGCAAATGAATCTAATTCTGTGCGTCACCATCTCCAGCCAATGAGCGACCTGATCGGATCGAATGTCAGTTTGAGGTATGATGGCAGAACGACGTCGTGTTTTTGCTGGAGAAATTGCTCCGTCCCCGATTTTGCATGGTCTACCTCGCTTTCGTGGGGTGCTGAGCATTTCGAGTGTCTTACCTTGGAGACAAAATGAGTTTGACACCTTCGTAGAAAACGACAAAAGATGTAATCGACCTCTTGCCGCAACATCAAGTTGATCACAATCTCTTTTATAATGAATCCAAGCGTTTACTAGACACAGCTTGATACTCCAAAAGAAGATAGGTTTGTAAAATTTCCTGGTTTTATGATCGCAGCGATAAAGTGACATAAGCATGTCGAATTTATCGACACCACCCATATGTCGATTGTAATGAGTGACAATCGCAGGACATGGCACTTGAACCGTCTTCTTTGCCTTTCGATCAAATCTCTGAACATTTGTTATCGGGTCAACTGAAGCATAAGAAGAACTCAGCTGAATTGATCTGTTGTCGAACCAGCAGACGATAGAAATATTTGTTTTCTTTTCTTGACGGCAATCAAACGAGCCACGACCCGTAGTCTGAAGCTCCTTTTCCGATTTCAAAGGACATCCGCGCAAACGATTGGCTCGCAATGTACCAGCTGATTCTATACCGAAGTCTCTCTTCAACATAATCTGAAGTTCAATGAAATTGAAAAAATTGTCAAAATATACTATATGGTTTGCATGGCGAGGTAGCATTTCGCACACTTTCAAAACCATATCACCAGGCTGATATCCACATGATGACGATCTCAATTTCAAGGGCGAGCCATCATAAAAGTAGAAATCATGTGTAAATCAATCCACTCCATTTCGAGAAATAACTTTGAAACCCCAACGATGAGGTTTTTTCGGCAAGTATTGCTTCAGACTGGTTTCACCTTTAAATGGTATGATTTGCTCGTCGACACTTTGGTGTTGTAGAGGCTTCAATTTCAAGCATGATCGACGAATGAATTCGAGCAATGTTCTGACATTGAAGAGTCGGTCAAATTCATCACTATTTCGGTCCATCACGTTGTCATTGTTGTCCGCAAAATGAATGAATTTATTCAATAAGAAGAAGCGATCGCGTGACATGCGATCTGCAACTCCAGGAAAGCGAATAGCCCTTTCGCTTCTGTACCTTGGTAAGTTTACGACGCCCATTTTGATCAAAATTCCGACATACACTTCAATTTCTTCTGGTGATGTTTCAAACGATTGATTTTGCTGCTGTGCGTATAGGTTTGTTTGTTTAGAAATAAAGGAAAAAAGGCCTAGTATGAAATAGGTTTTGAAATATTCGATTGGCTGACGCAGTACAGTTTCACGGTTTCCATCAGACCCTTCTGCAGTAAAGGGAACGTCGACCAGAGGAGCACGTGCACTATTCCATGTATAGTCATTTTTTTTGAATTGGTAGATAATCGACCTTGTAAACTCCCACTCGATGTTGCAACAGCAGGGTCACCAGTATCACTAGATGAGTCGTCATTGTCTGACTCAGATTCGTGAGGACAGTCGTCGGCATCACTATCAATTTCAGGCTCAGAAACATCTGCATCAGGAATAACTACGAACGTACGAATCCGAAGGCCAAAACGGTTGATTCTGTATTCGACGTCACAGTCCATCTCTTCAAATGTCAGTATATGAGTTCAGAGTGAATTACTTTCAAGACACGACTTCAAATAGCTACTTCCCTTCAGTGTGTTTGATGGATAGAGTCCATGATTTCGTAAAACTCAAAACATCGCAGTAAATTCAAAACATCCAATCAGAGAGGAGCGACAGGATGCTATGACTGTTCATGAAAAATCCGTAGAAGATATCTGACAACTGTTTCCAAACAATGTAATATTGCAGTTGAGATAGCTGAACCGCAATTTGCTGTAAGGCTTTGAATAACTTTTATTACTATGGTCTTTGCCACTGACTGAGTTCCTCTCTTCTGTTGAGAAACGGACGCTGCTTTTGTATGTACTTGACACAGAGATCAGAAATCAATGATATTTAACCCGTTGAGTCCGGATGTATCATACATGATACACGAACAAAAATTCAAATTTCTCAGAATGTTTAGATGACAAACATTTTATAACGATGCCGATAACTAATTTATGCTTTCATACACATGCCTGATTTTTTATTTTGATAAATTATTAATTTAAGTGCTACTACGGGACAACTGACAAAGCGTATGTGATTTTTTTTCGAAAATGTCGAAATTCAAAATTCAAATTACTGACAAATCTGACATGGTGTCAGATTTTGACAACTGCTATTAAAACTAAGTTCCTTAGTAAATGGTCTTTCTAAATCAATGATGCAATTCAGTTATTTTACCTTTTTACATGATAAACAGACGCAAACTTGAAATGTATCATATATGATACGGTAGGACTGAAAGGGTTAATCCCGCCCGTCGGGTTTTTTTCATTTTACCCGGGCTGGGACAACCCTGTGCTTCGGTGATGGGGAGAATCAACATAAGCCAGACTGGTTCTGGATGCGGAAGGAGTCGCTGGTGTGGCTCTGCGGAAGGGGTCACTGGTGTGGCTGTGGCTGCGGAAGGAGTCGCTGGTGTGGCTGTGGCTAACCACGAAGATAGTGTTCTCAGCCTTTTTGTGGGTTGAGATAGCTCCCTCTTCGTTTTCCCTGAGAAGACATTGCCAATCGATCGAGTCTACAAGGAAACAATTGCACAATAAAATGACAAATGCATATACATATACGATAGTTGTAATAGCCTGATACATATTCCTGCTTATTCCCATAAAAAGGGCCTAGCCCAGACATCTTCTTAGCTTAAGTTTCAAACTGACTGCACATGTTAAAATGATGAGAATATTCCTGTTTTAAAAAATGAGTTTCGAAGAGTCGAAGTCGAAATATAAAAAAATATCACAGTTCAACTGATGATTTCGGTCGACGGTCAATGTACGCACGTTAGTAGGGGCGATCGAATGACTGAATGAGCATTCGAGAAACATCAGACAAAATGTCATGTGATTTGACTTAAACATGCCTGTACAACCCATTAGCATCGGTCCACTATTTGATTTGATCTCATCTCTGCTTCAAAATCCCTGGAAATTACATTAGATCAGCATGAAAAGATTTTCATCACAGATAAGAATGGGACAACGGCGAATCTACCCATTCATGGATCTCAAGATGACGTTTAGACGAAAGTCAACAGTCAGGCCTGCATTTTGTTGGAAGAATTAACTCACCGGCTTTCAGATACGAGCTTCACGCTGTCATTTTCAATCAAGAAGTTAGGCTAATTTAGCAGCGATTCGAGTGCTGCTGCGAAAAGCTTCCAACACGATGTACTGTAGGCTACATAATGCAAGAAGCAGATGCTGCTGTGTCTGATCCCTCCACCCGATGGCGATGTAGGAGCCAGAAAATGAAGAATCAAAAGCCTGTGTTGAGATGACACGTTCAAAAGTGAGGGGGACAAACATCACCTCTCCAGAAAGTGGAGGGGACAATGTCCCCCCTGCCCCCCTTGATGCGTCGCCAATGGCGCAGCCCTGTACGTATTTTGACAATCGACTGACAAAAAGTATGCGTGTGTGTGAGCGCGCGCGTTGGCCTCTGCTGGTTGGCTCTGTTGTCTAGCAGAATTGCAGCAGGCAGCGCGTGCGCCCATCTCTCTCCCAATTGCTCGCTGTGTGACTGCAAATCAGAACCACAATCATTTGATTAGCATCTGTTTTCTTGGAAATCTGAGTCGATATTCTTGGAATATTCTAGCTGCACAGTGATAAATAAGCAATAGCGACTAAAACGAAGTTATACAAATGATTGCAAATATAAGCAAATATGCTCTCATTCCCGTATTGTGGTGAAATATGCTTTTATTCCGAAAATAGCTGAAATATGCATTTATATGCTTTTACATGCTTAAAGCATATTTGCTTTTCCCTAGTTATCAATATTCGATATCGAGATAGCCGAGGTCGTTTAACATTATAATCAATGGAAAGATAATTAGGACATATAAATATTATCGAATAAACTATTAATATTATGATAAAATATGATAAAATATTATCGAGTTAAGCGAGGTTGACTGTATATCCACCCTCTATCCAGAAATTTAATCAAAAAATATGGTGGTTTTAAAAACATAATATAAGAAGTTTAAAACTATCAAAAGTATGGAATTTCATATTGACTTAAGCTTAGTAATTCGTGCTGTAGCCTACACTTGTAATTTTCCATGAAAAAGGAATGAGATTTAAAGTATTGCCCTTATTAAATTGCATCAGTATCCATAGGTCTACTAGATATGAAATCGGATGTGTGATATTTAATTGTGATCATTATAAGCCTCCTTGCCAGATGATTACATACGGACTCATGGTTATGTACGTATGCCCATCCCGTGCTTACAGATTAAAGGCCTAGAATGCAACATAGTATAATCGACTTATCATATTTCAATTTTCGCGAGGTTTTTTGATTGCCCAGTAAAGTAAGATGTACAAAAGCAGGCTTTCCAATTATGGATTGCAATCCCGACCCCGATTTTCCAAATCCCGGTTATCGAGGATTTATCCCGGGATTCAACAAATTAATCACGAAAGCCATACTAAGTACATGTAGACTACATATGTATGCTACATTATATGGCGGTTTGTTACTGATGATTAGAGTTATAGTTTAATTGAGAGTAATCTTACTAAAGGCACTCAATCTAAGACCTGCAAGTGCGTTTTTTCGATCATCACAGAATTTCACAGGAGCTGGATGGTAGATTGCATATGAGTTAACACATTGACAATTTTGATTTTGTCACTTTATACTTTCATGCTAAGTAATCTAGGGCTTACATGTAGCTAGGTCTATTTGCGATCTTCTTGCAGATAGATTTAGGCTACAAGACATAATAAATTGTATAGTCATTACCATCAAGAACGATGTATGATTACGAATAGTATAGATGTATTTATGAATATGTTTATAACAATCAGCAAAATAACCATTACAGTACAATATCACATTAAATTGAGAACCGCTATGAGAATTCTAACAAATTAATTTAGATTTTTAGAAATTTTTGTTATGATTCTAACAAATCCAATTCAATACCCAAATATAGTCTCACAGATCAAACTGAAATGCGCTATAAAAACCTAGCAAAACAGATAAAATTTTAACAAAATAATCATCTAGTTTTTGATACAAAACATGTAACGGTATACAAAACAGATAATATAATCTAGAAAAATTTGTGTGGAAGCAAAATGAGAATGTCATTGCACTTCTTGTGAAAATGTACATGTACATCTCTTGTTCGATAACAAGCTGATCACAGTCTTTATCAAGAAATCTATTTTTGTACATGTACAGGTATGCTAACAAAAAATCGTCGAAAATATTCGTGTGATATTTTATCATGAGTGTATATTATGAGTTTTATATGAGTGTATCACAACTAGTCTGTACGTCACCGGTGTCGGACGTGTTTTCAGCGCGCTCTTAGCCTTGTGGTCTTTGTGTTTCTGTTCTAGGCTGTTAGGGATTGTTTTTTACTAATTTTGGTATCATTCATCTCCTTATCACATTCTATTCATTTCTGTGTCATCGGTATCCCCTGTCATTTAGTGGCTCCAAAGTTATCGCTGTATTTCAGTCCCTTCGATTACTCCATTATCTAATCACGTGATTCGTTGTTTAGTGATTACCATAGCTTAGTTTCATTGGCGTGCTTCTATCAACACGCAGCTGCAGTGTGCTTTGTCTCGTAATCTGGATTCATCCATAGACTTCTATAACATAGCATCTGGACAGAAATCTGCCATATCACGGATACAATTTGAGGCTGGTTTTATGCTCGAGGTTTTAAGTATTAATTTGTCGTTATACACGCATTATTGTAATCATGTACAAGTACATATTAAAAATTATGCTGATTTACATCAATTTTAAAGTATAATACTGATCTCAGATTCAAATTCTGACTTGAGACTACTTCGTATTTTGAACCCTTGCATGTAAGTAATGTAAGCAAACTCAAATTATCAATCCATTTTTTTGTGTAGGTCTACCGTAGACGATTTCATTTCAAATAAGTGAAAACATCAAAGCCTAATTGCAAACAGTCATTTTCAAACACAGACAAGAACATCATAATGGCAATTCACATAATATTGACGAGAAATTTAGATAAATGAATGAAGCTTACCGATTTAAAAGCAGTTACTGGCCAGTTTCGCAATCTTGCGTTTTCTTGACGAAGAGTTGCACTTTTCCACAGCTTGTTGTGACAAGTCATGAACAAAATTTTTCGCCAGACAATTAAAAAATATCGCAACAAATTTGCATTTTAGGTTATGGCTTTTGATGCAAAATATTTGGTCGCATCCTCCCTCTTCAGAGGTGAAGCAGTCCACCAAATAACAGAACGTACTTCGTTGATTCGTGGATTGCATAAATCTTGTCTTTATTTTCTCAGTTGATTTAATCAATTCAAAAACTTTCCAGGAGCTGAGACCAAGCATGAACACTAAGTCTGTTACTTTCTTAAGTCCACCACGATCTATGGAAGTTAAGAAAGTAAATACAGGATACTCCAGCGTAGAATCTATTTCTAGATCTTCTAAAGCTTGTTCAGAAATTAATATGTCCTCGCAGGATGCACACTTTGATTGTCTGATGCAGGATCATGCAACAGCACCACAAACGGAGAATATTATATTTGCATCACAAGACGAAATGTCATAATCCAGGTTCACTTCCCCTTGCAAGTCACTGTATAAAGCCGGATCAACAGAATGTTCTGCACAATCTTTACAGTGTAAGTTGTTGACTTCCGACAAATCAATCTGAGAAAATTTCAGGAGAGATATTGCTTGTATGTTTCGATCACTCTCGATAATTTGGCGCATGGACACAAAATAATTAGCACCCGACATCTGTCGGAACCATCCGAATCTGGATTCAATGGCGTCTGACTGCAGCTTGCCTAGAAGAACAAATGAAAATCCAAGTCGATCTAACATAAAGGTAGCACAATCAGCCATAACAGAGCACGTTTGTCGAAATGCAAGAAAAGTTTCTTTCGAAAATCCGAAATCTGAGTGATTTTCCCAAAACTTCATTAATTCTGAAAACTCCCTTAGAAATTGCAATTTCCAATACATCGACGACCGCACGGGATCTTGACTAAGATTTCTTTTATGAAATCCCTTTGTTGATGACTTGACATTCAAGATGTCCCACAGTTTTAATATGAGTGAAATAAAATCGGCTGTACCGGACCAATTCTTTCCCTCATGATTGGAAAAGAATTTTAAAGCGTCACGCGCTGATTCATGAAACACAGCCACAGCTGGTTTAACAGATGACTTCTCGATTGTCTTTGGAGAAATAACTGATGGAGTCAATTTGTGAGCTTTCCTCAGTGATTTTGAGGATTCATGTGAGTGCAATTCGGCGATGTGATGAAAGTTCGCAATAATTCCAGATGGAGCAAGGGGCGGATGAGGCGGACATTTGAATATTTTTCGGATTTGAAAATTATTGTACACATTTTTCAGATTATGCACTGGATCAAACAGCAGAAAGATGGACTGTTGAGTGAGAGGATTGACAATACTCGAAGACAAATTTCCGTCACAGAGATCAATGTAAAATTTGCGATTACATGAAGCATTATCCGCGGAAATAGCAACAATGTTCAAAGAGATCGAGTGTAAGAGTTCCATCACCTCGTTGTACGTAACCTTTTGCTTTGAAGCAGTCAAATTTGATATGGGATAAATGGCCACGACATCCTTGTAGCTACTTGCTAGTGATCGAACCATGTAACACAGTAAAGTAGACGCAACTTTGCCATCATCAGTCATACCATGGATTTTTCCTCCACTGTACTCCACACGCTTTGCTATATAGATTTCATCAATCATCAACACGCAATTCCGCTCGAGTTGACTGAGTTTTGATTGTCTCAATTTTAAGTAACTGACGTTGTTTTTGTCACTGGAATAATTGAGATGCCGTGATTGAAGGGATACATAGCAACCTTCATCCAAAATCAATCGATACGTGGATGGACTGTTTACGAAGATCAAATAGTAAAATAAGATAAGTTCAGGGGAATAAACACGTTTGTATTTGCTGCTATCAATTAGTTTCAATTGCTCCAGAATAAAGCAGTATTTACCGATGTTTGATGATTCTGGCTCAGAGGTGACAAACGAAGACAGCTTTTCAATGGCAACTTGGAGGTTGTGTTCCGAAATTTATTCAGACTACTCGAATGATTTTACTCTGGTCATCAAATTCTGAATTTGTGAGAGTGTGGATAATTTGCCATCTACAATATCACGGTAATGGCATCATTTTGCGACTGAGGACATTCTTTCGTGGGTCACATGAATGTCCCGTCAATTTCCTATTCTCTCACGATCATGATACTCCTTCAATTACATGATGACATAAGCGAAGCGCTTTTTTTCTTTTCTTGAGAGGCTTTCAGTTTTCAGTTCTTGCGATTCTCCACTTCGTTCGTAATTTTTCAGGAAATCGGAGTTGATGCCACAATACTAGAAAAAGTATTCATTGTCTGATTTTGTTCTTTGGTAATGGCGACGCCAGATCAAAATAATGTGAGTGATGTGAATGCCGGTGGATTGGGGATTGGCATCAATGGTCTTTTGGTGGCGTCTCTCTCTCTCGCTCCTTCACACCTGCCTTGATGAATTGAAATTGCACGTCCTCGCCGGCCGTGTCCCCTGCCTTTTATAGGAAAAAGGGAAGGCAAAATTCCATTCCTCCCTCTCTCCTTGGCGCACAGCACAGAAAGAATAAAATAATTAATAAAGTTGACAAGTGCCGAAAAAAAATAAAATCTGAAAAAAACTCAGCTATCACCCTACCGAAATTAGCAAAAAAAAAAATGAAGGCAAACTATATATTATATTTCAAACCTCCAACGCTACAGTAATGAGTCGCAGAAACTTAATCGCCGTTGTATGTCATGGAAACCTCAAGGTCGGTGGAAACTGTTATAGAGCATGTTATGCGCGGCACGTCATAATTCAAATCTATTATATAGATCAATAAATAATCGTCAATAATGGCATGCAGGAATCCTGACGGTAGGTGTGAGGTCTTCAGTCGTTGATTGATTTCATGGAGTGAAATTTCGGAAATGTTGTCGTCTCTGTGAAGAGATTCCTCCATTTTCAGAAGCTGAGCAGTCTCACGTAAATGTCAATCATAAGAAGTTGCTGGAGTTGAACGACGAAACGATGGCGATTTTGAAAAATATGCAGGAGCATTAGGAAATATCGAAGTCACGGCATCGCACTTCAACCGTCTTTTTTGAAGAGGACTACTATGTGGACGACTATTATTCGTGTCTTGATGTTCGTTAACAAAATCAGATGGAGTAAAATGAATAGAGCATAGTCTTGAGTTAATGCTCGGTGTAAAATTACTTCGTGGATTGTTCTTCATCCATTGATCTAACAGCACTTTGTTTTTTAACGGGAAACAATGAAATGAAATAGATGAGTCTTTGGATTTACTGTCATAGCCATTCTTACACCCGAAAGCGGAGCACTTGTTAGGCATTTTTGTGCTGTCTTCACAAACACATCAATGAAAGTTTAAATAGTAATTTACAACGTACGCAGAGTGAGAATGACAACAATGCAACCAATATGCATTTAAACTTGGTTTCTGAATGAGCGATATCGATCCAAATAGTCAGCCTCATTTCGTATAGAAGGGTCAATGATATCTGTTCAGATTTCTGTCCAGATGCTATATTATAGAAGTCCATGATTCATCTCTCTGTCCGATTTCTCTGCTGTTGAGAGTGCTGTAGCTTGGCGTATTGTGCCAAGTCAGATTTCTATGTAATTCTCTCTTCAGAATTGCATCCCTCTTCGATTTCTTTGCTGATCACACGCGTTTATAGATATCAAATTTCTTCAAAAAGATAGAGCGGCGCAGTAGTGTAGTGGTACCGTGTTAGACTTGCCAACCTCGTTCAACGAGTTCAAATCCTGCTCTAATTTTTTTTCTTTTTGTTGTTTTGTGTGGTAGTTCACAGTCCTTCTATGATAATAATATATAATTAGCTAGTGTTGAGCTCTTACACTGTTTACTCTATACCGTTCGTTTTTTGTATTATGCCATCTATCCACCCCATAAGTGTGGGGCCGTTAGTGTGCATGTAGCTTGGTGTGTTGTTTTAGAACCAGCGTATATTTTTCCCATCCATCCTACTTCGCTAATTCGGTAACTGCAGGGTCTGAGTGTGGGCTTAGCCTACTATTATACTTTCTTTGTTGTGACTGAAATCTCTGAGTGTGACTCCTTTCTTATTGTAGTTAATTCCTTTTTTCCCTCTTCGCATAATGCCTAGAACGGCTAAAGATTCCAAGAGTCAAGCTTCCTCTGATCTTCTCCCTGGTAGATCTACGTGTTGGTGTAATCAGCTTTCCAACTCAACAGAGATTGAGTGTTCCAACTGTCGATCTTGGATTCATTATCTCTGTCTGGGTCTTTCCTTCCGCCAGCTCTCCTATGTTATCAATGACGATCCTGGCCTTTATCTCTGTAAATCTTGTTGTCTCTCTCCAGAAGTTGACTCCATCAAGACCAAGTTACTGGACGGTTTCCCGTCTGATGAGCATGTGTATTGCTTTGCCGAGGATTGGTTCACTGTTGCCAATTTAACTAATCCTCCTGTTTGCCAGACTCAGGATGTTTCTCACAGTTGTGTTAGTTTCAATGCTAAGGAAATTTCTCCCAGTTCAGACAGTCCTCCATTGCTTTCGAAATTTCAAGAATTGGAGAAAGCATTTTCGACTCTGACATTGAAGCTGGAATCCATGATAGCCATGATCTCTACTTCCCTCCACGAGAATACAGGTGATAAATCTCGCAGCATTCCTTGGCCTGCTCCTCTTCCCCCCGTTTCTTCCTCCCAGTTTTACACCGGTAATTTTCCTCCTCTCTCCTCAATAGATGTCCCTGTTGATCGCTCACCTGGTGCTTTTCAAGGTCCAGCTCTATCGAATCATGTATCGAATCCCACTCCGCCTATCTCAACTTCCCGGATGCCCGTCTTTCCTGTGAGACAGACCGGTTCGATCCCGTCCGTCCCTCCAGACTCTGGAATCTACATGCCAAATGAGCTCATCCTGACAAATTTTCCTGATGATAAGGATCTGTCTTTCGGTATATCTTCAATCATTCAGTCTATTAGAAACAGTTCTCCTTCCTCGTCATGTCCTGAACCAACTGATGTTATCCGTATTGGCAAGCCGAAAGTCAATTCTCATAGACTGGTCAGGCTGATTTTTAAATCTGCTTTCGACGCGAAGCTTTTCAAATCAGCTTTCTCTTCCGTTTCTCCCCTTTTTTGTGATTCAAGCCAGGTTCGCATTCGATCAAGCCTTTCGCCTTCAGGACAGGCTCTCCGTCGGCACTGCTTCGAACTGAATAAACAAGCTTCCAAGAGCGACAATGGTTCTGGTTTTAGTCTACGGGACTCCGGGGTTATTTGGCGCTTCGTTCGCAGAGATGATGGTAGCTGGCAAAGAGACTCCTCTTGGTTTGATCGTACTTATTCAAAAAACTGAAGAGCCCTAACCTTGCACTTAAGTTTCTTAACTTGAATGCTCGCAGCATTGTCAACAAGCTTCACATTTTTCATTCCTATATCTCTGACCTCCAACCAGATATTATCTCTGTCACTGAAACTTGGGCAAATAAAAATTTTAATGATGCTTTATTTCAAATTTCAGGTTTTAAATTATTCAGATCTGATCGTCGCAGTGGTAGTCGCGGTGGTGGTGATTGCCTTTACATTAAGGACTCACTTCAGTCTTGTGCTTTGGATGTCGCTAACAGCTCGAACTTCAGTGATTGTGTTTGGGCTGAAGTTTATCTTCAGAATAAATCTTCCATTCTTGTAGGTGTGGTTTATCGTCCTCCTAATTCATCAGTAGCTAATGACAGTGTCCTATTCGAGCTCTTCCATGAAGCCTCCTCCCTTCCCCATCAGTTTAAGCTAATAAGTGGCGATTTTAATTTCCCCCACATTGACTGGGAGACACTTTCTTCCAACAAAGACTCAGAAGATTTTCTTGTTTGCACTGTTGAGTCAGGGTTCTACCAAACTGTCTTTGAACCTACACGCGAAGAGCATATATTGGATTTATTATTCTGCTCCACTCCTGATCTTGTTACCCGCGTTGATGTAATTGAACCTCTAGCCTCTTCAGATCACAATATGGTTTTGGCTGAACTGGCTTTTTCTGCAGAAAGAAAACCAATTTCTTCCAAGTCGACTCCTCGTTATAATTTTAAGCAAGCTGATTGGGACTTGTACCGTTCCATTCTCGCTTCCAATAACTGGGAAAGTTGCTTCCAGCACAAAGATGTGAATGAGATATGGGCTTCTTTTCAATCCGCTATTCACGGTGCTTTATCGTCAGCAGTTCCAACCATGAATTATCTTCGAAGTAACAGACCTCCTTGGGATTCTCCAGAAATTCGTTCTTTAAAACTACAGCGCAGAAGGGCGGAACGTATCTTCCTTGACACCAGATCTGAAGAGGCTAGACATTTTCGCAATCATACATCTAACCTCTTGAAACAAGCAATCCGCAGATCTATTTACAATTTTGAATTATCTTTGGCTAACAGTGACAATCCTAAGCGATTCTGGAACTATGTAAAATCTAAACAAAAAGTTCGATCCACCGTTGGTCCGCTTGTCGACCCGTCCACTGACCGAGTAGTGTATGATCCCCTACACTCAGCTACTATTCTTGGTGATTCCTACAAATCTGCTTTCACCTCTGAGTCTCTTCCCATACCTGCTGTTCATGCACAAACTGATCATTGCCTCGCTGATGTAGTCTTCACACCTGATAGAATTCGCTTCCACCTATCACATAAGAAGAATTTCTCCTCCCCTGGCCCTGATGGCATTTAATATATCTGCTATAAACAAGGTGCTTTTGTTCTGCTTCCACTTCTTGCTCGCCTTTTCCAGATCTTTTTTGAGTTGGGGAATATCCCGCTAGTCTGGAAGCACGCTCTGGTTACTCCTATACATCAGAAAGGTTGTCGCAAGAAGGCAGAGAATTACCGTCCGGTCAGCCTGACTTGTACTGCCTCCAAATTGATGGAGTCGATTGTTCGCGATCACCTGTGGCAGTTCTGGAACCAATATGACATAATCAAGCGCTCTCAATTTGGTTTTCGATCCAATTCGTCTAGTACCCACCAGCTCTTAGAATTCCTCGAGGATTTAACATCTGTTGTGGATCGCGGTCAGTGGGCTGACGTCATCTATCTCGATTTTGAAAAAGCGTTCAATTCAGTCCCTCACTTTCGTCTCCTCTCGAAATTGACTTCCTTGGGCATTGGAGGGAGACTTCTATGTTTTCTGAAAGCTTTTCTTGAGGATAGAACTGAGAGTGTTGTCGTGGATGGTGTGCATTCTTCCCCCTACAGCATGATTTCTGGTGTCCCCCAGGGATCCGTTTTAGGCCCAGATCTGTTTGTCGCCTTTATTAATGACATTGATGACACCTTGACAAACTCTTCTTTATTGAAATATGCTGATGATGTAAAATTGTACTACGAAATCAAGCGCACTGATCCCCTGAAAGCCAAAGAACTTTTGCAAGCTGACCTCAACGCTGTAACCACCTGGTCGAAGAAATGGCAGCTATCGCTCAATCCCCAAAAGTGCTCCATTCTACACTTTGGATTTCGCAATCCAGCCTCGGACTACCGTCTGGATGGAAGTTTCCTGAATAATTCCAAGTGTGTCAAAGACCTTGGAGTTCTGATTTCAAAAGACCTAAAATTCTCTCGGCACATTCTGACCTGTGTTCAGAAAGCGAATCGCATTGTATCTGCCATCCTCAGGACATTCGTCTCTCGGGACGCCGATCTGCTTATTCGTCTCTTCAAGACACTGGTCCGCCCTCACCTCGAATATGCCATCCCAGTCTGGAATCCATCCCTGAATAAAGACATTCTGGCTATCGAACGTGTACAACGTCGATTCACCAAAAGCATCCGTGGTCTATCCTCGTTGCCCTACGAAGAAAGACTGAGAGCTCTGAAACTCCCAACACTACAATGTCGTCGTCGGATTATGGACCTTACAACCGTGTTCAAAATATGTAACCACCTTACTCCAAGTGATCCTAATTCCTTCTTCACCTTTAGTGTTTCCCGAACCCGTGGACATAACTACACAATTTTCCGCCACCCAACAAATCTGAATTGTCGCCTATCCTCTTTTTCCCACCGCATTATAGATGACTGGAACCGCCTCCCCGACGATATTGTGAACAGTGAAACGGTGAAACAGTTTAAACGAAAGCTTTTTATGTTTTATTGTAACTTCTAATTGTTCCCTCCTGAATGTATTTCCTGTGTTGCCTTGGTGCTCCTTGGACTTATTGGTAAACTAAATAAAAAAAATAAATAGATATCAATCTCAATAAAAACACTACTGTTTCATTGTTTGTTTGCTGCTAAAATAGTGTCTCAACATACACAGAGCAGACAATGTTTTATCACCTAAACGTTACAAAAGCTCTGAAGAATTCTGAAATTAGGTCAATTAAAATCATAATTTCAATTCCCGGGATTTCAATCCCGTAAAATGTATGAAAATCCCGGGATTGCAATCCCTATTTCCAATTGAGAAAAATCCAAATTTATTACGACACATTACGCTACATTACGATAAACTCATTAGATTTTGAGAAATGTATGAAGTGTCAGGTGTCATATCGCCTACTATTTCAGGGCAAATAATTCCAGCTCGTATGCTGTACTGCAGCTCTTGGTGTTTAAACATGGCGAATTGTCGGAGATTGTCCGGCATATTTCGAAGTTCCTCGGCCAGTAGTTCCGCGTACTTCGCACATTCGTCCTTCTTATTGTTTTTAAGAAGATCAACACACAAGTTCAACGTGTCATCCATCTTCCCCTCAATGGATGACTTACACGTAGATCGCTGACGCTTTCTTGACGGTGCTATCTCTTTCGAAGAGCTGGAATCTTCATCGTCATGGCCCGATAAGTTCGAGCTGTTGAGATCAACAGATGAAGTAGGGAGACGCTTCTTTGGGAGATTTGACGAAGTCTTCCGTCGCACTATGAAGGAGTCAAGGAACTTCATTTGTTTGAAGATAGGGTTACATGAATGCAGATTTTCTGTATCTTCAGCTGATTGCCCGCTTGTCGTCTTCAACGATCTCTCAACCCATTAGTGCCGGAATTTTTTTTATCGAAGATTTATCTGTCATCGTGTTTATTTAGGTCTGTCAATATGTTAAATAGTGGGTATGAGCCTATGAAGATAATTGCTGAAAAAATTGAGCCATTTTTTTCTGTGGTAGAAAAATCGACCTTTCGGCACTTGCATACTAAATTCAGCTACATTCAGCTGCATATTAAATTCAGCTTATGATGCAATTACTGGTGTTATAGTTACCTAGTATTCAAAATGAAAATAACATCTAGATGCTCTGAAATTAGTCATCTGTTTATAAAACATGCACTAGACACATGCGAACACTTGCAGATTTTTGTCTTTCAAACAACGTAATCTGCGAATAATCACACTACAGTGTATATCGAAACATGCTAGAATTTGTATGCGACATGTCTGTCACTGTAACTGTGTATGAAACAACTTAAAGCACCTGGGATGCAATGCCACACTGCATTTTTCACATCTCAAATCTGTACGCCCACTGCAAACACGGCATCTTCCACTCGGGACGGAGGATTTGACAGGCCAGTGATTACGGCCATCATATTGCAGAGTTGAAATATTTCTGGAAAGGAGCGATGAAATATTTCTGGAAAGGAGAATGGATAATACCATTTCCGGGAGCGTGATGTGATTCGGTAATTGTTTATACACTGATCGGCGAGATCCACACCACCCACATTTTCGTTGTATTTGCAGATCACATGAGGAATGGGCAGATTCACGTATTTTCTTTTTGATCGGTCATAGCGTCGCACAGCTTTCAGTGGATTCGCAGAGAGCGTATTGGAAACCACTGTGACATTTTTGCTGTCCATCCACTGGGTGACGACATTTTGTCCATCGGAGTAAGATTTACAGAAGCCCCGTCCATTATTGCGAATGGTTGATTTGTCCAATAAAGGGCATTTTTCAATTCGATTGGATCTAATAGTGGAATTTGCAGAAATTCCCAATTCTGAAAGATGGTCTAGCAGACTCAGTGAGGAAAAATAATTGTCAAAATACACATGAGCTCCGGGTTTGACTTGGCATTCATCAATCAATGATGCGACAACATTTCCTCCGTGTCCCAAGCCAAAGTCGTTGATCTGCGTTCCGGCTCCAAATGATACAAATAACCATCCGAAGAAGCCATAGACCATAACTTATATCCAAATTTGATCGGCTTTGCTCGCATGTACTGTTTGGAACCATGACATCCAAAATATTTGATCATGGATTCATCAATACTGATGTCTTTCGCAAATGGCAAGATTTTCGATTTTTTGTTGAAGTATTCAAAGAGTGAGCTAACTTTGTAGAATCGATCGTTGTTGATCAGTGAGTTATTACTGAAATGCAAATAGCGTAGAATGGCTTCGAAACGATCCCGGCGCATATACTGAGATGCTCCTTCTGAAGAAGCGTCGGTGTCCTTGCACCAATGCAATCGTTTAGATGGTAGACGGAAGTAACCTGACCGCAGTATCAAAGCAACAAAAGTCTTCATTTCATCGATGGTGACGTTCAGGAAATAATCATTTTGACAAGCATACAAATTTGATTCATTTACGATAGTCTCAAAGAACTCGTCATCAAAAAACAGATAAAATGAATCACACGCATTTGAGATCTTGGAGCGAGCTGAATGAAATTCCGGGTGGAGATTGGGAGAATAAGCGGAGGGAGAAATGACGACGAGTCGGAGTTATTCCAACAGCGAGAAGTCTTCTTACGTCACTTTGTCGCAGGCGGATCAGTAACGTCAGACTCTGGAGGAAGAAAATCCTCGTCGATATCATGAAAAATTTCAACTTCAGTCTTCAATATCCTGGCAGGTAGATGGTTGATAAATGGAAATTCCTCGTTATCCGAAATGTCACTGTCTTCATCCGATTTTGTTCCAGCATCTTCGATAGGCGGCAAAATAGCGACATCATCACTCCAGTCCTCGGCAATCAAATTGGCGATTTCATCTAATGTCATTTTTCGTACTGGCTTCATCATGGTAGTGGCTGACATAAAGTGACTGGGAAGGCTATTGCTTTCAATGATATAAACCCAATGGGAAATTCAAAATTGTAGATATCTACGACCATGACATAGCTCTCACACTTTCTGCAGCTGTCTACATTGTCATGCTCGTGGCCAACAAAGAAAAATCCAGTCGCTTTAGGACAGACAGTAAATACTTAGTTTGTGTTGCCATCATGTAGATTTGGAGTGGCAAGTGACGAATGGTAGATTTTTCTACCTCACACAAATTAATCAATATTTCACTGCTGTACTATTTTATTTTGTCATTGACACTTCAGGTGGAATGAAACATACATAATCAACCAAAATGCATCAACCTTGACAAAATGTTACTAGCATATCATGATGATATTTGCGTGTCAAACATGTAAGTGAAAATTGACATCGTGAAGGTAAGTACGCATTGCAAAATCGCTTCCTGCCACAAAATAAGGAAAGTATAATAAAAACTAATTAATGTCATTTATGACGAAGTATCTCCTGAGTGCATATCATGAGTATAGGTTTTCATTTTATGCTTGGAACCTTTGTAAATTAGCTAAAAAGTGACATGGTAGAAAAATCTACCATTCGGCACTAATGGGTTAAAGCGCGAATATTCACCTCGTAAGTATTGAAATCGAGATTGACATTGTTCCGGATTTTCTCCTCCGATAGCTGTATTTATTTCAGTCCAGGCACATCGTCGTTTGTTGATGTCTTTATAAGCCGATGATTGTGTGTCATACAATAGTTTACGAGACTCAACTTCGATCATGAGCAATTCAACGAATTGAAGCTGCCGTTGTTTATTCGTCATCTTGCTTCGAGTGCGTGGCTTACATTAGACTCTCACTTTATGCACGCTTCTCAACGGCGTCTATGTCAGCTAATCTCAGCCAATCAACGTCAGCTACAAACCCTGTGTTCTGTAAAAGTTGAACATCGACCAACTCGTCTGTTTTCAACAAAATTCCTATTCTGTGTTCACATAAGGAGGATGACTCACAGCCACAAACCCTTTCTGTTTTACAGAATAGATGTTCTGTAAAAACAGAACGCAATCTGTATACGCAATGCGACCGTGAGTCACGCTGATTGGTCAATGCTGTCGTTCAGTAGCAACTGAGTAAACAAACCAAGGTGTTAGGGGAACGCTATTTATGAGTAAGGCTATTGCAGTCTGCTGACAACGATGCCTCGGTATTGCTGTGTATACGGATGCAAATCCTCCGGTTATGACTGCCAACGATCTTTTTTCTTATTTCCGACTGCACCATCATTAATGTCTCAGTGGATAAGGAGGATTTCTCGTAAAAATTGGAAGCCAAGCAAGACATCAGTGGTGTGTGATCTACATTTCCGAGACTGTGATTTTAATATCTGCAAGTCAGATCGCCCAATCGAGTTTAGAAAACGAAGGCTCAACTCAAGTGCGGTACCGACATTACATTTACGAGGTGATCATCAAGAAAATTATAAACAAGACTTAGTGCGTACAACGAGGAACTCACAAGGCATTGTTTATGACACTGGAATAAGAGGCGGGGAACAGAGTAATTCTCCACAGATTTCAAACCATGATGCTGAAGATACGAAAGAAAGCAGTACGCAAACTGTTGAAGATACAGAATTTATGTTTCGACAACTTCGACTGCAACTTCGAGAATCAAAACTTGAGATCGAGATTCTTAAATCCAAAGTTTTGACCTTCGAACGATTAAGTGATGATGATGTCCTGGTGTACACAGGAATTGAACGCAAAGTATTCGTTTCATTATCAAGTTACCTCAAACAATTTCTGCCATTCAACTATTATACTGGAAAACGTGTGGTTTCCCTTGATTTCAATGATCAAATATTGTGTTGCCTTCTGAAGTTGAGACATAATCTAGTTGACCAGGATATCGGCTTTCGATTTGGTATTAGTCGAAAAACGGTGCAAAATATATTCATGACATTTTTGAGTGTTTTGTATGAAACCTTGTATGAGAGCATTATGTCGGCCAACGTTCCATCTTTGACTAAGATACGCAGAACTTCACCTGACTCTTTTAGTGGATTCTCTTCATGCAGGATGGTAATTGATTGCACAGAAATCAGAATGGATGCACCAAGAAATGATTTGAATGCAATCAGTGCTGTCTATAGTAACTATAAGTCAAGCTATACGGCGAAATTCTTGGTAGCAGTAGCACCGAATGGTACAATAATCTTTGTAAGCCAGGCCCATCCTGGTAATATCAGTGATAAGGGAATTACACGTGATTGTGGTTTTTTAAATCATCTTAATCCTGGTGACTTGATTCTCGCCGATAAAGGTTTCACGATCCATGACATTTTACCGAAAGGTGTTCAATTGAATTTGCCTCCATTTTTGCAAGGAAAATCGAAACTGCAATTTTCAGAAACCGAAGCTCGATACACACGAGATATGGCTCGTGCTCGCATTCACGTGGAACGAGCCAACCAAAGAATAAAATCTTTTAAGATATTGAGCTCTTTTCCAACTCACTATCGACGCTTAGCAACGAAACTTTTTCGAGTCTGCTGTTGTTTAGTAAATCTGCAGAATCCTCTTATATACGGAATATTTATGAAGGATTTGACTGATATTTCTGAATAAATTTACAAAAAAACATGACGGTTTTCATTTTTCGTTGCATTGATTTGATTGATTAATTCTCTCTGATTAAAATTAATTCTATTTTACTCATTTATCTGTTCTCAAAAGTTATATATACATCTATATAGGCTACACATTTCAGATAGAAATTAGTTATCTATATAGTCTGCTACAAGTCTATACCGGTAAGACTGTACATGTAACCTAGTTTCATGGTAATATTTAATCAAACTCAAAACGAACGACAAAGTACAAAATTAACAAATGTATTCACCTAGACCCACTAAAGATCCATCGGAAACCAAACTGAACAATTCAGAATTGTCTACAATAGGGAAGGAAATGATCATAATAGAACAGTTCGATTTTCTGCATGTCACTTGCCCACTGATCGCTCCGAAATACTCTCTTGATGAAGATGTCTTTCATTGTCCATATCACAAAGTCACACCAATTTGAATTTGTTGCAAAAATGTTTCCCTGGATTTGATGATAATATAAGTGTTCCGTATTAACTTCCATTGCCTCTGTCAGGTAAAATGATTTCATAGTATTTCCCGCTTTCTCCTGTCAATTCTTCTATAGTTTGTATAGATTTTGAAGATATGAGAAAGTTTCTCTTGAAATCAGAATCAGATAAAGTCTCAATGCTATGTCTGTTAATTACTTGTATAGCAGCAGTAGGCAAGTTCGATTCTTTAAGTTTATCCGTCTCATCTATGTCATTACTTAATATCCACGAAGTTCCACAGCGATGATTTATAGAGTTCAATGAATTTGCAAAATGCGCAAGTTGTGCAGAATTTGCTGGAGAAGTAGTCGCACGATGAGAAGAGCGATCGTCAGGGAAAATGTCACTATAACTGTTATTCTGCTTCTGTCGCTTCGGATGGGAAATCCAAGATGCTGGAAGATCAGTCTTAGATATACCGGACTTTTCGCCGTAGATAAGCGCCGCAGCCATATGTGAGCAAATCCATTGCCCTCTTGGACATTCACAGCTACAGTCCTTTATCCCGCCATCTTCATGTAATTCGATAATAACTTTGTACGACCGGTTTTTCATGGTGGCACGAACATGACTACAGATTGTTCTTTGTGCGATGTTAAATGAGAGCACAAAATTAGATCTGTATTTCTCTTCTCCTCTTTTGAATGTCTTAACATCTTCAGCGAAGAATTGAAAAATATCAGTCATAGTTATCACCTGCATTGTCACTTATCAAGCAACTGATTCAACTGAGCGAGAGACAACTTAAGTCAGACACAGCAATAATAAGTGACCTTTGTCTCACACACCGATGTACGCCTGTTAGAATGTGCGCGATTAGGATCGCTTGTTTACTCGATCGCCATTAGTGACGCCATCTACCAATCAGAGAGCGTCCTTGGTCGCATTGCGAATTACAGAACTAAAAATACAGAGCGATGTGAACCGACCTTCATGCATAGTAAAATGAATTGATTAACAAACGTGATTGTCTGACTGAGATTCCGCTTACATAGCATGAACGAATAATCGAAAGAATTACCTTTTGACGTCATTGTATTCCCATTGCAGCAATGATTCGTTGAAAATGAGGGAAATATTATTCAATGGTGATTGGCCGAGCAATTGCTGACAACAATTAAGTTCACCGTATCGAGAATGCCGAGATAGCATCAAAGCAGGTCAGGCAATTTTTAACAGCAATTGTCAATAGCACTTAGAGAATCCAATTTAGGTAAAAAAAAATTGACTTAACCCCTAAAAATTGACAAAAAGTTGACATGTCAAAAAAATTGCCCTAGTTACAAGTAGGGCAGGATGGGCCTCATCTCTAAGATGCCATAGAAACCACTGCAAACAAGCGATTCTTCCCGCATTTTAGAGATATTTTACTATCTTTTTGTTAGAGGAAGTGTTTTGAGAAGTTGTAGCCTAGTTTACCGATTTTTTATCTCGCTAGAAAGAATCAAAAAATATGTTCGAGTGGTCCATCCTGCCCCAACGGTTGGGGCAGGATGGGTCAGACAATTTTTTTTAATAATGTCAATAATGAAAGCAACTCTTGCTCTTTGAATGATATCCAATATAGAATGACTTCAAAAAGAAATCGAATTGACGCAAAAGAGAATGTAGAGCCAGCTTAAGCTAATCTGAAATAATTGACATGCTCAGATTGTAATAAAAAAGATAGAACTTCAGTTATGAACACAATATGACTCCTTTTTTCTAGTCAGACTTTGTTAAAACGACAACAAGTGGTTTAGAAAATTACATGGTGTAATAAAATTGATTGAATCATCAAATCTATTAATCAAAGAGCTTCAGTGGCAAAAGTCACATATAAAGTCACCGGAACTTGGTTGGCCATTTGGGCAGGCCTCATGACACCATCCTCGGCAGAGTTGGCACATTATCCAGTCTTCAGTTGGCGGATTGATAAATTCTTCACTACAAAATAGACAAAAATACTTCATGTTCAAATTCTCCTTTTCATGCCAGTCACTTTTGCTCTTTGTTGGTCCTGCTTTTTTAGAGTTCTTGGCTGATTTCTTTGGCTTCCTCTGTTTGCCAGTGTGTGTTTGTTTCTCCAGAAGAGCTTTCTTAACTGGGCTGGATGTTAATATCATCGATTTTCCAGCTTTTCGCTTTCGTCCATTAGACGAAGTCGATCGGTCTACTATCGGTATCTTTGATAGTGCTGATATTGGCACTAATTTGCGTTGAGGATAGATGCTTGAAGTGGAGGACTTCTACCGCAGAGTGTCTGATTCAGTCTGGACCTGCAAATTCTCGATTAAGCGTCCTTGCCGAAGTGGCAGAGTCCTGACCAAGAGGCATGGCTGAAGAGGTGCAGTCCTGACCAAGAGGCATGGCTGTTGCAGTGGAGTCCCGAAGAGGTGTGGTTGAAGTGGTTGAGTCTTGAACTGCAAGCCTGACTGTGACAGAGTCCTGACCAAGAGGCATGGCTGAGGCAGTGGAGTCCCGAAGAGGTGTGGTTGAAGTGGTTGAGTCTTGAACTGGAGGCCTGACTGTGACAGAGTCCTGACCAAGAGGCATGGCTGAGGCAGTGGAGTCCCGAAGAGGTGTGGTTGAAGTGGTTGAGTCTTGAACTGGAGGCCTGACTGTGACAGAGTCCTGACCAAGAGGCATGGCTGTTGCAGTGGAGTCCCGAAGAGGTGTGGTTGAAACGGTTGAGTCTTGAACTGGAGGCCTGACTGTGACAGAGTCCTGACCAAGAGGCATGGCTGAAGAGGTGCAGTCCTGACCAAGAGGCATGGCTGAGGCAGTGGAGTCCTGTAGAGGTGTGGTTGAAGTGGTTGAGTCTTGAACTGGAGGCCTGACTGTGACAGAGTCCTGACCAAGAGGCATGGCTGTTGCAGTGGAGTCCCGAAGAGGTGTGGTTGAGTCTTGAACTGGAGGCCTGACTGTGACAGAGTCCTGACCAAGAGGCATGGCTGAAGAGGTGCAGTCCTGACCAAGAGGCATGGCTGAGGCAGTGGAGTCCTGTAGAGGTGTGGTTGAAGTGGTTGAGTCTTGAACTGGAGGCCTGACTGTGACAGAGTCCTGACCAAGAGGCATGGCTGAGGCAGTTGAGTCCCGAAGAGGTGTGGTTGAAGTGGTTGAGTCTTGAACTGGAGGCCTGACTGTGACAGAGTCCTGACCAAGAGGCATGGCTGAGGCAGTGGAGTCCCGAAGAGGTGTGGTTGAAGTGGTTGAGTCTTGAACTGGAGGCCTGACTGTGACAGAGTCCTGACCAAGAGGCATGGCTGAGGCAGTGGAGTCCCGAAGAGGTGTGGTTGAAGTGGTTGAGTCTTGAACTGGAGGCCTGACTGTGACAGAGTCCTGACCAAGAGGCATGGCTGTTGCAGTGGAGTCCCGAAGAGGTGTGGTTGAAACGGTTGAGTCTTGAACTGGAGGCCTGACTGTGACAGAGTCCTGACCAAGAGGCATGGCTGAAGAGGTGCAGTCCTGACCAAGAGGCATGGCTGAGGCAGTGGAGTCCTGTAGAGGTGTGGTTGAAGTGGTTGAGTCTTGAACTGGAGGCCTGACTGTGACAGAGTCCTGACCAAGAGGCATGGCTGTTGCAGTGGAGTCCCGAAGAGGTGTGGTTGAGTCTTGAACTGGAGGCCTGACTGTGACAGAGTCCTGACCAAGAGGCATGGCTGAAGAGGTGCAGTCCTGACCAAGAGGCATGGCTGAGGCAGTGGAGTCCTGTAGAGGTGTGGTTGAAGTGGTTGAGTCTTGAACTGGAGGCCTGACTGTGACAGAGTCCTGACCAAGAGGCATGGCTGAGGCAGTTGAGTCCCGAAGAGGTGTGGTTGAAGTGGTTGAGTCTTGAACTGGAGGCCTGACTGTGACAGAGTCCTGACCAAGAGGCATGGCTGTTGCAGTGGAGTCCCGAAGAGGTGTGGTTGAGTCTTGAACTGGAGGCCTGACTGTGACAGAGTCCTGACCAAGAGGCATGGCTGAAGAGGTGCAGTCCTGACCAAGAGGCATGGCTGAGGCAGTGGAGTCCTGTAGAGGTGTGGTTGAAGTGGTTGAGTCTTGAACTGGAGGCCTGACTGTGACAGAGTCCTGACCAAGAGGCATGGCTGAGGCAGTTGAGTCCCGAAGAGGTGTGGTTGAAGTGGTTGAGTCTTGAACTGGAGGCCTGACTGTGACAGAGTCCTGACCAAGAGGCATGGCTGAGGCAGTGGAGTCCCGAAGAGGTGTGGTTGAAGTGGTTGAGTCTTGAACTGGAGGCCTGACTGTGACAGAGTCCTGACCAAGAGGCATGGCTGAGGCAGTGGAGTCCCGAAGAGGTGTGGTTGAAGTGGTTGAGTCTTGAACTGGAGGCCTGACTGTGACAGAGTCCTGACCAAGAGGCATGGCTGTTGCAGTGGAGTCCCGAAGAGGTGTGGTTGAAACGGTTGAGTCTTGAACTGGAGGCCTGACTGTGACAGAGTCCTGACCAAGAGGCATGGCTGAAGAGGTGCAGTCCTGACCAAGAGGCATGGCTGAAGAGGTGCAGTCCTGACCAAGAGGCATGGCTGAGGCAGTGGAGTCCTGTAGAGGTGTGGTTGAAGTGGTTGAGTCTTGAACTGGAGGCCTGACTGTGACAGAGTCCTGACCAAGAGGCATGGCTGTTGCAGTGGAGTCCCGAAGAGGTGTGGTTGAGTCTTGAACTGGAGGCCTGACTGTGACAGAGTCCTGACCAAGAGGCATGGCTGAAGAGGTGCAGTCCTGACCAAGAGGCATGGCTGAGGCAGTGGAGTCCTGTAGAGGTGTGGTTGAAGTGGTTGAGTCTTGAACTGGAGGCCTGACTGTGACAGAGTCCTGACCAAGAGGCATGGCTGAGGCAGTTGAGTCCCGAAGAGGTGTGGTTGAAGTGGTTGAGTCTTGAACTGGAGGCCTGACTGTGACAGAGTCCTGACCAAGAGGCATGGCTGAGGCAGTGGAGTCCCGAAGAGGTGTGGTTGAAGTGGTTGAGTCTTGAACTGGAGGCCTGACTGTGACAGAGTCCTGACCAAGAGGCATGGCTGAGGCAGTGGAGTACCGAAGAGGAGGCATGTTTGAAACGGTTGAGTTCGGATGATGATTTGCTACTGCAGCTGTGGAGTCCAATTGAGTAGGCCCATCTGACTCGACGTGTGACCTTTCGGTGATCGTGGATGGTGCAAAATCATCATCGGTGAAAACTTGCGAGTCTAGAGGCGATATCCCTGTTGCTCAAAATCCATTAACGGCTTTTTCAATCGAAGCAGCCTTCACGAATGCTTTACCAAATAGTTCTGCAATATAGTCTTGAGAGATTCTCCTTCCAGGATGAGACAATTGCCACTCAATGCAAACTTTTTCGTACTGAGCCTTCAGAGGTCCGAAGAAGCTGCGGTCGAGAGGCTGCAACTTATGGCTTGTATGAGGGGGAATGGTTAAAAGAACTATTCCTAGTTCTTCGGCTCTAGAAACAGCTTGTAGTGATACATGGCTCACATGATTGTCCATGACTGAAAGCCTTTTAGATGAGGGCGAGGCACCAGTTGAGTTTGCAAAGTGTTGAAGCCATTGCGTGAACAAATCTACCGTCATCCAACCGTTGTCAGAAACAAGCTGTATAGAGCCTGATGGTGGTCCTCGCATGAGCTTATCCGACTTATTTTTCCTATTGAAAATGATTATTGGAGGAATGAAGTACCCAGCGGCGCTCATTGCACAGACTATTGTCGTGGTTTGTCCCTTCTCGGCCGAGGTTACAATGCCGACCTGCCTAGTTCCTTTTGAGGCTATGACCATTGGATTTCCTTGTGGAACGTTTGATATTCCACATCCATCCATGTTGTAAATTTCAGTAGGCATAAATTTGTGCTTCTGCATGACGGCTTTCAAATTTTTGAAAAATTCGTCCACTTTCTGTCTATTAAAGCCGGTTATTCTAGTCAAACTAGTGTTCTCCGCTGTTCTCAGGGAGAGCGTGGGATGTCGTTTTAAAAATCCTACCAGCCAATCCCTCCCTGCCTCACGCTTGATGTTGGAGAACGGGTGTTGAATTTTGTTGACGACAGCATAATCATAAACTAATGACCTTAGTTTCTGCGGAGTTAATCCATGCATGAGACTTGCCAGTTTCTTTGAGTGATCCTCAATCTCCTGCTCTTGATCCTCCGAAAAGACAGTTGAAAACCTTCCGCGTCGACCCCTTTCGACTTTGCCTTTTAGAGCTCTCTGGAGAGTTGACTTGGGGATGGAATATTGAACAGCCGCTTTTCTTATGGACAGAGATCCAGACTCCACGGCATCCTTCGCACTTTTTAGATCTTCATTTGACCACTGGAATCGATTGGATTTTCTTTTGTAGCTTCGAGCCATCTTGCAACCTGAAAGTGAAATAATTTAAAATAAGTCTCTTTTGAAAAATGAAAAAGGCCGAAGCATGAAAGCCCTCATTAGACACACATGAGTTCTAGTCTGCTAAAAAATATCTTAATAAGCTGTATTCTAAGCATTGAGCTTGTAATGCATATGAAACAAAAGCATGAAGGTTTCGGTACATTTCTATATGGGGCAAGATGGGACATAGCTGTCCCCACCTGCCCCATCAGTTATCAATGAAAAAACTCAAAGTTGAGGACATCTAGTCGTGATTACTTTTGCTAATGCTTGTGCATGTGATAAATGGTTTCACTTACCTCGGGATCGGTGAAGAGATCAGATGCAGAAGTTGGTGCAACAGTGTGTGGATCATGCAAACATCAATTGACGAGATAGATTCTGAACATGGTCGTTTTTACAATCTCATTGTATCTCCGGCATAACACGTGATGAACCGAGTGCTTCCTATTGGCGGGTAGTAACAGCCAGTGGTGGTTCATATGGATAGATAGCAATCTGCTGAATCACTCAAGATAAGCGAGATCTGCACTGTCCCATCCTCGCTGTCCCATCCTGCACTGACTTCCCCTACTCAGTATATCGAACCTGATAATTGGTGTTGTATCTGTTATCAAATCATAGACTATCTGTTTCAGTTTATTTCACTGAGAAGTAGGATTTTTCAAGAAATGTCAACAAAGGCTACTGTGTCACATTAACTGACAATTACGTGACTCATCTAAAGCTAGTGCTTATCATTACCTTACACCTACATCGACGAAGCATCTCCATGCATGCTTGACTGAATAAAAGCTAGTACGTGTATGTGAATACATGTCAACTTTTAACAAACTATTCGCACTATAAGAAATAGTTAAAACTATAAATTGCGAACAATTATTTATCAAAAACAAAACAGAGCCTATCTTGAACATGTTGTCTGAGCAGCGAATAGCTACCGACGATAACTTAGAAACATAGTCGAATGGATAAGGACAACTTAGAAGTTGACCTGAAAGTGACTTTAATCTATGACAGCTGTGTCACTTTCTGTATCGCAGCTCTATGTTAGTGATACTAATTTATCATCTGTTGTAACTAACACTTGACTTCTTATCCATCTATTATATGTATTGTCAGAAACTAACTCACCTTTCATAGCTCCTGATTTGATTGATTGTGCATGTTAGAAGGATACCCTTCGAGTAACGCGTCATAGTCAAAGCATTTTTCTCATCACTTCCAATTTCCAGTTTCACTTTTTCAGCCAATGCCGAGCAATCCAGACTGAAGTCGATTGGAAAAGCACTCCTGAAATTAATATATCAATGATATTTATTAGGTTTTTCACATTTTTAATGACTTACTTTTTAGTCTCCATATCATCACTGATGCTTGTGACATCATCTGCTTCCAATATTATTGTGTCGTCAGAACTGCAGTTGTCGGGTGTATCGAGAACAGATTGATTTGAGGTATCAGTCTTCTTACTTCCGGTTACTGGAGTTATCAATACTTTGTATTTATTTACAAGCTTCCTGTCAAGATCAATGTATTCTTCGAAGACATCATCGAACACTTGAATGATATTAGGCGACGGATACATGGTTTCAATTTTGGACAATAACGAATTCGGATATCCTCGCACAACTTGCCGGCTCATACCATAAGTGACCAGGATAGCTATCTGAAATTCAGACTGGAGGTGTGGGATGGTATTTCAACACGACATAGGAGCCATACAACCCTAAAGGATATGGATCTAAAATATCTATGAATTTCAATAATTCATATTCTTCAAATTTTTTAACTTCGTAGCAATGTACATGTTCATTGAAAGAAACAGCTACCATTTTTTCATACATGACATGCAGATATGACAATGCTAAAAATGCATATTGAAATCGACCGAATGTTACGCATTCGTTACAATGAACAACAAATACGCAATTGCAATAGTGCCATGACGCGAATTGTAATGCTGATCCCAATCGACTGTAATTTCAGAGCTAGGCATTGCAACATCTGGCCATATTCTTGCTAAAACACGTCAATTTTCTAAGAGTCCAAGATTTTGCGATTCAAGCTCAGTCAAATTTCTAGAAATCTTTGTGGTAGAGACAGGTCATTTCCCCCATGTCTGCGGTATGCATGACTATTTCAATAAAGTTCAGGATTTAGCGAGTCGGATACCCGAATTTTCTACAACTATACCTTTTCAACATTAAATTGAGAATAGTCCAGATTGAATTGAGAACAGCCAAAATTGAAATGAGAATAGTCCAGATTGAAATGAGAATAGTCAAAATTGAAATGGGAATAGTCCAGATTGAAATGAGAATAGTCAAAATTGAAATGAGAATTGTCAATATCAAAATGGGAATAGTCAAAATTAAAATGAGAATTTATTTTTAATGATTTTTTCCCTACTTTTGACAGTTTATCCTTGCTAAAATCATACACAAGACAGGCCAAGACAGCAGGGGAGGATATCTGGATGTTGATAATGACTGTAGTTCATAGTTTTTTTCATACGTACGTTTATGAAACTCACTATCTTAATTTCAAAGCATGATGTACATGCACTATATTAAGTATATCAATACAAGGTGCTTATGCCTTTACCTTACGTATAATGCTTCGGTTTTTCAACGATAGGTTTCTTTACTAAATGACCTAAATGTAAGCCTACTTACAAGCGAGGGTATTTAAAACGTTCATCAGATTCATGAATTATCGAGCTAGTTATATATACATCGAGTTCCTCGAAGTGACCGACCCTCCTTCCTTGTGAAATGGAGATTGAAGTTTGTTTCATCCATATATAGGACAGGCAAATTCATCGATTGATAATGTGAAAGATCGGTCGCAAATTGTTACCCCATTTCTTTAACTTGCATATTGTCCCTCTCTGGTTCAAAACGTATAGCTTTCAACGTATATAGAGCCATATCTAAATGCTGTCGAATGCATTCCTTTGAAACTACGATATTGTATGGTGAATTCAATTGATTCTTCAAATCATTCAGTGTTACTCTTGGATTATCCTCAGTTCTCGTGATTAGAAACTCACGATGATCATCGTTCAGTTTGTGACGACGGGTTCCTCCTCGTCGGTCAGATTTTTCGCCTTCGCGAATCCATCGATATGCAGTCGGCGTCTTCACATCTAAACTTGTATCCAATTGTCTCCATTTACCACCGCTATTGTAAGCGGCCAAAATCTGAGACCTTTTCTCCGATGCATCCACCTTCTTCATGCACTGGGACTCTGACATTGTGCTTAGGTTCTCTCTGCGAAGTAGATGGTTCCGTGATTCTGTACGAATTGTCTACCATGTCATTCTTATATATGTCGAGTTATAGATATCTATGCTTGAAATGCGCATCAGACAGAATTCTCACGAAAAGAATTATCTTATCACCAATCCTTTTTGTATAATCTTGAAAGAAAATGCCTGGGGAACACCAGTCACTGTGCTGTCATTGCAGTGTGAGGAAAGGTTAATTGATCAAAAACAAGAAGGATTGTTCTTTCATGAATCTGATGAACGTTTTAAATACCCTCGCTTGCAAGTAGGCTTACATTTAGGTCATTTAGTAAAGAAACCTATCGTTGAAAAACCGAAGCATTATACGTAAGGTAAAGGCATAAGCACCTTGTATTGATATACTTAATATAGTGCATGTACATCATGCTTTGAAATTAAGATAGTGAGTTTCATAAACGTACTCATGAAAAAAAAACTATGAACTGCAGTCATTATCAACATCCAGATATCCTCCCCTGCCGTTTTGGCCTGTCTTGTGTATGATTTTAGCAAGGATAAACTGTCAAAAGTAGGGAAAAAATCATTAAAAATAAATTCTCATTTTAATTTTGACTATTCTCATTTTTAAATTGACTATTCTCATTTCAATCTGGATTATTCCCATTTCAATTTTGGCTGTTCTCAATTCAATCTGGACTATTCTCAATTTAATGTTGAAAAGGTATAGAACATCCTACAGAGCTCCGATACGATCCACGACCTAAAATGTCTAGAAATAGAGTGTCAACTGACAAAATAGCACACAGAATCAGCGCGAAGGCGAGCATCGGCAAACACTGGTGGGTTGGAGCGCAGCGTCTTAAATTTTCCATGCGCCCTGTGAATATATTCCAGTCTTGCTGTATAGAATACGGCAAATTATATACCTATTACCATTTCATGAGACCCCTTCTCAGTAGCTATCGTTGTAGCTGCAGTAGCTATCCAGGGAGCCTAATTTTCCGTCTTTTTACGGATTTTCGTCTTTTTTTCATGATTTTGAACATTCTCGAGATTTGTACAAATATGCAAAAAAATATAAGGGATGGTGGGTGAGGTAGGAGGTGCGTCGCCCAATCTCAAAGCTATTCAGAAATATGTATGTTAATCTCTGCCCCCTGTCACTTGATTGGTAGTATTTTTGTAATGCCAATTAACCGCAAAATCTAAAATTGTCGCGCTTCGCTCGACTTCCTTTTAATTGCAGGTTTTTTTAAAAATACAGTGTCACATTTTCAGTTCAATTTCAGTTTCTTCTGGTGACTACGTTAATGAGGGTAGGCTCTAATCGTTTTGTTGGATTTGTTATCAATCTATTATCACATCCCAAATGGTCTTCCAAAACAACTGATTCTAAGGAATCTTCATGAAATGTGCAATATATCATATAACCTTCTCGTCATTGATATGACTGTGATATTTAGGCCTACTCGTATCAAAGAATTGAAGTTCTCAAAGACTATTTGACTATGATTTATTTGTTAACGTTTTTGTTCAGTTAATGTGCTTTTCTTTGAATATTCAAGCCATGTTATTTGAGTGATGAAAATTGAGTTGTAAATGAAAATATATGGTTAGACTTAGAATCATGTAAATGCATATCAGATGAGTCACTAAAATAATTCGTGTTTTCATTCTATCTAAAGATCTACAATACAAAATGATGATTCGATTTTTAAAATTTTCATTTATGCCATTATATCTATTCACATCATTGGTATTTAATGAAATGAAACAATGCCACTTAACTCAGATTGCAGCCAGGCGACAAAGACAGTATTAAACTTCAAATGGTGAAAACTGTTTATTTTGGTGACTCATTATTTACCAATGCTCATTAAAGTTTTAACGATAAAACGACTTTTTCCAAGCATGCATGTAGCTTCTCAAGATTGGATATTGACCAATATGAATAAAGCGTAGAAATTGCTTCTGACTTCTCTAGCGCAGCCAAAATTCGCGCGAGCATAGAAAAATCATAATAGGAAAACACTGTCATCTGATTAATGGCAACAGCAACTACTTGACCAATGCAGATCATTTTTCTTCAGTAACAGCTGACATGCATGTAGCATTGAAGGTACTTGTTTATGCTACGGCGGCGATGAGGCCAAATAGTGATCTTTATTTATGCGGCTTGCTGCAAGTGAAGTATCGGTATTCGCTTCGAAATTGTATCTGATCAAGAGAAAGAAGGCATTTACATAGACCCTAAGAATTGTAGTAAAGGACGTTAGACTCGTTTTATTCATAACATTCATTGGAAGGAAGAGGCGAGTTGAAGAAGCTGGAAAGGATCAGAGGAAGAAGAGGCGATTTGAAGGCGCTGAAAAGGATCAGAGAAAGATTGATGAGAAGCAGACATCTCTGAAGCAAACATCTTTAAGAAGTTTCTATAAATGAGGTTTAGATGACGTAGCTTCTTCTTGTGTTTTTTGCTTTGTTTTAAGTTTTTTACAATCATCTTCCACCATAGTTTAGTTTTGTTTTTTGCACTCAAAAGAAAAATTGACTGCTTCCACCAAAAAAATCCAATTATGATTTCTGATGCAGTACTTTGTTAGTAATTTGCAATAAATAAAGCCAAGCCATTCTATTGCTCAGCATTTATTTTGCCTTTGACAACTCCTCATAAACACTTTTGTTCATCATCATCATCAGTGCGATTGAGGTTGTTTTTAATGAAAATCCATGTTTTATAGAAAATTTGTTATTTTTATTTTGGATTGAGCATGTACATTTTCTTCGCAGAAATTTGGAGTAATGATGTTGGTCTCGTGCGTTTTTCCTGTATGATATCGTTCTAAGTTGAAATTAAATGTAGCTATATATGTGCATGCAGCTAGAATTTTCCCAAACCAAAATTTCGTGTTCCTGTATGTCTCTAGAACCCGTGTAAAGCTTTAAATCAGTATAAGAATAACAATGTCTGTGATTATGTACATGTTCAGAGGATGCCTATTTCTCGTAAAAATGTAGAATGGCATTTATGTTAATCAAAAAATTTCCGTCTTTTTTGGTCTCCTGTTAGGCTCCCTCGCTATCGTTTGATGCTCGAGATGGTGACGCGAAGAGAGATGATTAAACATTGTTGTAGTAGTCCCTTGAAATTTTAATCTAAACTTGCATATTTTGCATATAACCGATGTTTCACACACAGTGTCATCGATTTTCTCGTGTCCAAAATATGTCCAGACTTTGCTCTTTGCGTTTTTGCGATTGATTATTTCCATCATGAACTTGAACAGCAGTGAACAACTATGGGAAGTGTGAAACAGCTGAACTGAGTAAAGTACCAAAGCAGTCGCATTATTCGTCGCTTTGGTCGTCATTAGCGATGTCAACCCTGATAGTCCAGGTGCTTAGGGGGAAATATTGCCAGAATATTTAAAATCCGTTAGAAAGCGCGAAAATTAGTGAAATGGTAGATTTTGATGTGTAGAATCGAATTCCGATGGGACCCCAACGTGAAAATCAGCCTGAAGTTGTTTTTGAAGGCCATAAACAGAAGGATATTCACTAGTTTTTTTTCTCAGTTGGCTAACAAAAATTTTTAGATCTGTGCGGATAATTCTTAAGGCGTGTCTCGCATGCTACTCACTAATTGCTTCAAATAATGTAATGTTTATTCGGCAGTTGAAAAGTCGATATTTTCAGTATCAATGGGGTCACTACATATGACGCCCGTATTATCTATCAGTACCAAGTACAACTAGCTAAGCCATCAATATTCCGATATTTTAAAAGTTCTTTCTTCAAATGTTCAAAATATATTATAAGACAATAACGACAAAATTAAGGACAAGAACATAAACAGAGATAGGTACAAGGACGAGAATATCTGCTGCATTTGCACGAGCTACTGCACTCTTTGCATCAGCATTTCACAAGTTCCTTGCAAGATTTCGATGAGCACGGCAGAGTCGTCCATACCGGTGTCAGCATCTCCCCCTCCATCCCCAATCACAAGGATTCGGAAGATCCATTATTGGACACAATAATACTGAAATAATAATAATAATGCTGAAAGAGAAAGGTAGGCAAATGATCGTGCATTGTAATGCATTATGGTACTAAGGAAAACGCGACCATAGTGTCGATCGATTTCGAGTTTAATGAAAAAAACTCATCATCAGGACAAATACAGAAGGCAAAAGGGTTTATAATACAATTCATGGTCACATCCAATGCAGCATATATTACTACAAATGATTGTACAAATTATAGCTGTACGTCCATAGACAAATGACAATCACCTAATTGAAGAAGTGTGAAACTTATAAGTGAAACGCGATTCTACCGGTAGTATGAGTATCATGTGGAAAAGGAACTTAAAGGGAGTTTGCTAAAATTGATTTGATAATTTGATAGTCAATCGTTAAAAGGGTGTTATAGGTATAAGGATCAATATTCAGATAGGCTACATAGCCCTACTCTGCGATCAATCTCATGTAGACAGTACTGCCGCAGTTCAACATTGTGGAAATGAGCGATTGTCATGATTTAGTCGAATAGAGTACATATAGTCGCAAGCTTGCATGTGCATCAACGATATACGGGTATGGTCACTAGTCACGCTCTTACCTTTCTTGAAAAATGGCCCGTCTAGGGCCGACTAGGGCGTCTCTGGTTGGTGGCAGGCTCTCGTTGTGACGACCTTTCTTAGTAAATAATTGCTTTCCGCACTTATCTACAGACTGGAGCGACGAACTTTTATCATATAATAAAATCACAAATCTTTCCATAGCTTCATCTGCTCCTCATCAAGATCAACGATTGCAGTCTTTGATAGGCTGAAATAATATATGAAAATTGTTAATCATGAGATTTTAAACGATATACCGTGCAAACTTAGCTTGAGAAAGAGTGCAGCATGTCTGGATTAGAGATCAATGCTTTCCAAGATGTCTGTTTACCTCTTCCAGCAAAACTGGACACCGTGTCACAACCAATTAAGGCGTACCAAAACCCTACCACCTGGGTAATCACTGAACCTAGGCTTCTGAAATATTCATGGATTGGTAGCCATCTCTTATGGATTCCGGTACCGCACTCTATCCATAACTCGGTTACGCACAATTCTTCGAAAACGGATAATGCTATAGCAACAGAGTCAGTATCGACAGTTATTATACAAATTTTATCATGTCCTGTGATTGCAGCATGCTTTGCATGTAGGAATGCCCTCGTATCCGCTTCTTCGTGATTGCAAGGCGAGATTAAGTCGGTCGACATGTTGCTATTAGTCAAAACACTGTCATAGGAAGTCACAAAAAGATCTTTGCCATTGGTGTCACTCTTAACTAAAAAATATCTTGCGAGATTTTGAAAAAGTGCAGTTTATTTTCATTATGCCTAAGAAAGTTCGCCCAGTTCTTGGATATTGGTGTCTGACTAGTAACGGAATAAGGTATGCCACTACCTCTTCTCATTCTGGTCTGGGCTTTGATGCTTTCTCTGTTGTAAATATCGAATACAACATTTATTCTGTTAAGCGACGGATTTTTGATATCCTTGGATAAAGATCTTGCAGGAAATTCGCGTTCAAAATAGTCTTCAAAAACCTTTGAGTCCAACGGCTTTGTTTCGTGAACAAGGGCAGAACCATCTATTATCACTGATGTGACGTCATGTGGAAATAATTGTAGCGTTTGGCCCATGGACCATGGTTTGGCCATGCTTTTCAACACATTTTACAAAATCAGATTTACAGGTCGATCGAAGGAGTCCGTTTTCGGATATGGATGATGGAAAGGAGTAGTTCTCGTGCATAAAGAAATCATCGAGATCACAATCTCTTGCCTGTGATGCAACATATAATGATGCATACATTTCACGCTCTTCACGCAGAGATTTTATCTTTATCTTTTCTTTGCTGGTCACAAGAACATGCTTCTGTCTAAACAACGCTAGTTTGTTTCTCTTTATAGGTTTGTATAAGGACTCTTTGCAGGTCTGTAATCTTTTAGTTAAGAAATTACTGTAGGCTTTTTCTCCAATAATTTTCGCATCTAACACTGATTTTGCGGCTGATTCATTCTGAACTATCTTGGTTATCACGTTAGTCAAAAGGTTTTCTTCTTCGAGTACAAAAGGATTGCCACAGCTGTCAAAGGCATCTTTCAGATTTTCACTATTCTTCTGAAAACGAATCTCAAAGCTACGTGAATGTTCATGGTGACCATCAATATGACAATCATCAATATCATCATCGATTGTTAGCTCATCATAACTATCAACCCATTCAATAATCTGGGGTCCACCTACCATCCATTTTATCAACGAAGAATTGTTATTCAATATACCTGTGGCTCCACCGTCAATTTTAACTAATTTGCTATTCTGTTCATGTGCCTGATCTTCGGCAATCGTGGAAAACGGCTTCTTTGATTTTTCAATGGTGAAATAACCGTTCATGAATTTTTCGTACAAATTGGGATGTTTGATTGGCAACATCTCAAGATCGTTTACAAATACTGAAAGCCAACGAGCGTAGTGTGTGTGGTCGAGGGCAAATATCCATGGTAGGAATTACGGTGTACCAGTAATGAAACTGAACAGATTTCTTTCTTTCTATCTCAGCCCATTCATCAATGGAACAAATGGAAGAAGCTTCAGACTTTTTATACGCATCACAAAGAAGTCGATAAAGGCATGCTAATGACAACTGATGAACGTTTCGACACCGTTTGACTTGGCTACCCTTCAGAATTGACTCAAGTCGGCCAAGCGTGCTTATGTCAGCTTTAGCTAACAGCTCTATCCAACCGCTCCCTTCCAGCCAATCACCGATGATCGACATAAAAGCCATCTCAATATGTAGCGCTCCCATCATAAAAAAATGTTATTTTCGCCATAATCTTTGGGATACAGCCACTGTACTTGTCGCAATTGCAAAAACTGGTTGGTCAGCTGTGATGACAAGAGATTGACCGTGGTTGAGCTTGTCGACAACTTTATGAATGATGTCGATACAATGTCTAACCATTGCTGTGGAATTTATTGATTCATGGATGAGAGGCATGAGAACGGAAACACTTTTGGAACGAGGTGAATGAATGCTTTTGAAAAAATGGAATGAAGACCACGAAGTATTCTCAACATTGCCAGATGCATTCCTAGTATCAGCTTCCTCTAGATTAACTAGCCAACTTTGAGTATCGAGTAGAGGATTCATGCTTTGGTCAACGTCTTGTGAATTAATAGACTGCACGGGATAATTAGGTCTCCCTGTTTTTGTAGGTTTAATGTAATTGTAATAGGTGGGCAATTCCAGATCTACGTCGATATTTACTGACAAAAAGAAAAAGTCATTTTCTCTCTTTGGAAAATCATGCTCGGGATGCTGAAATATCGATATAGTGGTTCCATGAAAAGACTCAATTGACAGTGGAGAAGAAGGATTATGATCTAAATTGTCAATTGCTGCAGTTGTAAATAATCCTGGGTAGAGTGATGGTGGACAAACGAGACCTTCAGTTTGGTATTGTTTCAATAGGTGTTTAGTGACTGCTAACTCCGTATTTTTGACTCTTTCATATGATGCCGATACACCAAATCGTGCCAATGCTTGAACTAAAGTCTTCTTTCGAGTTTGCGAATTAAAAAAACCGAAATATAATGGAAAGGAAGTTACTGCTCTATGACGAACTAAAGTTGTATTTGTATTTGATTTTTTTCTTACGTTATAGGAAATCAATTGAGAAATGGTTTTATGAGTGTCTTGATGTATCGCAACAGATGTTTCATCAGTAGGAGTAAAATCACAACCAACCAAAACTGAACGAATAAACTGCTCAAGAACTGATGGAGGAGTTTGCATCTCACCATCATTGTCGTCTCCGGTAGACCTACACAATATTCTATCACTAGTCTCAAAATCACGTAATATACATTTCCTCAGTACAGCTGCTGCTCTAGCTAGATATTTTCCTTCGTTCTCTTCGCTTAAATCAGAAGCTTTCAAAATGATGTTGCCAATTTCTTTTTTGAATGTTGGAAACACTTCACGTCCTTTCTTATATTCTCCAAGCTCAGGAATTTCTCATTAAAGCTGATCTCCATGAAAACTGCGAGTAGTATCAACTCCGTACTCTGACATTCTTTTCTCAAAAAGACTCAGTAGATCCGAAAGATGAAACACTGGTATATCATCACTTGATTCATGAGTATGATAAACATGATCAACTACATCAGTCAAAGCCATTCCGTAAAATATTTTCTTGTTTTCATCAAACTTAGACTGGGCTTTTGAAGCTTTACGGACACGAGCAATAAATTGAGCTAGGCAACAACCATGATAACAGCCTTCTTTGGCCACTAGATCACTGTCACTTACTTTAGCTAATAAGACCTCATATTTCAAAAGCTCCGCTCCGTTTTGTATAGTGTTATTCAGTTGCAAAGTCATAACTTTGGATAACCGTCGTTCATCATGTGTAGAGCAAAAGAAAGTGATCTTTTGATATATGCATGTCAGAACTAAAGGAAGATCTTATTGAACGCGATAATTGCACAGGACTTGACTTGCCTGAATCATGTTTGTTACAGAGTTCATCGGAACACTTGCAAACTCTATCAAAATGATACTTATCATACTTATTTTTACATTGCTTGTGGTACTTAGCGCTTTTCTGGACAAACAATTCAAGAAGAACTTCATGTTCTTGACTAAGGTACTGATCAAGGTGAAAAGGATCTTTCGATAATTCTTGGAAGCGTTTCAGACTTTCTATCATTGCTTTGTATCCCTGGCATTTTTGTGTGTGGTTGGAATTGTTTGGAACTATCAAACTGTCATTGCTGCTATCACTTTGACAAATGATGCACAACTGCCAATCAATATCCTTACTATTTTTAATTATAGGCTCATCTAGTGAATACTTATCTATCAACCTAGCACGTTTAGCCTTAGTAGCATAATACACATGAAATTCGAGAATCTAATAAGAAAATTAAGACAAATACTATTTAGGATTGCACGTGAATGATCAGCTGTGATATCGAAACTGAACTTCAAAAAGATATATAGATCCTGACTAGAACTTCTACCTTCTTCATCTTCTCGAAATCTATTGACAGTTTCTATCTTTGGAATTAAGATAATGAATTATTATGTTTACAATATGCATCAAACATAATACTCAAAAATATCTGTATTAATCGGAAGACTCAAAGCTAATAAAACTTACCTTAACAACCTGCTAGGATATCATGTGACGTCATGATTATAGATCCATACAGAAATTATTGTAAAATGACTTTTTTTGTCATAGTTTTTCACTAGTTTAATTGCATATTATTTTAGTAAGCATCATGTGATCATTACCTAGTGGTACTAATGAAAAATAGATTAATTTGAGTAAATATATTTTAAGGCCAAGATCATGACGCCATAAGGGTCGGTGTAAAATCCGATCGCAACGATCGAAACAAAATTTGAAAGATTGGCTAAAAGGTGATCTACATTACATACTATTGAAACAAACGCGCTAATGAACGATCGTTATTTAGGTTATTACTTACCGATACTGGAAGGTCCTGCGTATTGGTAGCGTGGCCCAGAAGATACCGCTAGCGAATGGCACCAATCCCCGATATTTGAGTTACGCCCAAACGTAGTGAAGCCTATAGGTGTAACCCACAGAGTATCGATTTACACCTCCAAGCCGATAAACTAGGAATATCCACCAACCCGAATGCAACTATCAATCCCAATGACTAGTTACACCCAAACTTAGAAAAGTCTATAGGTGCAAACTAAGGAATATCAATTCACAACTAATTCAATAACTTATAGAAATGTCCGCCAGTCAGAATCCAACTATCAATTCCAATGACTAGTTACACTCAAACTTAGAAAAGTCTATAGGTGCAACTATCAATCAAGTCCGACGGAATTTATTTGATGATCTCTATATTATGTGGTACATATATTATTCTATTATATTTTATCCATTCGTGAGAAGAAGAGCATAATCAACTATAATTCTACAGACTTACTTACTCATTTACTTATCCTTTATATGAAACATGTCCATAACTCACCAATAGAATTCGATTGTACGAACACACAACTTTACGTCTCTCAACAAGTGAAACTAATGAACGGAGCTTAACCCTAAATCCAAAATTCAAATTCCATTTCAAATCTTAATTTGCAATATTCTTATTGGTCCACAACTACAGGTGTGGACACTTCCTATTGGTTAAAAATTTACATAAATCATTTCGAAAACTAATCTAAATAATTTAATATCCAACCGTTATATTCCTATACGGAATCAACTTAAAACACATGCTGAGTTCAAACAAAAATAAACTAACTAATAACTAATTTAAAATGGACCGTTATACTTCTCCCCCCCCCCCCACGAAGAAGAATCGACCCGATTCTCATCACAAATACTATCCTATATTTGGGGTTTTTATCGTCCGAAGAATCGACGATTTTGAGGATATTTTATTTTCTAGGTTATTACATAACATTCAAGGACAATTCCAAGATATTACAACGTGTGTGAAGTTAGCGGAACCACTCAGCGGAACCATTTTTTATTATAGCTTAATTCTATTCGAAACAGCTGCTAGTTTGTCAATTTCAGTCTCCTGATTACGAATCTGAGCTCAGATTTCACAAATTCACAGTCGCTTCTGAGAAATTCAAGTTTAAAGATAAAAGTGGTCCCGCTGTGAAGTTAGCGGAACCATCCAGCAGAACCAATTGCTGAGTCTCGCTGATTGACGCAGTAAATCAATTTCTTTTGGTCACTACCCGATCAATTTTGTTGTGCTGATCACGAATATGTGCCTCATCTTTCAAAACAGTGCAGATTTCACCCGGAAATCTGAATTTCACTTTTTCTGCAAGCTGATTGTGAAGTTAGCGGAACCATTTTTCAATACAAAGAATTTCTCAGCGAAATCCATCCTCTCCTACTAATTTGAAGCTCCTAATCACAAATCTGTAATCAGATTTGCAAAACTCGCCCGCATTGCAAAGATATTCCTCTATCTGGGTCCGCTGTGAAGTGCCCGGAACCACCTACTGGCATTAAAATTTCAAATTCTAATTTTTGCACAGAATCACTGCAATAGACATACCAAGAGAATGGAATTGCTTCACTGATCACGGTTTGCCGTCCGATTTCACGGGAGAATAAGTACTTGCCGAGAAAAATGGATTTTACAGTTTTCAAGGATTTCATCGGAATCTCAGAAAAAATCCAACCCTCTCCAGATCAGCCGAACCATCATTTATTACAGCACAATTCTATTGCACCATCACAATGCGTAATTACCTCTTGTGCGCTTTCCTTCTCGGTGCATGCTGTTGTGCCTCTGAAGTCATTAGATGTTTGAAGAAGACGGTTTACAAGTGTTCGTCCATCGGAACGCTGGTATCGCTAATTTCTCCATGTTTGTTGTTTGTAATTACGAGGTTAGTTAAAGAAAAACTTTCATGTTGTCCTAAAAAGGATTCAGAATCGCTTCATTGTTGAAAGATTGCAATGCTTTGTAGCTATTGTGCATATTAATTCATTTCGTATCAAAAAACATAAAGTCTTAGTAGGATAACATTTTTCGGTTCCATGCTGTCAAATCTCTGCAGCGGATTGGTAATTCATTAGTTGCATAATATCCTGAGGTGATAAAAGATAAGAAACTTGCTAATAAGTGCGATTCTTGCATAATGAAAAAATCACGTGTGTGAAGTTGGCGCAACCACTCAGCGCAACCATTTTTGTTTTTACTGTGCCACTCCCAAAAATCACATAAACCACACAATTCGAGGTCGCTGATTATGTGCCACTACTCGGTTTCACGAAATTCAGCCTCCTTTGGCCAGAAAACGCAATTCAAATTTCAAATTGGTTGCGCTGTGAAGTTGGCGCAACCAAATTTGAAATCAAAATTACTCAGCACACAGGCAGTTATGCTTCACATAAATAGTACCAGCGGATGTGCCAGGTCAACATTCATCAGAATCAATCAAACAAAAGCAGTCCTTCACCCGCTCTAAAAGAAAACATCAAACATCAAATCACATGACAAAGCTTATAATAAAATATTGCACAACCCGCGCAACCATTTTTCATTTCGAGTGTGCCACTCCTGAAATGCATGTTTCTAGTACAATTTGGGGTCGCTGATTATGTGCCACGCATCAGTTTTACTAAATTCGGCCTCCTTCACTCGGAAAACTCAATTCAAAGTTCAACTACATCACACAATAATTCCAGCGCAACCACTTTTCAAGTTGAAATTACTCTGCTCAAACGCCGTTTCACATCAAATAAATAGCACCATCGGGTGTGCCAGGTCAATATTCATCAGAATCGACCAAACACTCGAAATGAAAAATGGTTGCGCTGACTCGAATTGATCTGAGCTTCAGCTCGATCATGTCTAGGCCTATACATGGCAGGAAATCATGTGTTTTTGAAGGATGATATTTTCTGATTTAGCAAGTGAATAGGTACGAGTGTTTGGTCGATTCTGATGAATATTGACCTGGCACACCCGATGGTGCTATTTATTTGATGTGAAACGGCGTTTGAGCAGAGTAATTTCAACTTGAAAAGTGGTTGCGCTGGAATTATTGTGTGATGTAGTTGAACTTTGAATTGAGTTTTTCGAGTGAAGGAGGCCGAATTTAGTAAAACTGATGCGTGGCACATAATCAGCGACCCCAAATTGTACTAGAAACATGCATTTCAGGAGTGGCACACTCGAAATGAAAAATGGTTGCGCGGGTTGTGCAATATCTTAAGCTTTGTCATGTGATTTGATGTTTGATGTTTTCTTTTAGAGCGGGTGAAAGACTGCTTTTGTTTGATTGATTCTGATGAATGTTGACCTGGCACATCCGCTGGTACTATTTATGTGAAGCATAACTGCCTGTGTGCTGAGTAATTTTGATTTCAAATTTGGTTGCGCCAACTTCACAGCGCAACCAATTTGAAATTTGAATTGCGTTTTCTGGCCAAAGGAGGCTGAATTTCGTGAAACCGAGTAGTGGCACATAATCAGCGACCTCGAATTGTGTGGTTTATGTGATTTTTGGGAGTGGCACAGTAAAAACAAAAATGGTTGCGCTGAGTGGTTGCGCCAACTTCACACACGTGATTTTTTCATTATGCAAGAATCGCACTTATTAGCAAGTTTCTTATCTTTTATCACCTCAGGATATTATGCAACTAATGAATTACCAATCCGCTGCAGAGATTTGACAGCATGGAACCGAAAAATGTTATCCTACTAAGACTTTATGTTTTTTGATACGAAATGAATTAATATGCACAATAGCTACAAAGCATTGCAATCTTTCAACAATGAAGCGATTCTGAATCCTTTTTAGGACAACATGAAAGTTTTTCTTTAACTAACCTCGTAATTACAAACAACAAACATGGAGAAATTAGCGATACCAGCGTTCCGATGGACGAACACTTGTAAACCGTCTTCTTCAAACATCTAATGACTTCAGAGGCACAACAGCATGCACCGAGAAGGAAAGCGCACAAGAGGTAATTACGCATTGTGATGGTGCAATAGAATTGTGCTGTAATAAATGATGGTTCGGCTGATCTGGAGAGGGTTGGATTTTTTCTGAGATTCCGATGAAATCCTTGAAAACTGTAAAATCCATTTTTCTCGGCAAGTACTTATTCTCCCGTGAAATCGGACGGCAAACCGTGATCAGTGAAGCAATTCCATTCTCTTGGTATGTCTATTGCAGTGATTCTGTGCAAAAATTAGAATTTGAAATTTTAATGCCAGTAGGTGGTTCCGGGCACTTCACAGCGGACCCAGATAGAGGAATATCTTTGCAATGCGGGCGAGTTTTGCAAATCTGATTACAGATTTGTGATTAGGAGCTTCAAATTAGTAGGAGAGGATGGATTTCGCTGAGAAATTCTTTGTATTGAAAAATGGTTCCGCTAACTTCACAATCAGCTTGCAGAAAAGTCCATGATAACCGTAAAATCCATTTTCCTCGGCAAGTACTTATTCTCCCGTGAAATCGGACGGCAAACCGTGATCAGTGAAGCAATTCCATTCTCTTGGTATGTCTATTGCAGTGATTCTGTGCAAAAATTAGAATTTGAAATTTTAATGCCAGTAGGTGGTTCCGGGCACTTCACAGCGGACCCAGATAGAGGAATATCTTTGCAATGCGGGCGAGTTTTGCAAATCTGATTACAGATTTGTGATTAGGAGCTTCAAATTAGTAGGAGAGGATGGATTTCGCTGAGAAATTCTTTGTATTGAAAAATGGTTCCGCTAACTTCACAATCAGCTTGCAGAAAAAGTGAAATTCAGATTTCCGGGTGAAATCTGCACTGTTTTGAAAGATGAGGCACATATTCGTGATCAGCACAACAAAATTGATCGGGTAGTGACCAAAAGAAATTGATTTACTGCGTCAATCAGCGAGACTCAGCAATTGGTTCTGCTGGATGGTTCCGCTAACTTCACAGCGGGACCACTTTTATCTTTAAACTTGAATTTCTCAGAAGCGACTGTGAATTTGTGAAATCTGAGCTCAGATTCGTAATCAGGAGACTGAAATTGACAAACTAGCAGCTGTTTCGAATAGAATTAAGCTATAATAAAAAATGGTTCCGCTGAGTGGTTCCGCTAACTTCACACACGTGATATTACATGGCATTCAAGGACGTTCCAGGATAATAAAGGACATGGAGGAGATTCCCAGACTGCGGATACCTAAAGTCCGTAAAAAATCATAATGGAAACTATAGCGGGAATACTCTTCGGAAATTTTGTTCAACTATATCACGCAGAGTATTCTCCGCTATGTTCCGGCGCAAGGAGATCCTCGAAATGACAATCAGTTCTGGTCGGATACCGTGCTAAGTGCGATGCATCGGTTTCTACAGGCAACCGTTCTATTGGTATCGCTCGCAGAGTCTGATTCTTCGGATCATTTCGCCTATTGGGATCACTGTCCACTAGGATCGGAGCGACTGAAAAGTACATTCGCGGGAAGTAGTCGGCGAACGATCGTACTATATGCCGGCCAACGAACGTGCAATGTAAAATCATTTTTACATTGCTGTTCACCGTATATAGGAGAACCTCGGCCAGGCGTTGATGTGCCTCGTCTTCTCCCCACTCCCTCTCTCTGCAATGCAGGATCAGGGGTAGATGGAGTTCCTCGGCCAATCGTGCTTGGTCAGCTAAGGCGTGGCACTGGATATCGAGTGAGATGTTGCACTTCATATCCAGGCCAGTCTCACCGATCGCGCGGACATTTCCCCGTTCCCGGATATGTCTTCTCAGTCTGGCTTCCAAGGTTGGTGACCAATCCTGAGCATGGCGAGTATGAAGGCCCAAGGATAGCAGAATATTGACTTCAGGAAAATGTTCCTGAATGTCACTTTCTCCCCACAAGGAAACCTTATCCCTGATGTCTACCATGGCAGACATCAATGAGATCTCGTGTGCCATCTCATTCAGGGTACCATTCTGTCCGGCCCTCCGACAACTGTCAAATAGGTGGATGTGCGAATCACACCTCCAAATTGCACGCGGACTATCGTCGATCTGATTCGCGATCGCCGATTGCACGGTCTCTTGACCCTCTGGTGAGATCCGCTCTGCATCTCCTTCGGGGTCTTGTCTTTCAGGGAAAGCTTCCGCCCCAGCAACAGATATAGGTGGTCTGATGGATAGGAATCCAGAAGATTCCCCACGGTCAGACCGCCCATCCGCTGGCGACGCTTCTGCCCCCTGGTCGACAGACTCCATGAGATCAGGATCAATCACCCCCCTGGCCTCTTCCTCACTGACGCTGACTACGTTCACCGAACCGATAACCTCCTCACTTTCCTTCTTCAACTTATCCTGGCGCGCTCTCATTGTTTTTTATTTCTGACCTGCTTTGGTTCTAGATTTTCCTTCTCTAGGTCTCGGTGCGTACGATATAGTTTTAAAGCTTGCCTAGCGGGAATTGACCAGTGATTGGCGATACTCTCAATCTTACTCTCCATATTCTCCATCTGATGTTCATTGGCTCTTAAAGTGGCCTCTATAGTCGCTTGGTTAATAAGGCGATCTTTCTCTCTCCTATTAATTTCTGGTTTTTGTGGCATGTCATTACTTACGAGTAAGTATTCCACCAGGGCATCTTTGCGATTCATATTCTGAAAAGAAAGAACATTTATTTCTACTTCCGCTCCGATTTCGGGTATATCATCATTACGCAATACGTATCTAGTGTCATAAGACTTATCATCCTCACTTGTAGATAATATATCATTTCCGTCTTGATTGATGATTTCTGTCTCATTTATATCTATTTCTTCTCCTAATTCGTCATTGTACACACTAGCTTCTTGTTGAGATTCTGACCAGGGTTTTAGTCTGTCTACATGTACTACTAATACTTTTCTTCCATGTTTACTTTCACGTATAAGGTAGGTATCATCTGAATATTTCTTCTCTACTTTCCATGGTCCCATCCAAGGTCTTGTAAATTTCCTAACCTTTTCCTTCATGTTAGCGGTTCTCAGAAACATTACCTTGTCTTCTACCTCATATCGTTGGTCACTTGTCGCTTTTACATCATAATTATGTTTTTGAGCTTCTTGCTGTTTAGTGGCATTATTAGCTGTTGCGTCCCAAATATTCATCAATGTCTCTTGCAAATCATAAACATGTTCTGAGGTCTCCTTTTCCGATACTGTCTGATGGTCGAGTTCGAAATCAACTGGTAATCTCATTTCTCTACCATAGATTGCTGCGGAAGGGGAAAATCCTGTTGTACAATGTGTACTAGATCTGTATGCCCACAGACAATATGATAATGTGAAGTCCCAGTTTTCTCTATCAGATTCTTCATGTGACATCATCATTTGTTTCACAGTTCCGTTGAATCTCTCTACTCCACCATTCCCCTGAGGATGGAACAATGTCGTTCTTGACTTCATCGTTCCCAACAGGTTACACAGTTCGCTAAATAATTTTGATTCGAATTCTTTTCCTTGATCACTATGTATTCGATCAGGTACTCCATGACGACAAATCCATTCTCGTAAAAGTGCTTGGTCTACAGTTATACTACTAGTTTTATCTGGTATTGCAATAGCTTCTGCCCATTTAGTAAAAAGGTCAACCATCGTCAATATATATTTATTACCTCGCTTAGTTTTGCGTAGAGGTCCCACTAAATCAATCTCGATACACTCCATAAGTTTTCCGACCACGATAGGTGTCATTGGAGTTCTGATTTTTGGTATTGGTCCTTTGAAAGTAACGCATATCTCACAATCATTTAGAAATGTTGAGACATCGTCGCGTATATTTGGCCACCAAAATCTTGTTCGTAGTTTGTGATATGTTTTGTTTCGACCTAAATGTGAGGATCCCAAATCACTGTGACATTTTTGTATCATTTTCAGCCTTTCTTCTTTTGGAACTATTATTTTCTTATATTTGCCATCTTTTTTATATAGAATATCATCTTCCACAATTAGCATTTCCCATAATTTCATTATTTGTTTGATTTCTAGGGTACAATTTTCTAATCGTTTAGAAGATGGCTTGTCGTTCGAATTTCGGTTCTTAACCCATGAAATTATTTGTGCGAGATCTGCATCCTCCTTAGTTTTTGCTTTCATTTCTTCTATTCTGGAGCCGGCTGTCCATAAGTTATAAATCATTATGTCGTCATCTTCATCCAATCTTTTAGAATTGTTCTCCGTCTCGTTGGCTATTGCAGTCGGAATCCTTGAGAGTGCGTCGGCATTTCTATGTGAAGTGCCTGCTCTGTAGATACAATCAAAATTGAATTCTTCCATCACTTGTAGCCACCTCGCCAAAATTCCTCTTGGTTCCTTAAAACTACGTAGCCATTCCAGAGCTTTGTGATCTACCCTTGTGTTTGTCTCCATAAATGTAACCAAAGCTAACATCTCTTTTTTCGTTGGTGCGTAATTGCGCTGGCTCCTGTTCAAAGATTTACTGGCGTATGCTATGACTTTTTCATTGTCGTCTTCTTGAATTTGGGATAACACAGCACCCATAGCATATCCTGAAGCATCCGTGTCTAATATAAATTTGCCGGCACCCTCTGGAAAGTCAAGCATTGTCAGAATAGGTGTAGACGTTAGTAAATTTTTTAATTCTGTGAATGCTTCTTGGCATTTTGCCGTCCATATAAATTGGCCATCTTTTTTTGTTAATTCATTCAATGGTCGGGCGATATGTGCGAAATTCCTGATAAATCGCCGGTAGTATGATGCTAACCCCAGAAATTCCCTTACTTGTCTAGCCGTGGTAGGTTTTGGCCAGTGTTTAACTTTTTCAATTTTTTCTGGGTCTGTTGATATCTTTTCTGGATTTACAATATGTCCAAGATATTTCACTGTGTCCAATCAATCCCCATTGACATTTTTTTTGTATTAAGTTGTAAATTTGATTCTCTCAGTCTCTGTAACACTAACTGAATGTCAGTTAAGTGGTCTTCCCACGATTTACTGAAAATGATAATATCATCTAAATACACAAGACAAATCTTTCCGGACAAACCTCTGAGTTTGTCGTTCATCATTCGCTGAAATGTGGCTGGTGCAGAAGATAATCCGAAGGGAAGGACATTAAATTCAAAAAGACCTTGTGGGCAAATAAATGCTGATTTCTGTTTGTCGTTTTCTACTAGGGGTATCTGCCAATATCCCGATTTTAGATCTAAAACGGAAAAATGCTTGGCTCCACACATAGCATCCAGTGCGGTGTCAACTCTGGGTAAAGGATATGAATCATATTCACAGACCTGATTCAATTTTCTGAAATCTACACAGAACCTTAGAGTGCCGTCTTTTTGAACTAGCACAATAGGACTCGCCCTTGGGCTGTTGCTATAGGATATGACCCCATGTTGTAGCATTTCTTCAATTTGTTTATCGACCTCGGCTCTTTGATATGGAGGAATTCGTCTGCAAGGTTGTCTTACAGGTTTCTGAGTATTTGTATTTATCTTGTGCTCTACCCCGATGGCTCGTCCCAGAGGTTTCCCTTCTTCCATAAAAATATCATAGTATTCTGACAGCAATTCATTGAGTTGTGACATTTCCTTCACGTTTAACCTGGCGTTTTGTTTCACGATCGCATTACAGTTAATATGATTTATATCTTTGTCTTCCGTCACATAATTAGATTCTTGCTTGAATTCTAAATTTTCCATGTCACATGTAGATGATACTTGTTCGAACTGACCGATGATTTGATTTTTGAGAATTATGTCCTCTGTGCTGTTATTTATGACTGATATCATAATATCCTTATTTTCTACACACGTCAGCACAGGTAACAATGAAATTCCTAATTCATCGCTTTCAATCGATTGTGTTATTATTCCCGTTTTTGGTTCTATCAGTTTACCTTTAAATCTCAATCTCCCTTTCACGATGTGTTCTGTTTTTGGTTCTATTACTGTTTTATCTTCAATCCCGATTTTGATGACTTCTACTTCTCTGACATTACGCTTTCGAAGTGGCAAAGATACTCCTGTATCCGGGAATGTCAGTATTTTAGCTTTCAGATTTATAATAGCTCCGTGATCTTCAAGGCAATCCATTCCGAATATCAGCTTTGCTGACAAATTTTCAGCGACTAAAAGTTTTTGTCTGATTGTACGCACTCCAAATTTACAAACTACTTCTGTCAACACAATGAGGTGAACTTTTTCGCCAGATGGTCCTAATGATTTTGGCTGATTGTGTAAAGGTATCATTGTTTCTTCATCTATGACATCGCGGTTACATACACAATAATCTGCACCTGTGTCTATCAAAGCTGTTATTTTATTGTCACCAATCCAAACATCCACTAAATTAATAGAGTCCCTTTTTGTGACAATACCGGCGATAGGACGTGACTCTTCTACCGCCTCATTGCGTTTCCCATGGGGCAAAATCGAGCGACGTGCCCTTTTTCAAAACAATTGTAACATGTAATTTCCGAATTAGTTTTTCCTAATTGTACATTTGATTGGATGGATCCAGCGTTTTGACTAGTCCTAGACGCACTCGATGATGCTGTCGTTTCTAGAACTTTCATGCCCGTAAATGTCGTGTAAATATGATTTCCTCCTAATTGTGAGTTATTTGATCGATTTCCAACATTGGAAGTATCCTGATTATTAGGAGTTTGAGTCATTTACATATCCCCTCTGACAATCCATGGGACTGTTGAGGTTGGAATGGCATTTGACCATCTAATTCGATTTTTTGTGGAAGTATTCTGAAAACGTTGATTTTCAGATTGTTCTCCTCACAATCCGCCACTTATCGGCGTAGGTTGACGTACCATATCAGGTTTATAATTTCCTGATCTACTAGACGGACAATATACTGCGATATGTCCAAGACCATTACATTTGAAACATCGTGTATTCAAGTTTGTAGATGGCAAGAATTGTGTGGGTTTAATCGTGTTGGTCCCAGCAGCTTTATCAACACGTTCAAAGCTATTGACTATATCCAAATATTCTGCCAAAGAATTTGGAGGAAAACGGCTCATTGATAACTTCACATCTCGACTAGTTTCCCTTGCCATCAGAGTGTTAAGAACTTTCTGTTCGAGTCCTGTTTCATTAAGCTCTGTAAAAGCTTGGGCTCCTATTCGTAAAAGAGCATCGGAATAATCTCTAGTATTTTCCCCTGCTTTCCTTCGCCTATTATCATATGACGTCTCCGCCTCGACTGAAGAGCGGAATGTTGAGAGCCGACATTTCAAATCGCGTACAACTTCTTGAAATGTATAAGTTCTAGCTCTGTCTACGACAATTTCATTTGGGCGTCCAGATGTCTTAACCCATTAAATCCCAACTTTTTTCAGATGATGATATTTGGGTGTCTCATGATGTATGACACTCTCAGAAAGGGTATGATTTTATTTTCCACCAAATTAGAAAAATTTTTGCAGAAATCGAAAAATAGTTCTTGCACTCTGACAGAGTGCATGGGAGGATACGTGTACTTTTCATCTGATTTTGGCTTATGCGTTTAAGTATTTGTGTGTCTTTATTTATACTAAAAGTATTATACGTACATTGTAGTATTATTAATTTCGCTTATAACTTCGCTTAGTCAATTACTAAATTAAAAGAATCATATAAAATATCCTTTCCAGATGCTTCAAATGTGTCTATTTATTATTTATTTCTTAACAAACATAAAACTAACAGTTTTGCAGATAGCCGATTGCGAAAAAGATATTTCAACCACTGGAAAAATACGAAACCCTGAAGATGAAGGCCAATCCCACATTTTTTGCAGATCTTCTTCGTATTTCTCTTGCAGACTTTGCACCGCAATTGTCTCTCTGAATCACCAGGGTAATGATGCACTCCATCATGACTAATGTTTGCGAGGGCATTTTGATTTCTGGAAGACAAGGTCCGAATGGGCCTTCCAAATGACCGCTGTGGGCAAGATTTTGTCATAAGTACAGAAACAATCTCTCTGCCGAAAGAAAGAGAATCTGGCGATGATGAATTATGAAATCTATGTAGCAACCAACAATTTTGAATTATCATGTCAATATTCCAGGCGAATAAAGACCATCACCATTTCTTCATCCGAATTGAGATTCGATAACGAGCAATTTTCTGATCCGCTCGGTCAACACCTCCCATTTCTCTGTTGTATTGATGGACAATGTTTGGCAAGTCAATTGTGATACGAGTTTTATTTTCACGACTCCATCTCGTTGTTTGTGAAACAGGAAATGCATCAAAGCAGCTAGACGCCATCAGGACGGTTTTCCGGTCTTTCCAACAGACTACGGCAACTTCTTCGTTTGGAATCCACGAATTGTTCAAAATCTCTGCGCTCCTTCTTGTCGATTTGTTTAACATCTACTGGACACTTTCCGAGACGGTTTGAGCGAATCGTGCCTGCTGCTCCATATCCTAGATCACTAAGGTGCCTCAAGAGACGAATCGACGTGAATAAATTGTCAAAGAAAATTGTAAACGGCATTTTATCAGGCAATTCAGAAATTAGGTCAAGAACAACACTTTCTCCTAGACCCATGACACGCTCGTACTTCTAATCGGATCTTTGTTCTTGGCGCCTTGATAAAGGCTCAAACTGAATCGCATAGCCGAGTGGAGAGGCCATGACCCAGATCTTATATCCAACGCGTATCGGTTTGCATTGGATTCTATGCTTACTAGAATGTCTGCCAAAATATGGCACCATAGATTCATCTACTGATAAACATCGCTCCTTTGGAAAATAATACATACTGTACATCTTTCATTCATAAGAGCAAAGAAATATCGTAATTTTGCAAACTTATCTCCATTTTGGAGATTCTGATTATCAGCCAGATGTAGAAAACGGAGAAGCTCTTGAAAGCGATTGCGTGACATAGATGATGATATGGCTTCGTTATTACAATCCGAACTTGTCTCCCAATACATTGTCATTCTTGGTACCTGGCAGTAGCCGCAGATGATCAGAATTGCCAAAAAAGTTTCATTTCAGAGGATGTTGTACTAAAATTATGATTCATCTTGTCACGCTTGGCATAGAGAATAGTCTGTTCTATCAAATAGTCAATCACCTCGTCATCAAAAAATAATTCAAACAAACTTGTTGCTGACATATCGGAAAAATTCAAATTGGTCATATTATCCGCCAATGGATTCTCAGATAAGTCCTTCTTTCGCATTTTCTTATTTTTGCGCCATTTTAGATCGGACGACAAATGACTAATATTGTCCTCTCTTGGTTTCGAATTCAGTTCATAATTTCCGTCATCATCTTCATCTCCTATTCTAACGGTTTCGCCGTTTTGCAAATGAATCGATGCTGATGCTGGGGCTCGAAGCTGGGAGGCAGGTAAATTATCAACACAAAAAGTTTCCTCGTCTGCACTGTCTCCATCGCTCTGGTCATTTTCAGGAGGTTGAATGAAGATACAGCCACTTTCTAAATCATCTTCGAAGTCTGCAATTATCGCAGCGACCTCTTCAGCATTGTAGTTCCTGAAAAAAAACACGTATATGTATGCCACTGACAATAGAGCAATTGCAATATTAGTTTAGCACGGTAGCACGAGCAGTAAAACGTCAGTAGCCGAATTGTCTAGAATACTCTCTGCTAATGGACCGGTAGTGCAGGGGTCGAATCCCGCAAAGTACACTTTTTGTTCATGTTTTAGTTTTAGGATATCCTCAAATGATAATGATGGCTATGTTAGAGCATCATAATTATATCACATCAATGAGCCTATTTTAGAATTCAAACAACTTTCCGACGTTTATATAAAATAACGTCGCATTACGAAGTATTCCGATTCAGTACATCTACAACTGGAACAGCAGATTTTCAACTAGATAAAAATGTTTAGTAAGCCTAAACTATATTAGATAATTAAATCATTTTAGAAACTCATCAATACCATCTTTATAGCGTTGACATCAATTTTCTTCTTAAAAACCGGAAATATGTACACCTACCCTCTCGATCCCATGCACTCTGTGAGAGTGTAAATGTATTTTCGCGATTACCAATGACGTAATGTAAATAGCAATACAACTAAAAAAACGTATTTTCATATTGCATGTAAGTATTAATCCATGATATATTGAATATAAAATAAATCATATTAATATGGTAGCCATACTCACCGTTTTCGGTTGCCTGAAGTAGTCGCCATTTTGAAAAAAATAAATACTTTGAATGCGCGCCCTTCCAAAGCAAACTAAAACAAATGTTTGTTTTTCTTGTTTATTATTTGATAGTATATTCAACTTAATCAGGTAAAATTGCTGGTAAAAATTCCGTGAGGTGGCTATGTCACATCATTTCTTAGAGTTGCACTCTCACATAGTGCATGGTAGGGAATGGGTTAACTGATAACAAACGTAACTTTTTGTTCTCAGAGAGACCCTCTGTGAGAACATTGAATGATTTGATCCAGCGTTCAATATCACCAGATCCGTCATATTTTTGCAAGCAATGAATCTCATCAGGAATTTCTCGTGTGGTCTTTTGTCGAGCATGAATTGGTTGAGTTTATCTTCAATTTGACTCATGCAATGTTTTAGATCCGTAGAATTGTGCAATTCTTCAGGTTTCAACCAGCTGGTGTGAGGACTTAGAACTGGTTGCATTTTCTGTTCATTAATGACCGGATCGTCAAAATCTAGTATAGATTTTTCAACCCAATTCAAGAAATTACTCTCAGATACGTGTGTAATAGTATCGTTTACAAAATAATTGTCGTTTACGGCTCGCTGTTCCATAATGGTTCGTTTCCGCTGCCACCAAATAAAATAAACGCGTTAATGAACGATCGTTATTTAGGTTATTACTTACCGATACTGGAAGGTCCTGCGTATTGGTAGCGTGGCCCAGAAGATACCGCTAGCGAATGGCACCAATCCCCGATATTTGAGTTACGCCCAAACGTAGTGAAGCCTATAGGTGTAACCCACAGAGTATCGATTTACACCTCCAAGCCGATAAACTAGGAATATCCACCAACCCGAATGCAACTATCAATCCCAATGACGAGTTACACCCAAACTTAGAGAAGTCTATAGGTGCAAACTAAGGAATATCAATTCACAACTAATTCAATAACTTATAGAAATGTCCGCCTAATGAACGGAGCTTAACCCTAAATCCAAAATTCAAATTCCATTTCAAATCTTAATTTGCAATATTTCTATTTGGTCCACCACCACAGGTGTGGGCACTTCCTATTGGTTAAAAATTTTCGTAAATCATTTTGAAAACTAATCTAAATGCAATCTGAAAAGCTCTCTTCCATTTTTCTTGATCGCACTAAATACAGGGATGCAAGACTTCCGGATTTATCCGGATTTCCGGATTTTTAACCAAGATTTCATTGGGTCTCGGGATTCGTTGAAAAATGCCATAAAAATTAAGGGGGTAACCCCTAGGCCTATACTTTCTCAGACGCAGGTATGAACATGATTTCAGTTAAAATGTTAAGATTAAATCTGTTCTTCTGTTAAGATTAAATCAAGACCAAGAGGGTATTATTTTTTCTAAAGTGAATTGCAATTTATTCTTGCTTTGTAATTTTCATTTGAGGTGACAACGAAAAGAAGGACAAAAGTTACTTCATTCAATAAAAGTTACTGAAATTATTGCGACCTTTTGTTTTACAAGTTTACGTGTCATTGGAGCAGGGTGTTCGTTTGGTCAGAATGCAAATTTTTTTTATACATGTATGTGCGGAATGACAGGGACCATGGCTGGGCCACCTTTATCTAAATCATTGAAATTTTTAAGTTATTAGTAAGTAAAAGGCGCATCCTAGCTCATTTTCCGGATTTTTCATCAATTTGCACTTGCATCCCTGTAAATACAAACCTCTTGATGCTAATCCCTTAGCTTCTATGCAGTCTAACTTTAATCGTGGCTTGAAATCGTTGTCTGACAAATATCCGCAGTATAGATCGTTTATTCTTTCTTTCAAATCTGTTTTACCTTCTTTACCATATGCCTATGGTCTTCCCAAGATTCATAAACTGAATTGCCCTTTGCGTCCTATCATTTCCTATGTAAATTCTCCCACCTATCATCTTTCCAAAAGGCTTGCATCTCCTTTATCCCCTTCCTCGGGTCTTTTTCGTCCTCTCACTTAAAGCACAATGAAAATATGTTGTCCAGGCTCCGTAACCTTACTTTATCTCCTTCTGATCGCTTCATTTCCTTTGACGCCGAGTCTCTGTTCACCAATGTTCCCCTTTCACCTACACTTGATTTTATCGCCAGGCGTCTCCCAGACATTAATCCTACTTTGCCTATCTCTATTCCATGCATGTTAGATTTGATTAAGCTTGCAGCCTCGCATAGTTATTTTTCTTTAAATGGAAAATTCTTTGAACAGACCTTTGGATTTTCAATGGGCAATCCTTTGTCTCCCGTGTTAGCCAACTTGTTCTTAAAACATGTGGAATCTGAACTCATTTCCTCTTTTGTGGGATCAAAACCGTTTTCTTTGTTCGCTACGTTGATGATATTTTAGCTGCTGTAGACTCCACCTTCGATTTAAACTCCTTTCTGTCCTACCTTAATTCTCTTTATCCCACTGTATCTTTTATATTCGAATGGGAATCAGATTGTTCTATTTCATTTCTTGACGTTTTGACAGTTCGCTCTGCCACAGCCTTGAAATTTAAGGTATTTCGAAAGCCTACTCATTCGAATTGCTATCTTCACTTTTTCTCTTTCCACCCCTTGTCCATCAAACTTAGCGTTGCAAATGGCTTGTTCCTTCGCGCTTTGAGAGTATGTAGTCCTGAATTTTTGTCTGATGAAGTTGATTTCATTTTCGCTTCACTTTCTGCCTTAGCCTATCCTCATTCTGTACTTAATAAGTCCTTGTACAAGGCTAAATCTTCGTTTTATAAACCAAACCCTCGTTCTGACTCTGATTCCTTCCATTCGCGTTTTTGTGTCCCATATATTCCGTCATTGAATACTCGCACTCAATCTTTGCTTCGCTCGCACCTGAATTGTAATGTTAGCTTTTCCTATCCTAATAAGATTAAGTCTGTTGTGGTTTCCAATCCCCCAAGGTCGTTCCTTCTTCTGGCGTTTATCGCATTGATTGCAATGACTGCAATAAATTTTACATAGGTGAATCCGGTCGTTCTTTGAACGTTCGGATTAAAGAGCACAAGTATGATATTCGCAATCATAACATGAACAATGCTTTATATGTGCATTCTGTAAATAATGACCACTCCTTTAATTTTGATATGGCCCGCTTGATTTATCCCTGCAATGACCTCCATACTAGAAAAGTGTTAGAATCATCTGTAATAAGATCGCATCCCGACAATGTTGTCAATCTCAATTCCGGCCTCATTAATGTAAATACTCATGTTGCTAATCTCGTTGTTCGCGGTGTTGGAAATGTTTTATCTTAGATGTCTGAGCCTTCTTGCACATGTCATTCCGCCCCTCCTGTGTCGGCACGCTCTGTTCTTTTCTTAGGTGTTAACTTCTTCATTTTTATCTTTTGGTGTACGTGTAGGTGTAAATGTTTTCATTCATTTCATGATAATGACCGTCTGAAGGACGGTCGAAAGCTCGAATAACATTCTTCCGTACTAGTGTGGTATTTACTTTATTCAAATACATAATCTAAATAATTTAATGGGTGTAGATAAAATCCGAACAACGAAAATCTAATCGAAGCTGGTAAAATATTGCTCCGAACATTCCAGATTTCATTAGAAAGTGGTTGATTTTATCTGTCAGTCACCTTTAATCCGCAAAAAGTCATAAAATTATATTCCGAACAAATTCGAAGAAGTCCGAACAACCAAAGGGTAAAATGGAAATTTTTAGTAGTTCGGAGGGGAATCATAGCACGAAAGCAATGAAGGTCAATCATAATTGCATAGAACAAAGAACGTCCTGTGCTTGAAACCGCATACTCATTGTTCCGCTTTTGTTCGGTGGTATTATAGATGTTCGGAGGTGTTCGGGTTTGATCGGAATGTAATTTTATGACTTTCTTGCGGATTAAAGTTGACTGACAGATAGAATTAACCACTTTCTAATGAAATCTGGAATATTCGGCGCAATATTTTACCAGCTTCGAGTAGATTTTCGTTGTTCGGATTTTATCTACACTCTAATTTAATATCCAACCGTTATATTCCTATACGGAATCAACTTAAAACACATGCTGAGTTCAAACAAAAATAAACTAACTAATAACTAATTTTAAATGGACCGTTATACTATAAACCAACAAGCAACTGTGATAAATTCTTCATGACTTCCTATCATATGACAAGTGTTTACCTGATAAATCCCCAACCATTCCTTTCACATGACAAGTATCCTGCTGATAGATCCCCAATCGTGCCCAACCTCATGCCATTTCGTCTGCAATTAAGAGAGAAACTACACTAAACTGCAATGGATAAAGCAGACCAAATGCACATTGAAAAGCAATAGTGATCGCGAAACCGATCACCAGCCGATCGTCGATTGCAAGATCTGATTTTTAATCTCTGACAAATCCAGAACAAATCCAAGGATGAAAGTACTCTCATCCTTCTTGTTTTGCAAATGGTGGATATTCTTTGCAGAATGATCAGAAGAAACCAAATGCTTTGCGATAACGTGGGGAACTCCGCTAGTTGGTCCACCACAAGAAGCATCGTGAGACTGCGTTTGAAGCAGCTGTCTGTGATATCTAATGCTTTATGCTGCATGAGACCAACTTTGATTTATTTGTGAAAAGCTAGCAGCAGCTACGTTCTCATGTGCGCTTGAATACATGAAATTCAACTATTGATGTAATATAATTCACTAAACATTGAAGCGGCATTCAAATCAGCGTCACTCCAACACTCACAGCATTTCAGAGTATTATACTCCTGAAATGAAGAGCTATTTTCGAGCTTCCTAAACCACTGCGCCATAAATCAGAATTGAATATCTTGTTGTTTGTCTGCATACAAAAAATGTACGCCGATAATCTTTTGAATATGAAGTTTCCAGCTGCATACACATGGACAGTGATGAGGAATGGCATAGCTATTTCAAGTCAACCAACAAACTGCTGTAGTGCTTCACGAAAAGATTCTACCCACCATCAGAACGATCGTAATCCAAGACCAGCTGTGAAGCAGTACAGCATTAATCAAGACCAATGTGTATGATGAAGGTCGATCTGGGTCTCTAGATAACGTCCCAAAAATGTGAAGCAATAGTGATAATCTGATCTCCCTTTTGGTTTCCCAAACTGAGGAATTCTCTCCAGTCTGATAAACAAAAATCGATAATTTCAATCTTGAGACGTGATAACGAACGGTCATTTTGCAGAAGAGATGAATAGAAATGAAGAAATATTATCGAGAGAGAAACCCTTAAATGAAGAACCTGCTTGACCCACGGTCTTTTCTTTTGACGAGCTGTGACCTTTACGAAATAGTCCAAGAAGCAATTTCTTCCAAATTTGTAGAAGGAAAGAGATCAGTTCAAGTACTATGTAAGAAAAAAGAAATTCCTGCCAACCACATTGGATCTCCAACCGATCGTCGACAAGCATCTGACCTGACCCACGAGTTTCCCGTACCATGATATTCAGAAACAGTAAGGAATTAGATTTTCTTAACATTCGTTAAGTTCCCTGCGATCCTCGAACGTTTACTAGCAGAATAGGATCGTATTCAACCACCACCAGAACGTTGTCTTTAAAACATGACCCACGGCTATTCAAACTCTACTGAAAACTCGATTTTCTTAATTGTAGCGAGTTGATATCAAAATTTACGAAAACTGCATGTCAAGATATAGTCATCAATCAAGCAAAACAGTGCACCTTGTGAGATGCATGAATCGACGAAGGTGCAGAACCGGGAAATGAACTCCAAATGATGTCGCTGCAGGTTATGAACTGAAAGCATCTGCTTGAGATCCAAGCACACTTCGTAAAATAACAACGAAATGTTCATCACAACTAAACAAACGGATATTAGGTGGAAATAGTTTCCAGAGTGCCTCTAAACGGTTTAGAGTTCCATTGTAGCCAAGCTTGGCAATGTCGATAACTGCTACAATGGAATTGGCCTTCACGATTGATGTCTGTGAGTATGGTAATCCACCTGGTGATGTAGGGTGATAGAGTGAAGACAAAGTGACCGAGGAAGGACTGATACTATGTCTGATATTTGCGGAAGTCTGCCACAGCTTGCTACCTGATTCTGCACAACAAATCTTTCAGTCTGTCGTTCATCACCTTATTCTGCACCTATGTTCATAAATCTCTTACAGACAATAAGCAAAATAGCTGTTGATTAAAGTATCAAACTAGAAAATTGATATTGAATCATCAGTGTATATACAATATACATATAGGAAACATGATACATATGCAAGTTACAATTTACAAAAGGTATTTTTCGGAAATGTTGTCTACATGAAAGAATTATTTACATGAAAAAAACTGAAAATCTCAATATGCACAAAAAGATTTGAAAAATCGTCGTTATCGTTCAGGTATCTTCATACAAAAGTTTTACAAAAGTATTATTGAGAAATGCTGTCTACATAAACTAATTATTTACAAGGAAAAAAATCTGAATATTCACAAAACTAATTAAAAAATTCGTCGTCTTCGTCTAGGTTGACACTGTAGCACTTCCTTTTTCTAGAGCGCTGAGGCTGTTCTCTCCTTGGTTCGGGTTCCTTTGATTCGGGTTCCTTCGGTTCGGGTTTCTTTACTTGCGCTCTCACTACAGTGACATTTTTATCTTCAATACTCCTGCCTCGATGGTCACTTTTCTTGAGGATTGACTTGATTTGCACATTGGTTTCATGTACAGATCCTTTCTCTCTGCAGTACAGTAGGAGACGGGAGTTAAACTGAAGTATAATAAATAGACATGTCAACACCTTATTTAACTGTCAAATGCACATGTCATCATAAGCAATGAGCATGAAATTTGAAGTTCCAGTGTACTCTCGCTAATGCAACTCTCTTTCATCCGCCTACTCAACAGAAAAGTCATTCACAGGGAGAGTTCTGAAGCATGAGATTGGTCGGAATGTATGTGATGAGTTGGATGATTTGCTTCACATATTAAAGAGAGTGTCATGCTCATAAGAAGAAAAAACCGTAGATCATCATCATGTCAAATATCAAACTTCGTGTACATGTGCGTTCATCGACATATGACAAGCTTATCCGATCAATCTAAAATTCCTAACTTTTTCAGATGCTTATGTACCTACACTTTTAATTTAGATTAACTATTAGAACAGATAATGAAGCTGAAACTGAGTCTTCGAATTCGAAACATCGGCCGAGGAAACAGATTCACAGACATTTCACGGTGTTCGTGGAGCTTGGAGCTTTTAGATGTTCCAGGAATGCCGCTACATTTCTAAGTACTGGAGAAGTAGGCCTGCATCTCTTTTCCAAATAATGATGCAGATTTAGTCTGTCTGTTTGAAACTGTAATGATTACTTGATCTTCTAGAGGAATAGATCATCCCAAAATTGAAAAGATCCCAACAACTACAATCCCACGTGCGAAATTAATATGAAAAATGCTGAATATACTTACTTCCAAGTTGTTCCTTTTAGACTTTTCATCAGCATCAACTCTCCCAACGCGACTGTCGTCCAACAGGTATACGGACTGACCGCAATAGATGTAGGCAGCGACTGAAAGCAATCAAGAAGGACAATTGAGAAATGTAAATAGGCAATAATAAAGAAATAGCCATATAACTCATTTGAGATACTGTGGCAAGTGATTTGATCTGATTACTTGAGTATTAAATTCCAATCAACATATCATCGATAATTTGCATCATTGAGACGCGGAGAAATTATCAACCAATCGATCCAGTTTCTACCTAATTCTGGTACTCCAAATGCTCCCACTCTAGCTATCATGTTGCAAGGACTTAAAGTGACTCATAATTACGACGCCGTTTGGTAAGTGATAATGCCATCCGCTACTAAAATGTATAGGCTGATATTCCGCGGTGGGATTCGAACCAAGGTATTGCAGTTGTACGAGTGCTAGTGAGTACTCTCACAGGGCTACAATAACAGCTGGTCAGCTGCAAATCGAATGAATACATGTTCCCGGCAATCAGAGGCGGACTCATGACATGGCTATGGATTTCGAGTATAGTGGAACGCCGCTATAAAGGCACCCTTTGGGCGACATCAAAACCTGCCTTTGTAGCGGATGTGCCTTTATAATGAAATTTGACTTTTTATGCAAGCAACACTCAATTACACTAATACAACACAGATGCCCTACAGACGACATTAACAAAATCATTGCCACATCACAGCATTGTGCTGCTCATTGGATGCTGTGACATTCGTTCCATTTCGACTCAAATCGAAGGTTTTATCTTCCTCCAGTCGTCAAAATTTCTGGCCGGCCGGCCGAAGGCGGTTACAACCCTGCTGTGCTTGGATAAAGTTAGTATCTGTGAGTACGCTGCTTTTTTGACTTGGTCATCAAATTGCAGTTTATCGCTTCAGTATCAATACAACAGGCGGAACCATGATCGGGAATGACACACTGTACCACAGATGTATCTTTCAGTACACATGATAATAGCAGGTCGAGTTATCTTCTTTCCTCCTACATAAATGCGTTGTTACAGCGACTCCCGTGGAGGCCTGACAGATGAGTGGGAACCTGTTACCGCGCGTACGCGGAGCCAGGACACAAGGCTGATTGTCCACACAATATTAGCTGAAAGACCTATTGCGTGTGGTTGTATTACGCAATTGTTTCATCCATCTCAGCAATTTACCGTATTTTTCCGTATATAATACGCATTTTTTTCCTCAAATTTTTGTCGATAGTTTGGGGTGCGTATTATACACGGTAACAAGGAAAACTGTATTTTTCCAAGGAACTTTTTTTCATCTCTACAAGTATACTAAATGCTAGAAAAACAATATTGTAATTCCTAGCCTTCTGACTGGCACTGTATACGTTGAAACAATCATCATATTGGATACCGGCCGCCCTTTGTAATGAGCGAGAACAGCTTTGTACTGTGTTTACATGTATATATTTCTAGAAAGAATAAAAACAAATCAAATAAAATGCAAACTGCAGAATATAACAAAAACAGTCAAACAAAGGAGAACTTCCTACCGGTATGCGTCACTGTAAATGTCTAATCACTTGAAGAGTCAGAGGATAGAATAATTTCTTCTTCGTTGTACATCGCCTCTGTCTCATTGTCAATCACGTCAATTTCTTCTGGAGAATCAGCTTCGTCTTCCCAAAGCAGATTGTCTTCAGAGCCGTCCATCATATTCGTGAGACAGCACTTTTTGAAGCCTCGTCGAATTATACTGGGATCCGACTCGTCCCAAGCGACTTTGATCCAGTAAACAATCGTGATCAGTTCAGGTTTTCTGGTACGACCAGATGGGGTGAAGGCATGGGCGTCAGAATGCATCCATTCGCTCCACAATGATCTCATTTTCTGCTTGAATGGACGATTGCAGCTTACATCCATCACCTGCAGTTGACCAGTCATACCACCTGGAATGATAACTAGGTCAGTGTCACTTTTCTGGAGGAGCGCTTTGATTTCTGGCATTCGATGACAGCGGAAAGCGTCAAGGACAATCATGCGTCGTTGAGTAGAGCGATTTTTGAACCAAACTTCATTCAGCCAGTCTTTGGTGAGATTCTGATCCATCCAGCCCTTCTCTTGAGCACGAACTATCACACCTGCCGGCCAGTCGGTGTTCTTGGGCAAGGTCTTCCTCTTGAAAATTATGTAGGGCGGCATCTTCGAGCCGTCGCCGTAGGCCCCAGCATAACGGTGAAACGGTTCTTTTCGTTGCCCGTTGTCTTGAGGACAATTGACTTCCTCCCTTTAAAGTCCAGCGTGTGGTTGAAAGGAATGTCGAATGTCAATGGAGTTTGGTCAGCGTTTGCAATCATATCGTCGGCATATTGACGAGTTTTGTGAAGTTGAATGATGTAGCGTTGATACTCGACTAATTTGTTCTCAAAATCGTCAGGCAAACGCTGAGCAATCGATGTTCGACGGCGAATGGAGATGTCATGACGATTCATGAAGTTGTAACACCATTTTGGCGAAGCTTTGAATTGAGAGGACGGATCAATCTCTCTCATGACTTTGAGAGCATACAGACGAATTTGGACTGTCGTAACCGCAGACCCACTTTCCCTCCTCTCACGAACATACTCCACTAGCTTGTCTTCTAACTCGGGATGGGCTGCTCGTCTTCCTCTTGCAACAGCTCTACAAGTGCGATTTTGTTTGCTCAGAGTCTCTTTATTTTTCTTCCATAAGCGAATATTGCATTCATTTACATCAAATGTTCTGCCTGCTTCTCTAATACCATGTTTCTCTGCATGTTCGAATGCCTTGATCTTAAAGGAAGCTGTGTAACTCGCGCGCTGCATGATGCTGGCGGAGGATTGAGGTACTGAAATGGCGGAAATCCCCAGATGATGACCACGTTGCTGACTGACATAAGCGCTAAATTTAGACATCGTTGCTGAGGCAACGCGACAACCTCACTGAAAAATCACTGCCAGCACAACGCCTATCGGGATAACAATAGGGTCCGGCCAATAGCTGAAACTAATGAATTTCGCTGAGGAAAAACTATGTATTTAAGTTAAAAAGTATAACTATTTTGATGTTAAGTTTGGGGTGCGCATTATACACGGTAATAAGCATTTTTCATGAATTTTGCTCGGAAGTTGGGGGTGCGTATTATACACGGTGCGTATTATATACGGAAAAATACGGTACAAATTTTCTTCTGCGCCCGCAAAATATTTGTCATGATAGGGAAAACGTGCCTTTGTAGTGGTCAAGACACGCCTTTACAGTGAACAAACTTTGTATTGCGTAGATAGGGGAAAATTCGGGCCGACAGAAAACCTGCCTTTGAAGCGGATGTGCCTCTATAGTGGCATGCCTTTTTAGCGGCGTTCTACTGTAATTTGGAAGTGATTTTCAGGAATTCCCAGGATTTTTCAGATAACCTTTTAAGACATCCTCTCAAACTTGAGATGCCCTATGCCTTGCGTTGATGCACGATCGAGCTTAGTTTGCTAGGTTTACAATCACATCCGTCATGACGATCGCTGTAGATGTTATACTTTTATGGATGGGATATGAGTTTCCACGACAAAAACTCATAATATTCTCTGAGAATAATTCCATCAAAATGTTTAACGACTAACGCAGAGCACGGGCGGTGCAGAACAAGTCATAAAAAGCGACGTCTGCAAGATATGAGTCGAATTATGTATATTGCAGTCAAACCTCGCTAATCAAGACCATAATTGCCAGGCTTTCAATGTCTTAATCATCGAAACTCTTAATTAAACAGCAGCTTCTATATGCCAAAGATACAAAAAAACGCCACAGTCGTATGATATTAATTAGCCGAAATCTTAATTATCCGTGACCGAATTAATATATTGATAAAACAATCATGTGAGTTTCTTGTTCTCTTTCATCATGACGCCTATCAATAGGTATTGTCTTTAATTTGAACAAGTATCCCCAACTAACCTGGTCTTGCGCAATTGCTCGCTCCGCCATAATTACAGATGACATCTTCGGCCTCGGATTGATGGGCCTGATTGGATTCATCTCCAAGGCACCCACCACCGCATTGCGCATTTCCTCCAGAGTCATCTGCAATGACTTCGGCTTAATGTTGTCGCCAAAGTTTTCTTTCCCTTTGTATTGCCCCATCAGCTGCCATTGCCCTTCGTCAAGAGTTGCGCGCTTGAATTCGTTTATATAAAAGCACTGGAACTGATAGAGTACCAGCACGAGAATCCTCCATTCGATTGACAGCCGCCTTGAGTACATTATTCATCGACTCGCTCATGTTTACGGTTATCCCTTCGCTAGGGTTCGGGAATCCCATGCCTTCCAAAGCAAAGGTGGCCGCGCGTTCTCGGATGGGAGTGATCAATTTTCCCCGGAAATACATGGCGAAGTCAGCACTCCAACTCCTCGACAACTTCTCCACCAAGCCATCAAATGAACTTCCCTTCGATGTGCATAGGAGCTCCTTCACCTGGTCCCGGTAAAACCTCACTTGTTCCGGAGACACCTTACCGGACAGGAATCTTTTGACATTTGAATCCAGATGATTCCAGCAATGCGCCAATTTAGTGGACGGAAAGGCGTCAACCGTAGCGTTATTAAGTGCTGCCTCCTGGTCTTGGACCATCCGCTGATTCCCCAGCAATGAGAAAATCTTGTGGTGCTTCAGGAACTGCCAGAAGTAGGCGTGGGTCGCCTGCAGTTTCCTGTAATGTAAGAAAAATGCTAGCGGAAATACCGGAGTACCTTCGATACATGTCAACCGACATAATAACGGCGACACGTAAATGTCCCCGAGCTTAAACGTGGTCTCGTGCGACAGCATTTGTGTTGTACTGGAGAGCTCCGTCACAGTACGACCAATCTGAATGGCAGCCTCGTCATATAGAATGACTCAGTGATCGGCGACACCATTAACGAACTGAATGCCTTGCACGAACTCCGGCAAGGCTCCTTCGATGCTGATAATACCATCAAGCAGGTCAGAGTCGATCTTAGCCAGGTTTCGTGCAATCCGCTGGGTATTTTTCACCTGATTTAAGTTGCGCGGTATATTGACTTATAATAATTATCTTACATGTAAACCAAAAATACAAGAAAGCATTATATAAAGTAGTAGACATAATTTAACTTTCATTTCATAATTAATAAGCATGATAGTTCAGTATTCAGGTAAAGACCTTTAACCTTAATTTTTATTTAATGATTGATTTCAATGTCAAATTTTTATTCCATTTTTTCATGTAATGATATCTACATCTTAATTAAACGATTAAATAATCTTAATTTACGATTAAATAATCACTCACCAAGGACGCCAATCTCTAACGAGTGCATAAATACCTTTTGTGCATTGTCGAATGTAAACATTCTTTGCAGTGTCATTATCGCTCCGGATCTCCTCCAAATCGCTTGGTCGGGTGCGTTGGAAAGTTCAAGCTGAGAAGATGGAATTCCCATGTGGTGCCAGCTGGAAATCGGTGTCGACGCCATCATAAAAGACCACGATCACCTCCATGCCAGTCGGCGAAAGCTCCTCCCTTACCTCCTTCCGGAAACCACCTGTACCCCCTCGACTTCGAAATGATGTTCGTCTGAATCTTGTTGTGAGGGCATTTTGTCTAGGAAGCTTTACTGACCCCGTGTTCTTCCACGGCAATCCATCGACAAGGGCATCTGAGCAATTTTAAATTCAACATATCATGATATGCCTAGTTATAAAGGATTACGAGTAAGCATACATTCTATGAATTCTTCTCTGCGTTCAACAAGGCATTACCAGGTAACTTAGTATTTCTCAAGTAGATGACCTTAACAAAATCCGCTACGATTACTCAATCTTTTTGTAGCGGTTGCAGTGAACATGCAGTTCCGATTACTGCGATACCAAGCAATTTTTGCGGATTGTGTCACGGCTTGCTTACTCATCTTCGCACCTCCAGAGTGAATCTGCGTCTCCTACGACATTCGTGTGCATTAACCACCAACAGGGGCAATGACAGGCGTGTCAAGTGACAGCGTTCCACTGTTGATCTAAAATATTTCTTCAAATATCTATCAGACTTTCTTTCTATTCATGTTGCAGTAAGTCTTCATATGTCGATGAACCTGTTATCATGAAAGTGATCACAACCTAGCAGGTAGGCCGCCTACAAGTAAAAGATATGGTGATCAATCCGCAAGACACTATACAGGTTTCCAGTCCTTACAACAGACCTATCATCTACTCATCACAAATTCGCATATACAAAAAATTGAAATAAAGAAGCATTCCAACGCATAATTACCAAGTCGCGATTTGTGCACTCCTTCACCAACAACAATCACGAAGACGTCCCCATCTTTCGGAGCGACAATGGCATCTTCCTTTGCGACATTGACGACTTGTCGAAGATGTTAACAACTTGCCTCAGTCTTACTTCCAGATCCATGTCGCAGCTACAATTAAGTATAAAACGTGATAAAAAAATTGTCAAAATGCTACGGGGTTGCATTTGTTGGTGGTTGCTTCTCATCCATCAAAGTAAAAAGAATAGACAACTTTCTAGGTCAAACAGCTATGCTTTTATGACACATAGTACATAGATTCGCGATGAGCATTAGTCATAAATGTCACATATGATTTACCATAGATTGCATACAGTTAAATGGCAGTAATGATGGTCAAATTCGCTCAAAATTTGCCTATCTTTTCGTCATAAAATCAGCGACCGGTTATAGAAATATTGAGATCGACGACGGTTTCTCCACAGCTCTGAGTAGTATTTGGTTTTGCGAGTGTGGAGAATGCTTGAAACCGCCGCCGATCGCAGGGGAACACTACGAAAATAGCAGTTGAATAGCAGTAGTGATGGTCAAATTAATTGAAACTTGATAGTCATTTTTCTTGGAAACAAGCTATCATCAATGAATTTTAGTTGCAACGTAGGATTAGCAAGGCAATGCTTATCATATACATGTATGTGCATTATTTAGCGATTCAAAGTACTTTGACAATTTTTTCTCCGATCGGCGTGATCGGATTTTACACCGACCCGTCATAAATATTACATTACTTAAAGCTATTAGTGAGTAGTATGCGAGACACGCCTTAAGAATTATCGGCACAGGTCTAAAAGTTTAGTTAGTTGACTGAGAGAAAATTTGAGGAACATCCCTTCAATTTATGGCCTCCAAAAACAACTTTAGGCTAATTTTCACGTTGGGGTCCCATCGGAATTCGATTCTACACACCAATATCTACCATTTCACCAATTTTTGCGCTTTCTATCGGATTTGAAATATTTCCCCCCTAGTATGCACCCGGACTATTAGTAACGCGCTTGGTACCGGCATGTTATTAACGGTTAATGGATGTTTCGATGATCTCGAGAACTTTGGTGTTGGAAGAGTTTCATTTAAACAGCTGCAAATGCATTTCATGTCAGAATATCTCTGTGAAAAACTTCTTCACAAGCCACCACTATCGACGAAACAAAAGAGAAATCATTGATCACGCGAATACAATTCAATGATTGATGTATCAACAAAATGATCTTGACGAAGAACATTACGAATTCAAGCGAGAATTAGCTTTTGATTAACCGACGTCAATGCAGCCAATTACTAGAAAGGCAATCAAGCGAAGATCGCATCGAAATTTTGTTTGTCCATCTCAACCTGTGTGTCCACTAACAGCCACAAATATGATAGGTTAATTACTAAAAAGATAATATAAAATGATCTAAATAGCATGGGGTGTGTAAAGTTAAGGCTATACGTGAAAATATTATTCCATCCAGAAGATATGTCCGTAACAGTGTTGCGATTCGCGCGTGTTTACACACGCGCGCGTTTTTTGACAATTTGCGCGTGTAAGCGTGTTTTTTTCCATTTTTATCCATTTTGCGCGTTTTTTAAGTTTTCGACTTCTATTTTTAATTTTTGATAATAGAAAACTTTGGTTCTAAAATATTAAAATCAAGATATCAAAATTTCAAATTACATGCAGTTTCTAGATAAGCCACATGTATAGCCTATCAAAGATCATTTAGGTTCATTAACATCTCACTCAATGGATAGCCTATAGGCCCACTGCTCGTATGCATCTACCACTTAAGGCACGTGTGTATTTGACTTGTCCTGAAAAATACCAAAGCTCTTACTATCTGATCTGCAAATTTAAGCTTTGTAAAAATTCTTTTCATCAAATATTAGCGATCATAGTTGCCATTTTGGCTTATTTGTAAGGAAATACATGTGCGCGTGTTTTTCGACCTTGCGCGTTTTTTTTTTTACCCTACGCCAAGAATCGCAACACTGGTCCGTAAGCCTTCGCTAGCTAGGGATGAAATATAATAATCTAATAATTTTGATTGGATCTTGTAGACCTTTCTTGTTTAATAATTTTAAAATGATAAATGTTAGCCTCGCAAACATTTTTCGTGACTTGCTACTGATGTCAAGCCGGTTTCCATCTCAAAACTAAACTGAGTTTCTCAAATCTCTGCAATTACTAGTGGGAAGTGTGTTCTCATATCGGCATTTCACCATTCACATGGGGTACCAATGTCCTTCTGCCTCCTTGTGGTGGTACCCGCCCCGTTCCTCGGATCGGGTCGAAATGGGGGACGCTTTTCCGAGTGGCCGTCTGTCGGCGCGCTGCCTCCTTCGGGTTTTTGCCACGCTATTTCTCCGTTGGTCGTGGAGAAATAGTTGTTTTCTTCTGTATACGAGAATATTCTCGTATATCTTTACGGCCACTTTCTTTCACCTCCTCTCACTCGTCTACTCATTCTTCTCCTGCTGTTCATGGCAGGAATCCATCCCAATCCTGGTTCTTCACCTCGCCACCCTCCTAGGTACCCATGCGGAGTCTGTCAGAGAAGCGTTGGCTACACCGACCGTTCTGCTCAGTGTTCGGCATGTAAACTTTGGATTCATCTTCGCTGTTCCTCTCTTTACCTCCCGGGCCTTCAACGCCCTCCCCAGGCGTCACCAATGGGTCTGTCCCACCTGTTCTCCTACATACTTTTGTTTTCCTTCTCCATCCCCAGCTGTTTCTACCTCAGGCCACTCTTCCTGCCTCTCCCGCGTCCAATCCACCGTTTCCGTCCAATCCTCGGCCCCTTTGGCCTCTTCCCTGCAACCTCGCGTTGTCCTCTCTCGCCTCCCCTCTCCTCCGAACCGCTCGTCCTCAGTCGCCGCTGGCCGGCCTCCTCCCTCCCGTCGCCCCGCCCCCCCGTGCCTGTCTCCACCCCCTCGGCTGTCTCTCTCTCGTCCCTGCAGCCTCGTGTCGTCCTCTCCCGTCTCCACCTTCCGCGCCCGCTCCCAGCCCTGCCGCCGTGGCTGCTGTTCCTTCTTCCATGCAGCCTCGCATTGTTTTGTCCCGTCTCCACCTTCCGTCCTCTCCTTCCCCGCCCGCTTCCAGCCCTACCCCCGTGACTGCTGCTCCCTCTTCCCTGCAGCCTCGGGTTGTTTTGTCCCGTCTCCCTGCGTCTGCCGTCCCCCCTGTCTCCTCCTCCGTCTTGCCTCCCCCACCTCCTCCTCCCGCTCCTTACCCTTCCTCAATCTTTTCTTTGCCATGTCCTCCCTCGCCCAGCCCACCTTCCCCCGTGTCTCCTCCTCCGTCCTATTCGCTCTTGCCCCCGCTCTTCAACCAACGACCTCAAGATCCTTCAGTGGAACGCAAACGGAGTGCGAGCCCGCCGCTTGGAGCTCACTCACTTTCTATCTTCAAATCCTTACGACATCATTCTTATCCAGGAAACGAAACTTACTTTATCCACTACTTTTCGTATTCCTGGATGTAAGTGCTACCGCCAGGATCAGACGATTCAGCCCCCCGCGGCAGTGGTGGAGGCGTGATGACTCTGGTCCGGGATTGGATCCTCGCTCGCTTCGTCTAATTCTCTTTGTGGTTTCCTTGGCATTCACGTACACCTCCGCTCCAACAGTATCTCTTTACTTAATGCCTACGTCCCTCCAGCTAGCTCCACCCCTACCGAGGCCCGCTCGCGACGTCCCTTCTCTCCTTCCTCATTCCCCTCTTCCCCGTACACCTTCATCTTTGGGGATCTTAATGCACACCACCCCTCCTGGGATTCTCGGGGACATCCTAACTCTCTCCGCTCCGAAATCTACTCCTGGCTTCTCGCTTCAGATCTTGAATCTCTTAATGACCCTGATACTCCCACTCTCTTACAGCAGTCTTCTGGATGGCGTACCTCCCCAGACCTCAGTCTGGTACCTTCGTCTCTTGCTCCTAGATGTGGCTGGTCCGTCCTTCCTGATCTTGGATCTGACCACCTCCCCATCTCTATTAAGATTCCTCTCTTCCCACACTATTCTCCCAACGAGCGCAAACCCTCCTACAACTTGAAAAAGACTCGCTGGGATGACTACAGGACTCATGTAACTTCTCATTGTCCCGACTCTGATTCGTACTCTTCTCTACTCTTACTAAAGCCGCTGTTTCTTTCTCCTCTATCATCCTAGAAGCGGCAAAATCTTCAATTCCTTTCGGTCGTACCCGCCAGTCCCCGAAAGCTTGGTGGTCCGCGGAACTAGATCAGCTCGTCCATGCTCGCCGCAAGGCATTCAGACGGGCCCATCGAAGTGAAGCGGATCGTCAGGCTTATGTTTCTGCATCCCGTTCCGCCTGCAGAGCCATTGCTAAAGCGAAAGCTGATGCTTGGCAACGGACAGCGTCCAATCTTCGCCTTTCCTCCAACCCCCGTAAGGTCTTCTCCCTCCTCCGCTCAGTAGCTGGTTCTCCCAAATCCTCCAGTTCTGATCCAACCTTTCCCGGGTGTAGCTCTGCTAAGGCTACAGCCACCCGTTACGCTTCTTTTCTCAAGAGCCACTTCTCTAGATCCCTTCCTTCTGATCGCCGTCCTGAAAGCCGCCGCTTCCTTCGTGAGCTCCGCTCCTCTACCTGTACCTGCCCATCCTTTTGCTCTCCTTATAGCCTGTCGGAGCTCACCACAGCTATTAGTTCTCTCTCCTCGTCGACTGCAGCCGGTCCGGACCACGTCTCGTACCCTCTCCTCCAAAATCTTCCTCCTTCTGCCCTTGCTTTTCTTTTGTTTATCTTCAACCTGTCTTGGTCCACCCACTCCTTTCCCTCCGCCTGGAAATCTTCCACCATCTACCCGGTGCACAAATCCGGCAAACCCACAGACGCTCCGTCTTCGTTTCGTCCTATCTGCCTTACATCTTGTATCTCGAAACTCTTTGAGCGTCTCGTGCTAGCCCGTCTGTCTTTTCTCCTCGAATCTAAGGATCTTCTGACCACTCTTCAGGACGGCTTTCTCCCTGGCCGTTCTACCACTGACCAGATAGTTCTTCTTACTCAGTCAATCTCCGATGGCTTTCACAACTCCAAGCCTTGTGCAAGGACTGTGTTAGCCACCGTTGATTTCTCTCGTGCCTTCGACTCGGTCTGGCATTCAGGTCTCTACCACAAGCTTCTGGCCTCTGGCCTGCCTCCTTGCTTTGTTCGCTGGACCCAGTCTTTCTTATCGGACCGTCGGGCACAAGTGGCCTTTCGAAACTCTTTCAGTAACTCTTTCCGAGTTCGATGGGGAGTTCCTCAATGGTCAGTGCTCGGCCCAGTCCACTTCAACCTCTTCATTAACGACGTTTCTTCCGTGCTCCCTCACTCAGTCCGCTTTTCACTTTATGCGGACGATCTTGCTATTTGGGCGTCTTCTCCTCACATTCACCTCGATACTGCCGCCTTCCAAGAAGCTCTGTCTGAGCTCGAGGTTTGGTCTTTAAAGTGGCAGCTTCCTCTAAATCCCGCTAAATGCGAAGTCTCCTTCTTCAGCACCGCCACCCATGGAGCTTCCGTTCAGCCCTCCCTGTCTCTTTTGGGCCGCCCTCTCTCGTTCAACGCTTCCCCCAAGTTCCTCGGAGTAACCTTAGACCGAACACTTTCCTTCTTCCTCCATAGCTCTGCCCTGAGATCCACTCTTTCCCTCGTTTAAGATCTCTCAGGGCTTGTTTCATCCGCTTCTTGGGGCCCTTCCAAAGAGTCCCTTGCTTCTCTCTACAAGACCTTTCTTCTCCCCGTCCTCACTTATGCTTCCCCTGGTTGGCTCCCTTTCATTACGCTAAACATCTTCAACACCTAGAAGCTACCCACCGCTCCGCGTGCCATGCGATCATTGGCTGCTGTTTGACCATTCCTATTCCTCTTTTTTTGTTGGAAGCTGGACTTCCTCCCCTCTCCGTGACCCTCACCGCTCAGTCGCTCTACTCTTATGAGCGCGCTCTTCGCCTCCCACCCTTGTTTCCCCTGTCTTCTCTAGCGACCCTTTCTGTCCCCAAGCGCGTCCGTTCCTCTTCGTGGCTCTTCTTCTGTACTTCTCATCCACTTTCTCAACCTGTTTCTTCTCCGCGTGAACCCCTGGTCTCCTGCCCTCCCTTCCCCCCATGGTCCCCTCCTCTGTTCTTCGTGTCCCTAGCCCTGTCCTCCCCCTGCTCCCGTTCCGACCCAGTCCCTCTTCGCACCGCTTTGGTGCGAGACCACCTTTCCTCACTCCCCGTTGCTGACCTGACCATCTGGACTGACGGCTCCGTTATTGGACGACTCGGACCAGGTGGCTCGGGTGTTTTCATAAACTGTTCATGCTCTTCCACTTTCTCTCTTTCCTTTCATGCTGGAGCGCACTGTTCAAGCTTCACAGCTGAAATGGTTGCAATCCAGCATGCTCTCTCTTGGTCCGTTTCCCATCACTCCTCGTGTTTCTTTTCCTCTCTTCTTCTCTTGTCCGACTCTCTCTCGGCTCTGACCGTGCTCTCTTCACCCCCGTCGCCCCTCTTGTCCACGTCTGTCCACTCTGTCTGGTCCTCTTTGTCGTCCCTCTGCTCTTCCTCGATCTCAGTGTCATTGCAGTGGCTTCGTGTTCACTCGAACATCAGTGGCAATGATACTGCAGATGCGCTTGCCAAAAGTGGCACTTCTCTCCCTCTGCAGCTCCTCAGTGTCTGTCTTCTCTGAATTCCTTCATTCGTCATTCCCTGTTCAACTCCTGGAGGACTTCCGTTCGTTCGTCTTTGATTTCTTCACAAGTCCCTAGCGTAGCAACTGAGGAGCTGTCCGTTGTGAGCTCTCACGTCTTCGTTGCAACGGCCACAGCCTTCTTCTTAACTCCTATCTTCACAGGATTGGCAAGTCCACTTCTCTTGACTGCCCTGTTTGTGGTGTAAACCACTTACTCTGCTCTTGTCCCTCCCTCTCTTCTACCCGAGCGGCTATCTTCGGGTCTTCGGGCTCTGTTTTTGATCTCTGGCATCGCCCGTGGGGGGTTGCCCGCCTTCTCGGTTTCCGTGGCGTTCCGCCACGCCCCTATCCGCGGGACGGGGTCGGGTAAGCCAGCCAGCCAGCTAACCATTCACATGCGAAGTTTGAAATGAGATTGAGGTCTCAATTTCAAAGGCTCTCCGTTATGCTGAAGTTGATGCGAGGGGTTGGCAGAAAAAGTTTAGGCAGAAAATTCACCCAAATCGTTCATCCTGTTGCTCTAAATCCGATGCAGTGCAATGTAATAGTTTCAGAGTGATCTCAAGTATGCTACACTGTTTCACCAAACCTTTGCAAAAGACTAGCAGCACATGAATGATTACTATTGACAACTATAAATAAAAGGGAATTACAGCACATGTCCACTAATTTCCGGGACATTGTTCATATAAAGGCAATAACCGACTTTCGCTGCTGTCTCCTCACTTAAGGCTCCTCTAAAAAGGAAAAATAATATATGTAGACCCATCATGAAGCACGATTCAAATTCTATATAAACTTAGATGTACATACAAGAAAGTTACATGTACTTAAAACTAATTTGAAGCATTTGAATGATAGAAAATCACTGTCAAAAATTTTGACGTATAACTCATGCTTAGAGTCAATGATAGCTTCCCCATTTTGTTGTTTTTAACGCAGCAAGCTTATAGAGTGGATGACTAAGAGGCATCAATGTCTGTATATTTTTTTCATGGAAAGAATTATACAATGTGTGTAATGCAAGCACTTTGTTCGATTAATATTATCGCGCCTTCTCTAATTGACAAAAATATCAGTTATAATGTTAGTTACTTGTTGAGGTATTTTCTAATTTGGAATCATAAAATAGAGTTTCTGCTTTTTACTTACTAAGTTATTTGACGCCTGTTTTCTTATGAACTCACAGAGTCGTTAAATTTTATGTAGAAAAGTTCATATTTATGTTTAAATTTTGACCATTATCTCTTGTTTTCTACCTAGAACTACAGACTTCTCGATCCTATTGACATCAAGAAGTCCATGCCTAACACTTGCGAGTACGACAGAAAGAAAAAAAACAGTAGGCTAAATCATTTTGCATTCCTTGTTTTTCGAATCAGAAAAAATACTTCCTTGCAAAAGTGACATCATGAGCATTGAAATGTTGTGAAAAATCAACAGCAATTAACATTCACATTTCGCTGGTTGAGAGCAAAAACATCGTATCTGGCAAAAGATGAAATCGGAGTAAAACGGGGGTAAAGGCAAAATCGCGATCGATAATTTTTGAGAAGTTAATAAGGAATAATTTTTCAGTCATTATGTTTTGTTAGGCTTCGATTCATGTCATGACAGTAAGATTTCGTAGTTTTGATGCCTTGTTCAAATTTAACGTCGGTTACGATGTTTTTGCACTGAATGAAGTTAGATTTTGTTTTGTGCAAAATCATATTATTGGAAATTGATTTACCATAAACTAAACCAAATCTCTAGATTTTGTTTATAGGTCACGTTTTACAGAATACTACTTTGATTGGAATGCAGTGTGATTTATTTCCACCAGAAATACAGTAGAAGTAGGCTTATTCTGTTTAGAGGCCTAGGCTGAGAATTTCACAGTTTTAAACAGAAAAATGGGCCTATATCAAGATATCAACACTCGAAGGACTAGATCATAAATCACGATAGAAGGGGAACACAGCTTTTAACAGATCTTGCTTTTTTTCGTCATTTATTTTCCTTGAAGATTCGTACGCACGCTTCAATTCGGCAGACATTAGATTAATGTGTCGACCCCTTTTTCGATAGGTACGCTCTTGTAAGTATCCCCCAATGTGATCACTGAAAAGAACACGAACTTCGCTGTTTTCTGTTTTGTTGTAGACAATGTGACGAGAATTCATTATTCCAGTAAAGACTGTTACTTTACAGAGATCTTGATTGAGAACGTTGAAATCAATGATGTCCTCGTGTGTCAACTCATTCACATGGTATGGTTGCTTCTTATTTGCACTTCGATGATGCTATGATAGTGGGAAGGTAGATATACATCTTGTTTCAGGATTTGGGACTCTATACACGAATGCATCGAATCAGCTTCGTTTTGCGAATGACCTGGTTCGAAAAACTTTTGTTCAATCTTCTTGAGGTTCTGCGATATTGACAGGGTATGGATAATGGCAGTTATAACGATTCTGTTTCTATTTTGTCCTCCACAAGAATCGCTGTATAGTTTGACGTGGTTATGGTTCGCATTATCAGCACATATCAACCACTTAGTGAGAGCCGTTGCAATCTCATTCGCTCCTCTCGCTGCCTCTCCTTCATGCCACACATAACACTCTCCTTGCTTGGAATGAAGATTCAAAATTGTAAAATTATACACACTGAGCTTTCTCAAATAGTAAGCTGAGCCTACATTCAGTTTTGGAGAGATCATTACCTGTTGCAAATCAAATGTAGCTGCAACAATACCATCGTCATCTAATGCTTTGTCTATTGATTTAGCTATTCTAGCTTCTTTTCGCTTATTGTGTTCTTCCCAGTCATGACGTTCATCATCAGAAATAGTGTATGATTTCTTATTTAGTTCAAATTTGGTACATGTTTCACAAACATCTTTCTTGGGCTTGTGGAAACCAAGATTGAAATTTTCGTTAAAATATTTCCTGTAAATATTATCCTTCACTGGAACTTCATTACTTCCTTCAAAACTCTCCAGGTATAATCGGTACATCATTCGTATGTTCAGAGTCGGTTCCAAGTATTCACGTTTTGTTGTGGCTCGGCAATAGTGGCTATCAACTTTCGGAAATGAGCGGATATGATCCATGACTCTTTGAATCTTTTCTAACGGTGTTTTGTTCGCGGGAGAACCATGACTTTCAGAGATTACGACATCGTTTTCAGTATGATTTAAGTTATATCGTACCATGTAGTCTGAAACGTCCAGTGTGTTCAGGAAGAACTTTTGGCATACCACAATAGTATCAGTATTATTTTTCGGTAGTGTATAAGTACATGAATACTTCCTGCGTGAATCTTCAGTTTGACTTCTCTTCTTATCATATCGATTGACATGTGCAATTATGAAGTTTCTTCTCCTTTCCTTATCATTCATTTTCCGAAAATACTCATGAACCTTTTTACGTTCATACTCTTCAATGTTTATGGAGCACCTTCTTCTGCAATTGACAGAGCATGAGTCTCGAAGTATGCATCGATCACAGGAACCATGTCTTCCACGTTCACCGGTATATACCTTACGTTTGAGAATTTCCTTCTTCCAGTTCTCCTTTTCTCTGAACAGGAAAATATGGGGTCGACACCATTAATATCATCAAACAAACTACTTGAGTTATGAACGACAGATTGTTCAGCTTCAGAAATATCGTCGGTCGTTGATTTGGACTCGTCATCCGTTGACATTTCTAAAATAAAAATTCTTAATTAAGAAATTTATCTGCATGTACCCGGACATGGTACATGTACATGGAAATAGGCCTACTCGCAATATATCTGAGTCGAAAAATGAATAATCCACTCGTGAGCATTATTCTATTATCTTTTATTATCAAGTTAACTTATTTTAGAAGGACAAATAAATTACTTTTATTTATAACAGCAAATTGAGCATGATCGTGAATAATTTCCAATGGTAGATGTATTAGTTTTCGCTATTTTGATTTCATTCTGAATATTAATCATGTATAAAGATATCGATTTGAAAGGAGTTAAACTAGCCCCGTGAGGAATACTCGCAGTGAGGAATTAGTCTTATTAAAAATACTCCCGCCAGTAAGAGCTAATCGTATTTATAAAATTGCGATTAACGCATGATTTTATTTTATGCGTATAGGCATTAGGGTGTTTCAAAAAATAAAGTTTTTCAAATCAGTTCTCCACATGGTTTATTTTTTTCCTTGAGGTGTATCTTACTTTTAGGTGAAATTAGGGTCAGATCGTGCAACATTTAGAGGTCGCCCATTTTTGATGATTTCATAGCTAAGGGCCCCATCATTATCTGACCCAAAAGACAAAACTATTGTTTTCCGAAATTCGAAAAAGTATTCTTATAATTTTGGGTATTACAAAAATTGATCAATGTACTACCAGGTCAATGTCAAGCTAATGATAACATGTAGAATTCGTACATGTATATTAAAGCCACAGGGCTCACAGGGTTAGTTTCATTATAGACTCAGGGCACACAACACGAATAGGAATTACGTCACTCATTTAGAGGCCGCCCAGTTATCAAGTCTTCTTCATCAGATTAGTCTTTGAGGGTATTGGGATCGCCATTCGGTGCTCATGAACGAGACGGAAGATAAATTGCTTCTGATCCTCATCTTTTGTCAGCGTCGCATTGTATGCCTCTGCCAAGGCCACTCCGTGCTCAGCTGCGTCGTTCACCACTCGCAGGCTTTTGGCTCTGATCTGAAAGTCCTCGTACAGGTTGTCGCCTTTCCAAGCCGAAGGATCCGTCTGCAGAAAGCCCTGGTTCGCTTCCTGGGCTCCGCCTTCCTTCAGGACGTCGAAAACAATTTGCGATCTTTTGGCGAAGAAGGCATCAAGACGGGTGGCTCGCGTGTCTTCGATTTTTGCCCGGCGCGGGTGATCTTTGGTCGGATTTTCTGTTTTCATCCGGGTCACGCAATCAGCCTTCATCTTGTCTGGAAGCTTGTCAGGGAGAGGGCGACCAAGTCTTCCGACAAGTACCAGAGATGTCGTTGGAGGGCATTCCTTGCGGTCGTAGCGACGTTCGTCTGATTATTGTACTTCTGGAGTTCAGTCAACATCATGATGTCGTTGCATAGGGCGTGGGATGACAGTGGAGCTTCGTGCCAAAAGCGGACGTACACCAGGGCAACGAACAGCGCCTCGGTAGTCACATTCCGCTCCTCTCGTTTCGTTAACTTGAACTGATGTCGGAACAGGAAGATTTTGAGGCAGTAGATGCCTTTGACATCCACCTCGCGTGGTGGATAGCACCAGGGGCACGAAACGATTGAATCATTGTACCCTCTCCGAGGAACAAGGCTGCGAGCTGCAGGAACTCGAAGTAGTCATCGCGCGGACACTTCGTTAGATCGGCCACGGCAGATGCCAGGTAATCCTTCATCTGGGAGCGTAGCTGCTCGAGATGTCCTTCAAAGAGGTCATCCTCAGCCACTCTGTACGCTTGCTGGTTGATAATCGGCCACTCCTTCCGGAAACGCTTGAAGAGGGAGACTTCTGGACTTCCAGTATGCCCAAAGACAACTCGAAAAACGTCAGAGAGAACAATCTCTAACACATGATGGCGGCACGCTAACATGGCTACCTTCCTTCCAAGACGTTCCTCAATCCGGACGCACGCTCCATTATGGAGGCCAGTGTTGCTCGCAGTTGTATCGAAGACCAATCCGACTACTTCGTCACGAATCTTCCAATACTCGAGCAATTCCAGGCACGCTGTGGCTTGAGCTTCTCCTGTACTTCGGGCAACGCTTGGAATATCCAGCAATCCTTGAGCATTTTTTTCTCAAATCCTTGACCAGTTGCCAGAATCGCAACCTTATCCACTCTCTTTCCTCCCATCTCCTGCAGCATTTTACCGTCCCAATGCAGGAGAAGGGGACCAGCTACTTGAAACTTATCCCGTGCTTCTTGATCTTGGATTTGGCGTGTGTGACGACGTGACCGCCATATAGAACTATGGGATAACGTCAGATCAGAAAGATCGTGGCCTAGGGTTTGTGCAACAGCTCCAGTGATGAAGGCCGCACCACGATCTGAGATTGGCTCTATCCAAGGCACTGACGACTGTAGGAGATTTGAAGATGTTCTTGGGTCTCTTCGGACAGGCTGATGATGACGGATTTGGTGACAGTTTTGAAGATGTGCAGGCTAAAGTTGAAAGTCGGTAGTTGTCTTCAGCCTGCGAATCCTCCAACGATGTGGAGTTGGATGGGGAAGCAGCGGCGGCCCCTTTAACTTTGGACTCCTTTTCGTCGTATCTCCGCTTGAGAGCAGCTTCTTGCTCCTTTCTCTTTCTACGCCTGGCCTCGACTCCAGCTTTCTTAACGTCGATCCCTGCAATGCTGCACGAGAACACGTCCTCACGTTGCATCTTGAGAAACTCCTTATCTTCTTCATTTCTCATGGTTTGGAGGGCATCGCTTGTGGCAACATCGAAGAGATCCTGAAGGTCATCCAGGAACATCTTCTCTTTGTTACGGTCCGACTCTAGCCCACGAGTCCGGTGTTTCTTGAGCGCTTGGTATTCATCGTGGATTCGTCGAAGTTTCCTGACGCAAGCATCCACCCGCTGTGTCGGGATCCTGGCCCCCTCCCATACGTTGAGGACCTTGCGACATGATAAGTTCAGGCCTTCCGCGACCGACTCCTTTCCACGACGTGATGGAACAGGAACTACGACATCGCATCCTGCTTACTTGGCACTCAGGGCTCGAACGAAGGACACTAGTTGCCATGACCTGGAAATCAAAATGAGAATGGCGTAGATTAACAGAGTTGGCAGTGTCAGTGTGACAAACGAGTGACGGAATGGCAGTGTTCCTACATGAAATCGATACCCTGCAGTCCACTTGATAAATCGACGATTGATGATTTCATCTCACCGCTATCGAAGGCCGCGCAGTGAATGGTGCAAGGCGATTTTCAATTCAATACCTCTCTTACACGATCTTGCAAAACCTTGCATGAAATATTATTTCAATTGAATTCTGTAATGTTTTAAACATTTATACATAGACTTAAATCGATTTTACATCGATTTAATGTAGAACCACTGCTCAACTGAGATACTGTACTTTTCTGTCACTATTTTCTGCATTATTTTTGTTGCATGTTGAAAGTAAAAATGAAAAGATAAAAAGTGGGCGACCACTAAATATCATTGTATCGCGATGAAATTTTGCATACAATGAGAGGAATGCAACATGAAAAAAGTAGAAGTGTGGAGCAGGGTTCTGTGCACCTCGAAATTTTGCCCTGTTTTGAAACGCCCTAATAGGCATACTTTATCTGACGTATGCTCTATTGATCAATAAAAAAATACAGAAGTACAATTTTTCGATGAGTACCTAACCGGTATGTAAAACGGATTTTATTAGGCCCTACACTTTTAAATATATGTTATTTATTTACATGTTCTCGTATTTACCAGTCTGTCTGTTGATAAAATCACCTCATATCCTCAACTAGACTTTAAACATAACGGGAAGTCAATCAATTTGTGGTGAAAGTATTGTTAATGCGGTAAATAAAGTAGGCATACGAGCAAATGTAACGTCTATGACTATGGCTTATATCTACATGTGCTTGTATACACATATAGGCTAATTCAGACAAACTAAAAATAATCCATGTAGAGCTGATCACGGGAGCAGGAGCTATAGTAATCATCAGTACGGCATTTGCCGTTATCTCACTTGGAAAATGATGGGGAATAACCCAGAAACACGTTTATGGCTCCCTTGATCATAGAGCTCTCCATGGTTTATTTTTGCTACATCTTTGTTCACAGCTTGTCTGCATTTTGGCATCTTTTGAATTAATTAATTCAGATACTTGTAGTTATAGTTAAATCTGTGTACCTACAATATGTACATCCATTCGTGTACTCCCCTTCAATTGCAGCAACCACATCGTCAACTCGCAGCCGTAACCTCTTGCTTAGCGGCATGATAGACTAACAGTAAGTGTTGTGTTGGACAAGACTGTTACTTATTCAATGTCAGCATCGATTATGATTCGTGACTCATTATTCTCAGGACATCCACAGATATTCAAACATTTGTTGCAGAAGTTGACATTAAACATGGATATCTAGACATGGATGTCTATGCATTAGAGAAACAGTAGTGGCGACATCATGCATTGGCTGGTATGCATAAAAAGCCAACACTATCTAGGATGAACTTCCTAGTGAGTGCTAGGTAGTGTTTGCTACCCCTACCAAACACTAGCATTTGCAATGCATAAAAGGTTTCTAACTGTCAAGAAACTTCTAGCCTAGTGTGAGTGCTAGGGAAATAATCTTAGCGTCACAAGTGACCTAATTATCTATTTCCATTTCGCATCGAAACGACCTTCTGCTGATATAAATAGCATGATTTAATTCACACCTGCGGTCTGATTGGCCAATCTGCGCGTAGAATGAACCCGAATCGCTCTCGACTGAATGAATCAATGAACATTGAACGTGGCTGTGTCTAACCGTACAGAATGCAGATGGATTGTGAAGCTGAGTTAGTTTTATTAAAAGAAATTGAAGCAAGGAAGACCGCCATCCTTTCAAAAGAAAACACAAAGCAAATCCGCGAAGTGAGAGGAAAGGCTTGGCGTGAAGTGAAACAACGACTCTACATTCAAACAGGCCTAGATTTCACAGTTAATCAGCTGCAAAAGAAGTGGAGTAATATCACAACAAGAGTAAAAGAGAAGCTAAAACATTCAGGAATAACAGGCGGAGGAAAGCCAACAAATCTATCAAGCAATGATCAAGAGTACTTGCGAATCGTTGGAGAAGCAAATCCAAAGTTCAAAATGATTAAAGGTGCAGTTGCAAATGCCACAGTTCTCAGTCAAATCGATGTCAACTCTAAAGAGAGTTCGCTGAATCCCATACCCAGTTCTCAAGAAACAGCGGCAAGTTCGCAAGAGCTGATCCCAGCAGGATCAGATGAGCTGACGGATGAGATTGATGATATCCAGACTCCAAGCGCAAAGCGAAGAAAGGTGGGAATAAATGAACATGACAGTCTTGATGAACTGCATCGCGAGGTGCTTCTCTTGCAAAAGGAGAAGTCGCAGCTCCAAATTGAAAAGTTGAAGAAGAAGCGGATCCTATCTGAGGACAAAGCCACCCAGACAGCCGAAGTTGCAGCAGTGAGCTTCAGTAGCTTTCTTACAAACACATTTGACTGCCTGTATTCAGATCAATGATTGCACAAATACATGAATCTATGGAACTTCTGATGTTTTGAACAAAAATTAGGGGATTAAGAAAACTGCACATGCAAAAAGAAAAAACCAGAAATCCAAGCTAAGAAATCCAGTTAAGTCCAGCCAAGTAAGGCAGATAAGTTAATCCAGCTACTTAATAAGTGAAATGTATGCAGTTTTTAAACCGATGTATTTGTCAAATATTCCTAAATTGAAATTGAAATTATACTTAAATTTGATAAATAAGCAATTTGCAATATTACTGCAGCCGATACTGATAGATCGGTCATAATCCCGAATCATGCTGCCATAAAAACGTATTAAAAACTCCATTATTGAGAACAAGAGGCTGTATAACAAAAACAGGAAATATATTTTTAATCTCATGCACGTCTCATGCATCAATTAGTTGTTCCTATGTCGAAGCAGATGATTGACAATCACTTGTCGCTTTCGTTCACCCATCCTTCTTATGTGGGCATCTGATTGCTCCTGAAAAGATGGATTTGCATTGTTCTCTTCCACATCGATTAATTCAGATAGGCCATCTACATCAGGGGCCTGTTTCATAAAATTAAGCAGTCTGATATGTATCAGTGACATTTTCAGCAGTGAAATATAAAGCACTGCTTTAAATTGCGTTTCATAAAAATTAATATTCCGACTGAAGATTAAGCAGTCTAAATTAATCAGTGATACATATAGCGTTTCATAAAGATTTCGCACTGATGAAAACACTGACATATATCAGTGTGATTGAGTGATTAAAACAATTGTGGATTATTCTTCGCAAATAAAATAATGCTATACAACCAATGATTTTTGACAGTAATTGAAATAATAATTAGAAGTAAATCTAGGGCAAATGGTTTTTTTGTTTTAATGCACTCGTGTAGCTTGATGACTGATTTAAATTTTCGCCACACATGCGCAAAACACGTGAAATATGTCTTCTTTCCAAAAAGAGCAATCCAAAAAGAAATTGCCTCTGGCAAATCTTGTCCTTACGAATAAGGCAGCTTTGTTTGGATCATTTGATGATGCCAGAGGCATCACCAAAGAATCCAAGCGTAAAACGTGGTGCGAAATTTGTAGTCAGTTAAAAGCCATGGGGATCGAGGTGATTCCATCCGGCAAGGACTGGACGTATGTCAGAGATACAACCTGGAGGAACAGGGTTGACAACCTGAAAAGAAAGATGGAAAGAAAGAAGAAGACGGGCGCAGGGAAGGTGGAGCTGATGGATTTTGAGAAGGTTGTTCTCGGTAAGCCATACATTTGCTATGAGACAAAATACTTGTTCCTGGATAGATTTAGAACACAATTATAAATCTACAAAGATATAATGAGAAAGCTTGTTACGAATAATAAGTTTAATCATGATTATGTTTGAACTTGTCCATCACAATAAGGCATCAAGAGTATTACAGAAGCATTAAAAGTGACTGTGGCTAATACACCGACTGAACTGAAAATAATAATTACCCCACTAATGTGCAAAAGATAGAAATTGCCTATACAGTAAATACGTTTTTTGTTCTTGTTGAATTGAGTTATTTTGAGTGGTCTGTAGCTATAGGAAAAAACAAATTTGCTTCTCAAAAGAAATCGTTAGATTTCTCAAAAAATTTAGAAGACGAAGCAAGACAAAGCAATCAGTCAAGACACATTCTGATCTACATCTCTTGTTATATTGAGTGATTTGGAGTCTCTTGTAGCTGAGAAATAGAAGGCTAGTTAATAGACATGGAAAATTAATGTACAAGCTTATCAGCTGCAGTAGTCGTGAGACCAAAGTGAACTTGAAAAAAGTGCACTGCCTTAAAACAGTGAACACTGACTCAGCATAGATCAAAACATATGCTCTATTTATATTAGGAACTTAAATATTCAGTTACTGCAAAAATAACAATACTCATGATTTTAGTATTGAAGAAAGTATGTCCGGCTACATCAGCCTTCTGACGCAAGAAAATGAAATAAACCACGCAGAGTGTGGCACAAAAACGTGACTAAATTTTAGATGTTACAAAAATTTAAAATTATCCAAGGAAATAGCAAAGGTTTTGTTTTTAAGCTAATGCACACTTCTATTGCCACATTTGACATTGCAATGATTTCACCGTTACTGCACAATCAGGTTTAGTCCGACTAATTACCTAAAAGATATCGTTTTTAATGTCAATTATAAAGCTGGTGAGTCTGTATTTCTGGCTGAAATCCGCGTTGATCACTTTCGTCAGTTGCAGCGTGGCTTTTCTCATTAGCTGGATTGCGCCTGAGGCGATTTAAAATCAATTTTCATTTTGCTGATGCCATCCTTTTTTTATCTACTCTTATGTTCTTCGATCGATGAGGCTTCAGTTTCGATTCATGTAAAACTTCACGAAATACTCTGTCCGATATTCCTGACCGTTCAACCAGAACACTGCATGTATGTGCTCAAATCTTTCCACGCTAATCTTTACAGAAGCTTTGTTTTCTTCTGTTGAAAATAGAAGCTCTGTTTTGTTAGGTTCTGAGTCTTGATGATGACTCAATTCATTCATTGTTCGCATTAAGTGTTTGGCGCATTCAATGTGTGCATTGATTGGTCATCGAGCTCTTCAACTGGGGATCTCTTATTCTCTAGCAATTTTATGAGATGCCCAGTGATGTTGGCATTCTGCGCATCCTTTCACAGTATCTATTTTCTCTCTACTTGGTTGTGGCATAATTCAATGATAAAATTGATAAAGAACAAAGATTGTCAGTTTTCATGTAACTACTTTTCGTTCTTAAGTTTACACTTACTTTTGCTGACAGATATTCAATATGTATATATATATATATATATATATATATATATATATATAGAACAAATTATAACAAACGATATAATAACTATTCTAATGCAAACTACGATGACTTTAAACGCAACGACAGGAGAAACAACGAATGTTGTGAAATACAAAACTACAATATGAATAAAAGGTACATCAATTACGATCATTATATCAAACACAGAAGCTGCAATTACAACAAATGGAGGAACAACGAACGGTATGAAATGCAACATAATAACTACAAACAGTGGAATTGGCGGAATAGAACGTTAGTGATTTTTGTGACAATAATAACTATCCTGACCACTACGGCGGAAAGATATCTCCATTTTTTTATCAACCTTTGACCCATAGACGATTTTGCTGAAATATTTATGTATCAATAACTCATTTCTATGATCCTGTGCTAGATGTATGCCAATTCAAAATATCAAATAAAATCATTATCCCTTGAGAAGTCCCATGAAAGGGACGCAACCGGTTGGGAGTAATCCAAAGTTGAGTTTGTTTTCCTTCTGGGCTTTTATTTCTCTATTAATTCACCATTTTTGACTCACTCTCTTTTCACAATATAATTTATCAAAAATGGATTCCTGGAAGAGGCAAGCTGCAACTAAGGATAAAGCACAGATACTGTTTGACAAAATGGAGAATCTGGAAAACAGATTTAATGGATTGAAGAACGTAGTAAATTCACTCTATAAACTATTAAATGCTTTTCAAATAGACATTAAATTCGATTTAAATAAAATTATGAATGACACAACAAAAATTACAAATGAAAAGAAAGAATTGAAGATGGAAATGTCCGAAATGAACACGAAATTAACGAAAATGTCAATAACAAAATTTGATTGGAATAAAAAAATTCAACAACGCAAGTTTGTGTTTTATGAAGCACTACGAAACAACGCAATCGCCAATATTTATGAAACAGCACTGAAAAAAAGAAATGTAAGAATCCCAAAGAAGTTTTTAAAAGAACCGGTAGCTCAACATATTGAACAAGAAAAGGAACTGCGGAAGGAACAATGTATTAAACGGTGTGAATGTGAAATCAAGAGACTGAGATTGATAGCAGAAATAAAGAGTAAAATTACTGAAAGAATAGATGAAGAAATGATGGAATTTATAAAGGTGTATTACAACGATGACGAAACTAAACTCCGCGAAGACCAATGGCGTGAAATGATTGAGGAGGAAGAGAAAAGGAGTACTATCATTTGGCAAGAAAAGCAAAGTTTTTTTGAATCAAACAAACATTTAATTTCCATTAATAGTGAAAGTAAAACAGTACAAAAACAATTAGTGGTACCAAAAGAACGTCAACTTTCGAATAACAATGCAAATTATAATAACTAGAGAAACTTCAGAACAAATTATAACAAACGATATAATAACTATTCTAATGCAAACTACGATGACTTTAAACGCAACGACAGGAGAAACAACGAATGTTGTGAAATACAAAACTACAATATGAATAAAAGGTACATCAATTACGATCATTATATCAAACACAGAAGCTGCAATTACAACAAATGGAGGAACAACGAACGGTATGAAATGCAACATAATAACTACAAACAGTGGAATTGGCGGAATAGAACGTTAGTGATTTTTGTGACAATAATAACTATCCTGACCACTACGGCGGAAAGATATCTCCATTTTTTTATCAACCTTTGACCCATAGACGATTTTGCTGAAATATTTATGTATCAATAACTCATTTCTATGATCCTGTGCTAGATGTATGCCAATTCAAAATATCAAATAAAATCATTATCCCTTGAGAAGTCCCATGAAAGGGACGCAACCGGTTGGGAGTAATCCAAAGTTGAGTTTGTTTTCCTTCTGGGCTTTTATTTCTCTATTAATTCACCATTTTTGACTCACTCTCTTTTCACACTATATATATATATATTTCCGAATTTTGACAAATTATAATGGCCTGGTTATTGTCTTTTCACATGGAAAATATTTTCTCTAGAGATATTTCATTCAGTATGTCGATCCCCTTATATATCTGTATATACGTGTATTTAGTATTGCATGATTAACATGAAAGCAGTGTGACAATTCGCAACTGTGGTGATAGCCTTCACCATGATGATCATCGTTAAGGTGAAGCATTGGAGGTGACTTCCTCATTTACTTGTTGTTCCTTTAGCTTTCGAACTCTCATACCATTTAAGTATATATCTATTCATCCTCAAATGCAATCATTGTGATGTTGATTGTGGCAATTTAGCAGTGTATAGCTTTTGAATAATACCCTATTTGCTACTTTCTGTTAGATAATTAGAAAGTTATGTTACATTGAAATTTAGTCACATTTCTATGCCGCACCCTGTATAAATTTCACATAAATTTTCAAAATTCATCACGGTGAACCGTCACTGTCTGTATTTCTAGTGGTGCCATGTTTAAGTGTCAAAATCTGCATCTTTGATGAATGATAAATCTTATGCCTCTGGGGATATCCCCGCCACTGATGTATGCCATGCTCTGTGTTTCCATGACAATGCTTATTTTTTCTAAAAAATTAAGACAAATTTCTAGACAAGAGGTAGCAAAATGCATCAGTCTCCTATTGATGGTGGCACACGGGAGGTTCTTCATTTCAAGTTTTGTTTCACAAAATTAAAACTGCGCTCCCTTTCTTTTTAAGCCGAAGTTATATTTATTGATTTAAAATACAAATGAGACGGGTCGACCGGTTTCTGCACTCAGTGCCTTTCTCAAGACCCAACACTTAAAAACTTGCAATGGATCATGCATTACATTTAAATACGAAGACATGATCACTCACATCAGTTCATCTTTCCGATTGATTTTAGGCTTCAATTTGCGTATCAATTCACTCTCAGCTAACCGAGTTTTTATTGGATTATTCTTAGGGAGTCAAGCGGTTAACCGGTTAACCGGTTAATTAAATTTAACCGGTTAAAAAATAATTAATCGGTTAACCGACGCTTTCCCAACTTTTCTGCTACATTGCAACTACATTGCTTTAGTTTTCATTTTTCAATTTCGATAATATCTCATTGCTGATGTAAGCTATTGCCAAATAATAATTTCCTGGAAAGGGAGTGAGACTCGAAACAGCAGAAGCCATCGTTTTTCTGCATCACAATAACTGTACCTGATTTCTTCGTTTTCCCAGACAATTGGTTTTGATAAAATACTCTTATACGTATATTTTGTTGTTACAATAGTTGATATCTGATCATCCAAGATCCATTCCATTATGATAACAAGGAAGTTTTAATTCCAGATAAGATTGATGTTTTGATTAGCAATAGAGAATAATGATATAGCCTACCGGGTATATTGTTACTTGTGATGAGTTACCTAACCACATCAATTGTGATAAGTCTTGGCTCATTATAAGTAATTTAAAAGTAGAGGAATATCAAATGATCTTGCATTAGGAAAAAGTAATTCTAATTGATATCAGTCTTCTACATATGACCATCTACAAGGAATTCAACATATTAATATTGATGTATCAATAATAACATAAATATATTAGTAACCTACAGATAGCTTTGTGTAGCCGTTGTTTTTATATTGTCTGGCCACATCCTATATAAGTTGTGAGTTACCATACTGGTCTCTAAATTCTTCTACTAATTGTAGCTGTAAAATCTGCGAATCTTTAAATAATGATCATGCTTGTGAGAAACGGTATGTTATTTATAAATTCACGTGTTCTTTGTGTGGTGACTTCTACATACGTTCTACGAACCGTCCTTTTAGATATCGTTTCCAAGAACATTGTCTTAGCATTGACAATAGAGATAGTAAAAGTGCTCTATCGGTTCATATGTCTTCGGTACACTTTGACCACACCAATACTTCTTCCATAGATGCCTTCATTTTGTCATTCATAGATATTCAGAATAATCCAATAAAAACTCGGTTAGCTGAGAGTGAATTGATACGCAAATTGAAGCCTAAAATCAATCGGAAAGATGAACTGATGTGAGTGATCATGTCTTCGTATTTAAATGTAATACATGATCCATTGCAAGTTTTTAAGTGTTGGGTCTTGAGAAAGGCACTGAGTGCAGAAACCGGTCGACCCGTCTCATTTGTATTTTAAATCAATAAATATAACTTCGGCTTAAAAAGAAAGGGAGCGCAGTTTTAATTTTGTGAAACAAAACTTGAAAATCAGTCTCCTATGACCAATATTTATGAAACAAATATAATAACAAACACATCCAAAATCAGTCATTATCATCCTCCTCCTCCAAACCCACGAAATGTTGTACCAACTCATTTCGTCTATGTGATTCTTCTTCCCGTTGTACATGTAAGTCGACGACATCATCAATCATGTCAATATTGTCAATATCAAATAGCTCACTTCGAACTTCAATCATCATATTGTGTAGCGTGCAGCATGCCTTTACAACAGCACCTGCGAAAGTCGGTTCCAAGTTTAGGAAGTTCAAACATCGAAAACGCTGCTTCAAGACATCGTTGCAACATTCTATCAGACGCCTCATTTTCTTATGGTGTTTGTTGAATTTTTCTTCCTCGTCATTCGAGGGTAAAGGAATGGGGGTGATGAGCCATTCAGATAAGGCGTAGCCAGAATCCCCTAGTATGATTGCCTGTGGAAAGAGTAGATTTTGTTCTACGTTCAAGAAATCGACCAGCGAACTATTCAGCAAAACTCTGGAATCGTGAACGCTGCCAGGCCATCGGCTGGAGCAGTAGTATATCTGAAAGAAAGAATTGTTTAGTTGATATTAATAAGCCATGGTTGTAATATTTATAGTTCATAACGTTGCGACAATACATGGGCGACGACACTCGCTTTTGTCAGGTGGGCGACAATTAGGCCATTCAGATTTAGCATTCGTATAAAATCCTTCAAAATCTCTATCATCGCATAAGAAGGTTAGTTTTCTAAGTTTTTGTAGCATATGGTTATCAATGCTTAGCCAATATTTATAATGACTGTTTACGTGAGCCTATTCCAAAAATTCCATGAAATTTCTTCAGAAATCCTTTACCTCAATATAACGAGTATGCTAAAAAGATCGATGAAGATATTTGTACTCAACTACATGTACGTAATGTCAGCGTAGATGAAAAACTGAATGCCCAACTTTCTTTTCATGTGATAAACATTTAATTTCGATCGATAGCTTCACAAAGAAAGATAAAAGTTAGTGATTTTAGAAATAAAACTTGTCAAGGAAATTCTTGTGGTCCAAATTCATGAACCATTTAATAAGAACAGCAAATGTAATCTCAGACCCATGGAAACACATGAATGCCGCCCATCACATAATAAAATGGCCAATAACTTTTATCAAAGCAATTGGAGAAATTATACTAGAACACAAGCCTTCAATCATCATGTGAATTATCTGCCTCCAAACGGGCAATGTCACAAAGCCGGTTTCCCTAACTGCCGAGCATGTAGGCCTAAAGAGAACAACAATTCTATTGCTATGAGAAGCAACAGACGTTGATTAAACAGTGTGTATATGTCTTGTAATTCTATGTCTTTCACTTCCATTGAATTTCAAATAAAATATATTCATTCACTTGAAAAGGCCCTAAGAACTAAGGCTACTGAGTTTTTGAGTTTTCTTTGGGTGTATTTTTATAAGGTATATATAAATATACCCTATATTTCTATAGCACTTATATATTATATGCTATATATGCAAATGTATTATACAGGACATATATATATATATATATGTGGATTTTTCAGTATGTAATTAGATATGTATTTTAATTATTTAAACTAAAAATCATGATGCACGATTGCTACAATATTTGTTATTCAGATATTGGCCAGAATTAAAAAGCAGCCGAAACATAATGACTATTTCGATCTGTGAGAGTAAGTACTCGACTGAATATCATTCCTACTTTTGAACAAACTAAGTTTGATAAAGATGATGAAAATTATTTGAAAGAAATATTGCTCAAATCCTCAAAATCCCTTGGTTACGATATTTTAACGAATGAAATTTTTACACCTTTTCAGAGGTCCTTGGTGGCGAAGAATCCCCTGTCGTTGAAGGACTTAACGTGGGGGAGAGTGTCCTGTCAGCCGTCCCGCAGCAGTCTACAACACCGCGAGACGTTCCTCGGATTGTCAGTGCAAGATCACCAGAGACAACGCGTTCGACAAGGAAAAGCCTTTGTAGGGAGATTGAGAAGGAGAAAGCGGAGTTAGAAATCCGATTTCTCAAACTGAGAAATCGGAATTTGTGGCTAAAGAATAAGAAACTGGTGCTGGAGTTAAAGGTGATGGAGGAAAGTGCTGCAGGAGACGACGGCTCGCAAAATGTGCTGGATGAAATTCTGTCGTGAACTTATAGTTTCTTAATTGCTTTGTAGAGATCTTACATGTTAAATCGCGTTTATTGTTGGGTACAGCTATGAAGATTTTTATTTGTCTTACTTTTGTTAGTCTTAATTTGTTGCCCGAAGATGCTTTAATTCATACATTTCGTAATAGTTTTGCATCTGTAAATAACATTTTTTCTCGAAGAGGAAAATTAGCCCATTCGTAAATATTGTGATTCCTTTATCTGTTAATATAGCAGTTATCTTTCGAATCAAAGCTGATTTTTCTAGAAGAAAGTATTTGCAGCATGTGTTAAGTGAATTACAGAAAAAACTGAAAAAACGGAATGACTGAAAAAATAATATTCATGCAACCATTAATTGCCCATATCTCCCCCGTTAAAGATATAGGCTCTAACAGTGATATTTGTTGCAAGGCTGTAATACTTGATGGCACTGTTTTTTTCATACAATTATGACATACACTGAGCAAGCTAAAACGATTTGGCCTACAATCAAATTTTAATTGATATTGGTGCTAAACGCATGGATCCTAGTACGTAATGTTCACAATTCTCTCCTTACCAGACATTGCCGGAGTTGGGGTCAGAGTTTTATCACACCCCAGTCGGAGTCCATTCAAAATGTACCCCTGATTTGAACTTAGATCGACATCCGGCCCCTTAGATAAATAGTAATAATGGAAATGGCATGTGAAGCACATTTACAAAATACATGTGTTTCTTTTGGTCTTTGCTTGAACCTGAATCATAGCATCGGTACTATTCAAAAACAGAACAAAGGGTCAGGCCTACTTTTCAATTTCTCGAGAGAAAAGCTCACTGATTTGCTATTGACTACCACCGAGGTCAATGAAATTCGTTCACATCAATTTGTACTTTTTGGATAGGTGTTATTCCAAATTCTCCTCATGCAGAGTGCTAGTGTAATTCTTGATTAATATTGGTGCCCTACCTTTAAGTCTGGTCCACAAACCAGCATGCAGTTGAGACTGTGATCGTCATGGCGGTTCACATACTGCTCTTCATGAATAGACGGAGCTATTATTTTCACATGAGTGCCATCAATCACTCCAAACACGCATGGTATTTCTGATCCGGTAACCTTTCTAAACTTTGCAGGTAGCTCGAAGATAGCAGGAGGTTTCGGGAATTGGATGAGGTCATTGAAGAACGCATCATTTACCATTTCGACGACACGGTGGATACAGCGTGACACAGTAGCTGTGGAAACTCCGTGTCCATCTCCTATAAGTCGAAGGAGTCCACCAGTTGCCAAAAATCTAAGTGCAACCAAAATCTGCTGCTTTGCAGACAAAGCACAGTTTCTTTGCGTAGGATGTGTCAGATAAGGTTCTAGACGATTTATAACGAAACTGGCCTCATCTTCGGTGAGGCGAAATCTGTCACGAAAGTAATACGAGTCCATATTAATTCTCACTCGAAAACGTCTTCTACGGCGTGATACACCACGCGACACTCTTTCCAATTCGTATTCCATCAGAAATTCACAAATCAAAATGAATGTAAAAACAACAAAGACGAAAACTGATATACATTTAAACAAAGCAACATTATTTCAAAATGAACGATGTCGCACACAAGCTCATACAATCCATATGAACTTTTTCCAATCATAGTAAGCATAATGCACCTAATGGATGCCTAAAAGATACACTGTAGTTATATCAGGCATTCATCGCATGAAAATGCTGCATGAATCCATACAAAGCCGCATATGTTATAGGTGCTGCTTGGATTTTGATGAAACTTGATATGAAACTGACTGAGGTACTGCAGAGCATCAGTAGGGTAAAACGGGGTGAATCGGACACCCTCATTGTTTTTCAATATACTTCACTTACGACACGTGTAAAAATATAGTAAGTTACTACACATAAAATTTTCTTTTTTCATGATGAACTTCATGCATTGACGTTTTCATTTCCGTGCAATACTTGTTCTTTGTGTTGTCAATAACATCTCCTATCAGACGATGAAACAAACTAGATTTCATAGTTGACATATTTCTTTTCACGTGACAATATTCAAGCAAACTTATATTTTCGCTAAGATAGCCACCATGAACGAGTGAAAGGTGCTGTGATAATTGATATGATATACTTCACTGAAAAAATATGTTTAAGGCTGCTGCAGCAACCCGAAGTCTGATAAAATTTGTTTCAAATATCTACAAGGTGAACATAAGGTGAATTGGACACTTTCATGTTAACTGTTTCATGTCTATGCCAAGCTTTGTTATTCATTTCATCCATCAGTCATGACAGCTACATTGCAGAAGATTTCTCATGCTTCACCGTACTGGAGAGGAACCAATCAAATTTGAGAAAGCGGAATACCAGATTTTGACTCAAGTCATTCTAACAATAAGGAACAAACGAATGCAAACACCGTCGTCAATGCGCAATTTCGAGTGAATCCTTCGAATGAGGTAAGTTGTGGATGCTCCTAAAAGTTAAATACACTTTTATGGACTGTAAAGCTTCATGTGGAGCTATCTATAAGCCTAATTTTATACATTCAGGAATATTAGGCTATTATCTTTCATAGTGGGGTGAATCGGACACCCTAGCAAAACATCTTATTCGTGATTATATTTTTCTTTTATAATCAATGCAACTGATGATACATTTTACGTGATTTCTTGTCTTGTTTCAGGCATGCCGAGGACCTATGAACGCAAAACCAAGCAAGGAGATTACGACCGACGCCTCCTTGACTAAGCTGTGAAAGAAGTGACGATCGGTCGACCTTTAAGCACTGTTTCGAGGGAGCTGAAGGTGCCAAGATCTACAATACGAAGATATCTTCACGGAAATGTGAAACAACGTGGAGGACAAACGATTCTGACAACTGGGCAGGAGGCGATATTGTCCAAGCGAATCTTGGAGATGTGTGGTCGTGGATTCCCATTGATTGTGACTGATGTGAGATCACTTGTATTCCGTTTTGCCAGCCAACTCCATCGGCGCAAACAATTGAAGAAACCTCTTTGTAAGGTATGGTACCAATCCAAAAAAGCCAGCATCGATTGGTGGAATGGATTCAAGCAGCGGCATCCATCTCTAGCCCTACGAATTCCTGAAGGCATTTCTTCGGCTAGAGCTGAAGCCTTCAATCAAAAGAGAATAGAAGAATTCTTCCATGATCTACGCGTGGTATTCGATGAAAATGACGTTCACCAATTTCCACAACCTGTCTTCAATTGCGACGAGACTGGATTGTCAAGTTGTCCACAAAACGGCAAGCGAGTCATTGCTTCAAAGGGCGCAAGACTGGTTCAAAAATTGCAGCCGGGTGAGCGAGGTAGTTTGGCTACTGTTCTAGTGTGTTCTAGCGCAACAGGTGAGCTCATTCCCCCTTTTATCATTTTCAAAGGATCACCTCCTGACGGCTCTGATTTTCCAAAAGATAGTCATCTTTCTGGTAGCAAATCCGCTTACATAGATTCTAGTCTGTTTATTGAGTTTCTCAAACATTTCAACAAACATCGCCCTAAAATTCTTTGGAAAAAGTGCGGTCTGATTTTAGACGGTCATAGCTCACACTTGTCTGTTGAAAGCCTAGAATTTTGTACCGAAAATGACATAGAAATGGTCTGCTTGCCACCGCACAGCAGTCATCGCCTTCAACCTTTGGATACCCATTTTAATTAATCTCTGAAATCTTTGTGGGCGACTGTTGTGAGTGAACATCTGAGAAATCATAATAAAGTTTCACTCACTAAGTGGGATTTTGGTTCGTGTTTCCAAAAGGTTTGTGGTTCCATGTTAAGCAACAGGGGTCTCTTGGTGAATGCATTTCAACACTGTGGATTGTTCCCTGTGAGAAACACTGTAGGTGACACAGAATATTTAGTATCGGAGTCGTTCAAGGAATCGACTTCTGAAAGAGTTGACCAGAATGATTGTCTTTTAAAAATATTGATGCCGTCACCGAAGAAAAAAGCCAATGAAAATCATACAAAACCTCATGTTGCCCACGTTACCTCACCACAATTTGTTAATCAGAAAGTCAATGAAAAGAAATTGAGAATTCGTTTGAATATATCAAAGTCAGGTAGCTCTAAATCTAAACCTTCAACTTCTAGGGCTTCTGTTCCTGAACATGTCTGCTGCGTTTGTGATGCTGTGGTCCGATGCAAATGAAGAGTGGCTCAAATGTAACTCCTGCAATGAATGGGCCTGTGAGTCGTATTTTCTTGCAGTAACATGCTTGAAATGTAATTGACAGAGTTTTTTGCAAATGCGTGGGACGATTTTTCTTAAAATTGTGTTCATTGAAGATTTTGAGATAATAAATTTTGTATGCATTTTGGGAAATTTGTTTTTAATTTCAAAATGTACTCAGATGCTGATTTAGCTGTCTAAACTTATATATCTTTACATGCACTTCATATCTGAGTAGACAGATAAGCTTTGCATCATACAAGATCGAAATGCGGTGTAATATGTAAAGTGTCCGATTCACCCCACATGTGTCCGATTCACCCCGTGCTTGATCTACTACTTCAAGCAATTATTTGACTCAATGGTTTTGCAACTCAATCAAAAATGTGTCTATATACAAAAATTACATGTTAGGGGCAACAAATGGGAAATATCAATTTCGCAGTCAATGTGTCCGATTCACCCCAGTTTACCCTATAGGTTTGTGGAATTTTGTGCAATGAAGAAAGGGAGTTGTGACTACCTTTGTTTTTGAAAATTTGAAATTCACTCTTCAAGTCGGTCATCTTTTGTAGTCCTTGTAGGACAGAGCGGTGCATGGAATATTTGAGAATCTTTTTCTCTTTTGTCATCGATGTAGGTAAAAGTCAATATATCAACGTCTTTTAATATTTAAATGATTTGATGACATGACTTTGAATGACGAATTTCTTCCGTACCTCATTACACGAAAGAATTCGAAGCCCTCAAATCAACCCTTTATAATTTTGCTGTTAACGGACGTTTCATCGTCAGAGCATTGCCACTTTTCAAAGGAAGAATTTTTCAATAAACAGTATCCGAATTTGCCATTCTGACAAATAGTTTGCTACTGACAGTAGAATTGAAAATCAAAAGCTGTTTTTCCATTTTCAAGTTATGTTTGCAATCATTTCTCCGATATTTTAAGTTTCTAACTTTCTCGATGATCACAGATTTATCAACCTCAAGAGGTCGATAGAAATTTTCACATTTCTATCAGTGAATTTCCATATTTTCAATTTTCGCGCGCTGCTGATACTTCTTTGTGAAACGCAATTCTTTTCCAGACTGCTTAAAATACTGATTTTAAGCAGTGTGGGACTGATATAAATCACTGCTTAATATTTGGTTTTGTGAAACGCTGTTAATTTCGACTGCTTTCAATCACTGATTTAAATCACTGCTTCATATTTATTTTATGAAACGCAGAAAATTTTCCACACTGATAAAACCACTGATATAAAGCACTGATTTATTTTATGAAACAGGCCCCAGGATCCGGGTCATTGAAGCTTTTTGCGAGATTGTGCAGAATGAAGCAAGCTACGATAATGGTGGGCACCCGTTCAAGTTTGCATCGAATTATGCTTCCCAGACAATAAAAACTCTTTTTCAATTGACCAAATGAGCGCTTAATTGTGCATCTGGCCTTTTTGTGCACTTTATTGTACAGGAACTCCCCATTATTCTTCGGCAATAAGAATGAAGTCATTAGAAAAGGTGTGAGTCCATAGCCATTATCGACGAGAATTAAACCATTCAATTGACCATTGACTAGGCGTCGACACAGATCTGAATTTTTGAATATGCGACTGTCATGCACACTTCCTCGCGAAGCTGCTACGACGTCGATGAACACACAATCACTGTCACATAGCGCTTGGACATTGATAGAAATTTTTCCGATTAATGTACTCTTCTGGGTGCGAGTAGTATGGAGGAGCCAGAATTTTGACGTGAGTGCAATCGATGCAACCGACAACGTTTGGAATTCCATGCTTTTGGAAAAATCCTGATTTTGAATTTTCATTTTGAATAAAAAATGCATTCGGATACCGTTTTAAGATTGTGCAGGACACGTGCCAAACCGTTCGGCTGACTGTAGCTTGATCAATATTTATCCATGCTGCTGGAGACAACTGCATGCAGCCAGTAGCATAAAACCGTAGACCGATGCAGACTTGTTGCAATGGACTCAATGCATGGTTCCTACCCGTTGGATGTTGAAGATCTTCACACAGAGAATTGACCAAATGTAGGACATTCTCTCCTTCAAATCGAAATAGATCCTTTATTTCTTGGCGATTATAGACCTTCCTAACTCCTTCAACTGCCAATCACTGTTTCCTTGTTGACGAGTAACACCTGATTCTACTTCAGGGGGTAGTTTATCTAACAGCAATGAGATGAAGATTAACTCTTTCCAGTCTTCTTACGTGTATGTTGTTGAGGGATCGAACATGCATGAGAAAGCTGTTGTACATCGTTTTCAGTTTTAAAGCGTTCGTAGCAGGAGGCAAATGTAACAATGACCGTAGATGAGATAGTGTTACAAGCTGTTCTCTACCGAAACGCTCAATCATGCGCTCACGCACATCCTTGTATAGTTCGTTGGTTGGTATCGTGCCCTCGAAGGCGGCCTTTGCATCATTGTCTAATAGACTGAGAAGATGAGTCAGTTTTACACATGGTTCTAAATCGTCATGTTTATCGATTGTTGCGTTGAAGGCTTCCCAAAAGGCCTTGAATTTCATCGGGTTACCATCAAACCTTGGCAGCTGAATTTCAGGTAATCTCGTTGATCTGTAACCTTTGTCCTTGTGCGATTCTAGGCTCTTGATCGTAATTCTGAGTTCACTGATCAGGTTTTGGCTCCTTTCTTTGTAACTGTCAATTTCTTCTAGTTCCTTATCTAATTCATCTTCTTCGATACCCTGTGACGTTATGTTATCAAGGAATCGTTCGTTTAAACAATTGAGTTCATTGGTAATGTCTTCAGTACGTTGAAGTAATTTAGATAAAGACTCAAGATTGAGGCTCGAATTGAATTTGTTGCGGTTTACTTCGTTTTCTATTTTTCGAATTGTTTGAATGGCCCTACACCTTTGTTTTGAGATCAAACATTCCTTATCATTAGTAGGGGAGCTAATAGAATTAGTAGATCCTAATATGCGAGACGTATCCCCTCTAATCCCAGAAATAAGGGAATTCAACTCGCTTATTGTCGTCAGTATCAGCAGTTGTCGTTCCTCGCGGCCTCGTTGATTTCAGATTCAACTTCTGGAGATAGTGTGTCGTCGTCAATCAAGTCTTTATCAATCACACTTGGGATCGAAGCGTCGATGTCAGCTAGAAGTTTCTGTTTCGTCGTCAGTTGAGTCACAATTGCGTTCAGCTCACTGAGTTTCGTATCGTCGTTGCGTTCTTGAGCTTTATTGATCAACTTCGTAGCACATGCACGATGAATCGCGCGAGATTGGCGTAGTTCTTTGAGTGACATCCCGGGTCGCGGCACCATGTAACGAAGCGTATGTTTTACAGTAAGCTTAATTGATGAATTTATCAATTAAATAGTCAATCGTTATGAAGATTCGCTATTCTTTCGCATAGTTATGCCACCTTAGTACTCGAACGAGAAGGAATATCCCAAGTGTGATTGTGTAGGTTAAAACATCACTAGTCCTTCACGTTACTCTTTGACGTATCTCCAAGTTGTTTTTCTCTCGTACATTCATTTGGCCTTCTATCCAATAAACAGCTTTATCGAAACATAAGACATAGGGAAGGCCATAAATCACAGAATATTTTCCTAGCACGACAGCTTTGATAGAATTCTGCATGTACATTTCAAGTAGCATTTAACACGTGTGATCAAATTACAAACAATCATCGCACCGACAAACACATGTTTCCGCATTCATGCCGAAATCTTTTAGGCTGTCAAATCTCAAGTGAGAAATTGTTTACTCTGCGCCACAACATGTGGCCACTCATAGTTAATCATTTAACTGTCTCGCGTTTCTCCTTGATTCTCTTCGCCCCGCGACAACTTTTGATGCATCAGTTGCAAATTGTACCTTATGTCTAATTTCTATATGTGTGTTTTAGTAGCATGTTTTAATTATATGCACCTTGTAAAGTTATCTGAAATAAACATTTCGAGTGTTGGTTACACTTTCGTGTGCCATGCTTGCAACAACACCTTCGTTCTGACGATTTGAATTCATGTATACGTAAATTATTAATTCATGCTATTTAATTCAATAGGCTACAATACAAACTACATCAATTGGCGTTAGCGAGCAGAATTATTTATGGAAGATGAGTTCCGAATTAGAAAGGTTGGATATTCATTCGTCCGAATGTACGGACTGGTTCACCAGGTTTGAAATATATTGCTTGACCAATGATAAAGTCGATCCTACCAAGAATAAAACGGCATTTTTATTAACATTAATATTAACATTAAGCTAATCAAGGATCTAGCTTTTCCTAAGACACCCGATTCTTTGACTACTACTGAGATTCGCGATTTAGTCGTGAAACACACCACTCCACAGAGTTATGAAATTGCTGAACGGTCCAAGTTCTATTCGCTCTATCGGCGTTCCGATCAGACAGTGCGTGATTTTATTGTACAGATGCAAGGACAGGTCTCCACGTGTAATTTCGGTTCTTCCTTGGACGAGCACTTGCGAGACAGGTTAGTAGCTGGCATTAATCACAATGAAATTAAGAAGAAATTGTTGTTGGAAACCTCCTTGACTTATTCTAAAGCAAAACAGATTTGCGAATCATTTGTTGACATAACGGCAGCGATATCCAAAAACGAAACAGAGTCAGTTGTTCACAAAATTCACAGTTCTTCCAGAAAAAAATTCAGTGCTAATTCAAGATTCCAGAAATCACATCAGCCGAGTAGGCTTAATCATAATTCATTTCGACAAAATTCCAGTTCTAATGCTAGTCAGTTTGGAAAATGTTTATCATGTGGAGAACAACACAACAGAGCTATGTGTAAGTTTAGACACGTCACTTGCAACAAGTGTAACCGTCAATGTCACATAGCGAAAGTCTGTCAAACCGCTTCTCAATCGACGTCCCAAAATCAATCCAATTCAACTAGCAGGCCCATAAGTTCAGGTTGTTCATCCTGCGGTGGAAGGAATCACTCGTCTCAGTGGATTGATTCTCCACAGTAGAGAATAAATTTGCTGACTTAGTGATAGTAGTAAGCCCGTGCCAAAATCAAGGCCAAAATGTGCAACGATGAGTCATCATGCTGACTCAGCCCCCCCCTGGAAGGAAGGAGGGAGGTGGCCAAGGATGTGTTGGGAGGAATGGGTCCGTGAGGAGGAAATCGTTCCCTCCCCCCTCTGGAAGGAAGGAAGGAAGAGTTCTCCTGTGAGGCAAGGGTAGGAATCTAGGAATGACGGAGTTAGAAAAGGCGGGTTTTAGTCGTTTTGGGATGAGAAAGGCCGTTTTTCGGCATGAAGGAGGTCTCGGATGGAAAAACGGAGGGCAGATTCGGATTCAGCGTCAAATTCTGCATCGGTATGGTGATTTCCAGCGAAATCGGAGAGAACAAGTTCTGACCCCCCTCTCTGGACGAGACTTCCAACTTTGGTTCTAGAGATCGTAGAAAGTCGTGCAATGGCTCATTTGAAAGCTAAGAGTGAGAAAAATGCAGTGAAAAGTCTCATATGTCCAGGTTTTCCTGTTGAAAATGGCAGGAATCTCTGAAAACCGCCGGAGTTAGAAAAGGTGGGTTTTGGACGTTTTGGGATAAGAAAGGCCGTTTTTCGGCATGAAGGAGGTCTCGGATTTGAAAACGGAGGGCAGATTCGGATTCAGCGTCAAATTCTGCATCGGTATGGTGATTTCCAGCGAAATCGGAGAGAACAAGTTCTGACCCCCCCTCTCTGGACGAGACTTCCAACTTTGGTTCTAGAGATCGTAGAAAGTCGTGCAATGGCTCATTTGAAAGCTAAGAGTGAGAAAAATGCAGTGGAAAGCCTCCTATGTCCAGGTTTTCCTGTTGAAAATGGCAGGAATCTCTGAAAACCGCCGGAGTTAGAAAAGGTGGGTTTTGGACGTTTTGGGATGAGAAAGGCCGTTTTTCGGCATGAAGGAGGTCTCGGATTGGAAAACGGAGGGCAGATTCGGATTCAGCGTCAAATTCTGCATCGGTATGGTGATTTCCAGCGAAATCGGAGAACAAGTTCTGACCCCCCCCCTCGGCAGCGTTGCTTCCAACTTTGGTTCTAGAGATCGTAGAAAGTCGTGCAATAGCTCGTTTGAAAGCTAAGAGTGAGACAAATTCAGTGGAAAAACGGCGTGTCTCTACGTTCGTGCGTTGAGGTGTGAGAGTGCCCATCACCGAAAGACGACAGAGTTAGAATTTTTATGAAAATGGCTCTAATGGGTGAACGAATCCTCGGATTAGAAAACGGAGACCAGATTTGGAATCAGCGTGCCATTCTGCATCTAGGGTGAGTTTCAAGTGAATCGGAGAGAAAAAGTCGAAAATTTTCTTCACACTGGGTCTCCACACGGGATTTTTTCGTGAAAATGTTAAATTGTGGCCTACTTTGGTGACGACTCAGGAATGGAAGCGGATGAAGAGCTCGGGTTTCTTTTAGGGCAAGACCGCACTTTGTTCTATAGGATCCTATCTTTTCAGATGTGTGGAAGGTTTCGTTTCCAAATGAGAGCATGTTTAAAATCGAATGTTTGCACATTTTCCAAGATTTTGGAACCTTCGAAACGAGTTTTTTTAACTCGGCTTCTGGTCATCGTAGAGAGTCGAGGGATGACTTAAAGGAAAGGTGAGAGCGAGAAAACGTGACTGTCAAAATTTGAAGTCAATCGGAGCACTAGAAGCGGAGATAGACGTGTTTAAAGTTTTGGATGATTGAGGTTACGTCATCAGCTGATCGCTACAAACTATATAAGCTGGGAACCGACTGAGACTTTTCATTAAGACGAGAGAGATTGTCAAAGGTAGATCGTCTCTCTGAAGCTCCGATGATGGCATCGGACATTCCAAATTTCAGGAATCAGCTAGGGCGTCAGACTTGAAGGTTAGCCAGGAGATGGCCTTAGTCTCCAGGCCATAAAAGACTCCAAAACTTAAGAGGCTTGTAACTTTGCTTCTACAAATCCTTTTGACTTGATTAAAAAGCGTTTCGATCTCTATTGATCAGACCTATATTTACAGACTACTTATAAAATGTCATAAGTAGTACTAAATTCTGAAAATTTTAAATTCATTATTTTTGGAGGTTTTCTGGAGCTTTCGACCCAGCTGAAGTCAATGAAGGCATGTATAGGTGTGTACAAGCCAGTCTTTCCATGATACAAGCGGCTTTTCACTGAAAGGGAGCATGGCACGGAGGGTTTTGCTGTAATATTCCAATGACAGGGTGTTCCTTCGGGATGGCGGATGATGCCGGAGTGATATGTGGCAAGGGAGTGTGTCATATTTTAGACCGAAGTTTCTGGGGCAACTCATGTTGCGCATTTGACACAGTTCTCAACGTAGCACTTTGATCGCCAATCGGTTGAGTCTTAGCTATCTTGTCATGGGTGGCACCTAAACATCTCCATTGCAAAACGCTTGTGAATCACGGCTTGCTATCAAGCTGATCAAAGCAACGACTTGGGATGTTTCCTCTTGTAAATAACTCCACCGGTTTCTATGTCAAAATCGGGGCCCGGATGCCAACACAGTGACATGACGCACGCTCTGTCCGCCCGAGGTTGGATTTGTGGGTCGAGGCCTTGGAGCTGGGATTAGATCCCCTCTGAGTAGTGCCTGTAACGGATTCAAGAGCTTAACACCTAAACGCTTGCTATCAAGTCGCTATGGCTTCTGCTATCTGGCCTTAGTGAAATCTCGTCTAGCCTCAGTAACTGAGGGTTGGCAACGTCTATCGTTTGTCATTGTAACTTGGTAAAAATGAGAAGGTTACTGCAGGCATTGACGTCAAACCTTTTCGCGTCATAGGGTAATTAGTCTTTGTGTTGGGAGTTGGTTACTGAAAGCATGGTGACTGCCGTTGCCCATATTTGGTAAAACCGCTGTTGTCATGTCAAACGCATGGCCAAATAAGGAAGGTCTGAATCATGGCTTTGTGCTCACTGGGTATATAAACCGCGTCTTTTCTCTAGTCTTCACTCCTGTTTCAAGTTGCGAGACGAACGGTGAGTGCTCTGAAAAGTTTGTTAAAAAGCTTTAGAGTTTCATAAACTAGGAATCAATCGTTTGCTATCAAACGAATGCGAACAATCTTTAGAGTTTCATAAACTAGGAATTTTATAAACTAGGAATCAATCGTTTGCTATCAAACGTTTGCAGACTGATAATCATTGTTTTCCCCTTTTCACTTCAGAAAAATGGTTAACTACAATAATGCCAAGACGGCTTTCAAGCTCTGTGTTTGCACAAAGATCTTTCGCAGCGATGCCTTTAGGAAACACTTGTGTGAATAAGCGAATGGTAGGGGGCATTCGATACTTTTGCAGCAGCCATAATACATCTCGCCTTGTCGAGACGCTACCGGAGTGGCATGCGAACCACCCCAGGTGCAGTCAACCAGACCTGACTGAGGAGACGAAGCAAAGTCTCTTCAGCTCAGAGTTAAAAGCTCTGGAGACTCAGTGCGCTGTCGAGTCTATCGCGTCAGCAGAGCCTCCCTCATCTAGTGTGCCAGCAAAGGCTCCCTCACCCATCCCGATTGAGTCTTCTCCGAAGCCGAGTAAATCCTCCTCTAGCGATGAGTCGGCTACTAGTAGCAGCGACAGTGAGGAAGAGGAGGAGGAAAAAGGCTCGGCGAAGGCTCACCTAGTCGAGAGTGTCGACCTCGTTAGCGAGGTAGAGGCGGTGGGGGAAGTCTACCTCGATAGCGAGGTGCAGCCGGCTAAGTCATCGAGCAGTGGTGGGATTGCGGCTCAATGTCGCAACTTCATTATGCGCCCACCACTGGTCGATGACTATGACAAGCTCAGGAATGAGTTAGCAGTGTGGAAGAGCGACTGTTTCTTCTGTAAAGCGAGTTCCGAGAACCTCTCGCGAGTCACTCAGGAGCTCAAGCTAGTCTTCTTGAGACCCTCGCACCTTGAGGTTCTCGCACCTCGCTACTAAGGCAAGAGAAGAACAGCTCCTGGTCGAGAGAGAGAGTCAGGAGAAGGAGTTGAGAAAGATGAGGGAGGAGGTAGAAGGGCTGCGAAAGCAGTTGGGGAAGGTGGTGGCGACTAATCAGGAGCTGCACCAACAAGTGAAGGGTAGCAGTACTCGACGATCAAGTCGCCTCCACATTCCCCTAGGTACGAAAGGAGCTGTGCCCGCAAGACCGCTCCTCTGTGAACGTGGCAGAGGCGAAATGTGTTACAGCATGGCTAAAAAAGTATCGAATGCCTTCATTTCACATTCGAGCATAAGGAGGCAATCACAGGGTTCCTGTTCGAACCTGTCAGTTAAAAATAAGTAATTTAGAAGTAAAGATGATAACTAACAACTTCTTTCTTTACAGATATCAATGAGAAGCGCCCACCTGCTTCCGTCAACGAGCCAGAGACGAAGCGGCAAGCTTGAGTCCCATATTCCCCCATCATCCCGAGAACGAACCATCAGTCCTCTGAAGGGCCACCATGGGGCAAGACATGATAGTACCTCCTCGCGGTTTGCCCTGGACAGGTTTCGGTGTGACTGAATCTATCATATAGATAAAAATAGAATCACAAAGTTGTATCTGCTATCAGTGAACTTTAACGTTGCATGGCACGGAGAACTTCGGTATAATTCTTCCTGTTGGTGGGCGATCTCTCCTGAGACAGCGGATGATATCGTAGTGATGAGTGTGGCAAGGGCTTGAGACTTACCTTAATCCGACTTTCCAACGGTCGTTGTGGTCTCTTCGCTCAACGTAGCACTTTGAACGCCAATCGGTTGAATCTTACTTAGCTATCTGCCACTGGTTACTTTTTAAATTCTCCATTGCATGCGTTATCTGAGAATGAACCATGAGTTCTTTTAAGAACTGTCTCCATCACCGAGGCTAACTGATGAAGGGATGAAACGGGAGGCCACCCTTGCACCACATGCAACACATCACAGACTTCTCTCTTCGGTAGTGAACAAGCTCTGAACGCATAAGTTACTTTACTGTATCGCAGTCGATTGCTATACAAGTATTGAAGAAAACGTAAGTTAGTAAAATCAGCAGAAAAAACATAGGGAGACATGTGATGTTCCAAATATATTTATTTCGAAGATTGAACTCAACATGATAAACCATTGATGAATAATACTACCACAAAGGGCAACAAGTCTACCGTTTATAGAAATCAACTACATGGTATCAGTAGAGACTCGTTACCTCTAAAGTATGGTTAGCAAAAAGTCGTCATGAAAAATACTTTATTTGGTCTTTGATTTGACATCATTGAAACCCACTTTACTAATAGCAATGACAATATTGTTATTTTATTCAGAAGCAAATGATTGGCGTAACCATGAAAGTCGTCCATCCGAGAAATAATCTTCTGCAGATGTCGTGTATAAAACTCAGAAGCATCAGTAACATATTCTTGTCTGTAGGAACGAAATTGTATGTCAACACTTTCCGCTGCTTCACCTTGTGGAAAATGAGTGTAATTGACATTTGCAATTAAGTGAACCTTGATGATACTGTCTTTGAAATAAGATATCAACTCCGTAAATATTTCTCGTGTATAGTCTAAACATGCTTCCAATTCTGTCTCCTCCCTTTGAAACTCAAGGATGTAATCTTGTATTAAGCCTCCGAAGCTCTGTTGATGAAAACGAATCGTGCAATCATCATGTTTCAATGTATTGACTTCAGGTGCCATGGTTGAGTCTATTGCTAAACATCATGTTTGCCTAAGACGATTTCAATAACGCGTTACAAATGTGCGTGTACACATCGGGAACTCTAGCTCATCTGTGATTGGACGAGAGGTCTCATCCATTCACTGCTTAGGAAAATCTTATAAAAGGCAGTATACCAGCTCTGCTCTTCACATTTATCTTTCACAAGGTGAGTGTCGTTGAGCTCCTGCTATCAGGTAGTTTTGACTTGCTATCAAGTTGAATAGTCTCTTGCTATCAAGAGATTCACTTCTGCTCATAAAACATATCATCGCTGTAACACCTCTTTTGCTCGAGCGTTCCTTCGAGACGGCGGGTACTGCCGTAGAGGGATTGCGTTGCACGGGTTGTTCGTCGTTTGTTAGACCGAAACCTCTGAGCCGTTGCTCATGTTGGGCGTTCGACTTCATACTCAACGTGACGCTTTCTCTCGCCAGGTCAGAGTACTTCAGCCATTCGACAAAGGTTAGTCTTTATGATATGGAGTAGAGTGAAATGTAATTCATTAGATGTCACTTCAATGATTGTTACCATGATAAACGTTGACTAGGCAAATGAAACGATTCTCATTTTCCTTTTCAGTGATTGAAGTCTTACAATTCATTACCTACTAACTATCCGACATGGAGTTTGCGAAAATTGAAAATTACCGCATTGCTGCTGAGATGGAGAAGGCCCCCATCGAGCAATGTAAGTATTTGTATCAAGGTTGACTCACTATTACTAGCATCATTAGGGTGCACATCCCGTTTAAACGTAAATCAAGACCTGTCACCTCCCCTCTTTTATTCATGTTTAAACCGAATCCAAATTTTAACTCTGCTTATCTTTGCTGCCATTCTTTTTCAGTGCATGAATGTATTCGTAATGGGGAATCCGTCCCCCAAGGAACAATCGGGGAAGCCTATGAGCGGCTTGGCAAGTGTAAGTACCCTGACCTATGAGAACTGAGAGTTGGAATGTCATGTTTTAGCACTTCTGTATCCGTACAGCTTACTCTCTATCATTATTGTCTCCGCAACCTCTAATCTCATCTCTTTTTCCTCTCTACAGATATGGCAAAGATGAAGAAGTGGGGAGAAGCCGCGAGGCGGAGATTCAATGTAGAATTTCCGGCCTTACCTTCCCGCCCATCTACCTCCGCTCAAAGTCCGACTCCTCTCTCGGGCATCGTCATCGCCCCACCTACACCGCCTGCTCCGCTCCCTGCACCAGTCCCTGCTCCCCGTCACCACGTCCCTCCGACACCCAAGCCCAAGACCCTTCAGCCCTCGGCTCGTGTCCCACTCCTGCCTCCTCCGCGTCCATCGGTGTTGCCGGAGATCAAGTCCTTAGATGGTAAGTAACCGTGATTGGGAAATAGGGGAATAAGACTTCAAACTTGAAATTATGATCATGTTAGTAATCTCTTTTCTCTTTTTCTCAACAGATCTGGGGACGGTTCTCCTGGACGGCGACGTTCCCTCCCGCCCCATCATCATCCCAGCATCGCCACCACCACCTGCAGCAGCGGCCGAACTCCCTCTCCTCTCCGTCGATTCGGTGGAGCGTCTGTTGGAGCAGGAGGAGTTGGAGATAGTGGGAGAGGAGAGGGAGATTGAAGTCGAAGAGGAGAAGGACTTTCGATGCCATCGGTGTGACAGGGTCTTCCTTAGCGTCAGCCTACAGTTTGAGACGTCACCGCTGGCAATGCCTGCAGAGGAGGAAAGCGCCGACCGATCCCTCAACGACCCGAGTGTGAAGGTTGTGGACGCACGTTCTACAACAGCACCAACTTACAACGTCACATCGAAGGAGGATCCTGTTGCAGTGTGAGGCAACCACCAGCGTCGTCAGGTAGGAAGCATCCTTCATCGCACGTCGGCTTTTCCTTTTCTTCGTGTCGGTAGACTTTTCCCACAGAGTTTGTTCTTTCTTCGCACACACTCTGTCACACTCATCCCACTGAGCTTTACAATGACAACAACGTCACTCTAAGGCTGAGAAAGTTTTCCCTTGAGAGGCTCGTTCGCGACTATGAGTTAGAAAGCTCTGAACCTGTGCAAGATATTCACCCTTTCTTGATGAATAATATAGGTTTAATTCATCAAATGTTGGCGAGCTTAGATAGATTTTTGCTCAAAAGCATGTTCTATCTCACTGCTCGTTTCAATAAAATAGATAGCAGTACGGGAGAAGTAGAGTCCACTGTGACGATTAGGATAGCCTCCTGTGCTGCTGATCTGATAGGTGATGTAAACGAGTGGATAGAGAGACATGCGACTATCTCGTCAGCAACTTAAATAAATTTAATGAAAGAGATAGCGGGCTGGTTTTTGATGGGATAGAGAAAGTAGACATTAAAATCAATCTTTTAGAAAATTTGCAAGGGAGCGGTTTACCTCCCAAAGCACCCAAAGCACTGGCTAGCAAAAAGGCTGTCATCAATGTAGAGTGTCAGTCCCAGTGTTTCAAGTATGCCGTCCTCTCCATTCTTCACTATAATGATATAGATATGCATCGTCAAAGAGTCACCAAGTATCTTGAATGGGAGGATGAGGTTAAGTTTGACGGGTTAGATGTCAACACACTAGATTTTAAAGGCATCGCCCAATTTGAAAAATTGAATGAAATTAAGATCGTCGTCCATCTCCGGGAAAAAGGTCTGAAGGGCGCTATGTATAATAATCGCCAAAGTAGCTTCGACCGGGTTGTCAATCTTCTCCTAGTCTATAGCGACAACCACCCAGAATGGCATTATTGTGGCATTCCTAAAATTTCTAGATTGTGTCGCCACCAACAAAGTTATGATGACAAACATTATTACTGTGATCGCTGCACACGGCGCTTTAAGTCAAAACCATTTTTTGAACAGCATTACGAGTGGTGCTCGCGGGGTAAACTTCAAATGGAAGTCATGCCCAAAGATAAATTTTATAAGTATGAGGAAAACGGCAATGAGCTCAGTCGCATATGTACCATCTATGCGGACATTGAATGTTACATTGAACAAGAAGACCTAAGTCATGAGCCAGCAGCCATTGCCTGTTATGAAGTTTGGCATTCTTACTATAGGAACCAAAATGAAATGCATGTGTGGCAAGGTGAGGAGTGCGTTGGAAACTTCCTCAACTTTTTAGATAGGAAAGTCCGTTTTCATCAACGGTATGAAACGGAGCTGACTAGGAAACCCATGTGCTTCACAGAAGCCGATAAACTCAAATTTGATAGGACCACGGAATGTCCCCCCTGCTGTTCATCCTTTGATGATCAGCAACATGAGAAAGTGAGGGACCATTACCATCTCAGTGGTAAATTTAGGCCTGCCCTATGCAGTAAATGTAACATGAAACTTAGGCTCAAACGGCGAACGATCCCCGTCATCTTCCATAACTTTAAATGTTATGATGCTCACATCATCATTCGTCATGGATTCGGTAAAATGAAATCCTGGTCATCCAAAGTGATTGCACAAAGTAAGGAAAAATTTATGTGCTTCACTGCCAAAGTACAAGTCGACAAAACCGCTGAGGGGAAGCCTGTCTTCTATGACATAAAGTTTCTAGATAGCTTTCAATTTATGTCTTCTTCCTTAGCCGCGTTGGCTAGTAATTTAGAAACACCTCCCCTCACTAAACATTTAAAGAAAGACTATCCCAACATAGGTGAAAGTCTCATCCGACGGAAAGGCGTGTTTCCTTATAGTTATTTTAGTTCAATGGACACATTGAAAGAAACATCCCTTCCGTCCATCGATAAATTTAAAAATGATTTGACGGGTGAGGACTGTTCGCCGGATGACTATAGGCATGCAGAGCAAACATGGTTAGAATTTAGGTGTCGCACTTTCGGTGACTACATGCTTGCCTACTTAAAATTAGACATCTATCTGTTGGCTGACGTGTTTGAGACTTTTAGGAAAGTCACATTAAGACAGGACGCCTTAGGACGTCCATTTTGTAGTCTACCGGGTGTCCTATCAGTCAGCTTCCAGGATGACGAAAGAGAGAATACATTTACTGCAAGATGCAGAAATGTATACGTTATTTGAACGTGGTATTAGGGGAGGCTTAACATTTGTTAACAAACATGTTGTCAACAGCACCCAAGACATAGGATCAACCACGCATTTAATGTACATAGACCAAAATAATTTATATGGGAGTGCATTAGCCAAGCCTTTGCCACAGTCTGACTTCCAATGGGTAGAGCCCCATGACATTGAACACTTCTCCAATCCAGCACACATCATGGCACTGGGAAATGAGGCCGACATAGGTTATTTATTTGAAGTCGACCTCATCTATCCAGAATGTATTAAGAATAGGACAGTTGATTTTCCTCTCGCACCCGAATCTGGCATAGTCAGTCCAGATATGTTCTCTCCCTTTATGGAAGAACACAATAAGCAATATGAGGCGGAAAATGACTTAAAATATAAACCCACTAGGAAGTTGTTGCTCACCCAATTGAACAAGCAGCATTATATCGTGCACTATTCCATCCTCAAATTCTATCTAGGTATGGGGATGCAACTTGACAAAGTCAATCGCGCTATCCAGTTTAGGCAGAAGCCCTTTCTAAAACCGTACATAGAATTTAATAGTAAGAAACGGGCTGAATCCAAGAATCCTTTCGAAAAGGACTTCTTAAAATTTAAGAATAATGCCCTCTTTGGTAAAACCATGGAGGATGCAAGAAAGCGCATGGACTATCGTATCGTGACTGATCCGGAAAAAAATAACAAGTTATGCCGCTCACCGCTGTTTTGTCACCATGATGTCATTTCCGAAGACATCACTGGTTTTAAAATGTTATAATCCAAAGTAGAACTTTGCAAGCCCATTTATGTCGGTCAAGTTGTCTTTGATCACTCCAAGTTAGAAATGTACAAGTTGTTTTACCAAACCTTTAAAACTTCCCCATTGATCCATACAGACAGCTTCTACCTAGCTTTGACAACCCCTAGCCAAGTCAAGCAGGAAGACATTTTAAAATATTTAGCACCCAAGTTTGATGGTTCCAACTATCCCACTGACCATCCGCTTTACTCTACCACAAATAAAGCGAAGCTTGGCTGCTTCAAGGATGAGTGTGCCGGCAAACAGATAGGAGATGATCTTGCTTCGTCCCAAGATGTACTCCATGAAGCTGAAATCCTCAGAACTTTCTATTAAACGGGCGAAAGGCATCTCGAAGTCAACCGTTAGGAATATGACACATAGGGACTATCAAGATGCCTTAGATTCACTTAAAATTAAAAAAGTAGAAATGACCATTTTAAAATCACAGTCGCATCAAGTCAGAACAACGACGTTTAGGAAACGAGGTCTCTCAGCTTGGGAAGACAAGCGATGCTGGATGAGTCCTAACCACTCATTACCGTACGGCCATCGAGACACTCATCTACCTCCACCCAAGAGACAGAAACTTTCTCCTCCGTCCGGCGATGTATGATGATGAATGCTTCCCCTCTGTTGGGGTTGATGTTTTGCTTTTTCACTCCATGGCGTTTTCTATGGGGTGTTGTGAGTGAGTCTCTTGTAAGATGCGTCCCTATTCTGATCACTTCATATCATGACTTGCACATCAACTGGTTTTCCTGACTTTGTTTTGTCCCTGTACATGAGTGACTTTGTTTATTCCGGTGATGTGAGCCATAAAAACTTTGTTTTCTGCTACCATCAGTATTACCTATGTGCGGTGCTATGAAAATCGGCTGTGATGATTAATAACATATCATGTACATACTGTGTCGTTTTCGTTTCACATAAAGTTGCGGTTCAAATAGGTGGGACTGACTTGGTAATGATGTCATAAGCATGTCACTGTTTGTAAGATGGGTGAAATATAAAATGAAGTCAGAATCCTTTCACTGTTTGTAAAGTTAGAAATAAAGTTGACGTTTGTAGAGTTAGAAATATAGTTGATGTTTGTAAAGTTTGAAATAAAGTTGTTGTTTGTAAAGTTTGTAAGATAGGTGAAGTATAAAATAAAGTCATAAGTATTTCATGGTTTGTAAAGTTAGAAATATAGTTGATGTTTGTAAAGTTTGAAATAAAGTTGTTGTTTGTAAAGTTTGTAAGTTAGGTGAAGTATAAAATAAAGTCATAAGTATTTCACTGTTTGTAAAGTTAGAAATAAAGTTATAACCATGTCACCGTTTGTTAAGTTAGAGATAAAGTTCTTGTTTGTAATGTTAGGAATAATGTCATTCAGAAATGGTTAAGTTAATAAATGTACTATACGCTAACGGTTGACATTCACTTGTGCTATATAAAACCCTAAATCCAACCGTAGGTAACCCTATCCCCATAGATTATGGACTTTAGCAATTTATAGGCAAAGTATAAAATAAAGTGACAAGCATTTCATTGTTTGCAAGATAGGTAAAGTATAAAATAAAGTCATGGCCATGTCAGAGTTTGTAAGTTAACATCCTCACCAATGAATGCAACATCATGAAAATTTCTTCGGCCTAGGAAACATCAACCACTTTGCTGACTCATGTCTATAAATAGGTCTGACTCATGAAGTGGTAAAGCACCAGTCAGTTAGATAAGAATCTAATCAGTCTTGCTCAACCTTTTCACCGACACGTTTGTGGGCGTGTCATTCAACATCGATGGCGCCTCACGTCAGACAGCGTGACCTTTTCACCGACACGTGTGTGGGTGATAGTTCATTGCGATGACTAATTCAAAACACATGTGATTGACACGATTCTATTAACTGTGACTCATACAGATAACGCATTAAAGATTGAACAATGTCAGCTACTTTACTGATATCACGTAAACCAGTCATGATACAATGTCCGTTGTGAAACACTGCAATATGTACAGGATGCCACTTCCGAATCAGAGCAGCAGGAAAAAGTTTAGTTTCATAAAATATACAATGATTACTGGTTTCAATGTTTGCTAGATTCACTAACATCTTCAATTGAACGGACACTACTATATTCTTCAGTGTCAGGGGACTGAGGCGTAGATGAGGCATGAGTGTTCGCATTTTCTTGACGACTTCGTGACACATGGACTGCATCACGAAATGAGAAAGGTTTCCTAGGACTTGGATTTTGCCGCAGCGAAAGATTTGAAGATTTCGACCGTTGCTCATGCGAATGACCAACATTTGTGGACTACCGCGATGATGCACTGAATTGGGAAGATGGGTATGCAACTGTTCTAAATCGATGTCTCTTCTGAGATTCATTTCACGCATGGCGTTGATCATGCGGATGGTGAGCATGATTCACAAAAGACATGAGGGTTGAGTGAACTTCCCTCTTATACTTTTCCCATGAGGGTTTTGGAATCACAATGTAGCAGTGATCATTATGTAGAATCATCTCTTTAATGCGAATAAATTCAATGCCTTCTCCTACGTTAATGACACGGCAAGAGTTGGATAGGATAGCGCGATGCAACCATCGTAGTTGAAAGCGTTCTAGAGTTATCTGAAGTTGACGTTTCATATCATGAAATGTAACACACTGACTTTTCCATGATAAATAGAGGCATGATTTCCACATGATCATGATTCAAACCTGAATGAAGAATGTAATGCTTAAGAAAGAAGGAGAGAGTCATGTTCATGTGTGGCATGGTGAGTGTACATTTTCTTAATACGGTGGCCGTTAGGCCTTGGTCTCATAAAGGCCGATGGTGCGTTCTCAGTGTGTGGAGAGTGTTACTGTAGTTGATCATCATCAACATGAACATCATTTTTGAAGGTTATGGAGACAAGATAGGGATTCAACGTAAACAACCCTCCGTCCCTGCGCGGACCCATGTAGATGGTTTGAATTTTAATTTCGAAGGAGTAAGTAGTATATAGTGTGACATCCGGCGCGACGCTTCGCTTTGCTTCGCTTCGCTTGCGCCGGATGTCACACTTTTGCGGGGTTTTTCAAAAAATCAAAATTTCAAAAATTTTGGTAGACTTCAAATTTCACGTGGCCGAAGGCCGAAGAGGGGAAAATTTAGGTAGTGACAAATTTTCAAAAAACAAAATTTCAAAAATTTAGCCGGTCTTAAAATACCCAATTTTCAAATTTTTCAAAATCTCAAATTTGAGAATTACAATTTTCACCCCCAAAATCATGACCGTTCCAGGACACCGAAAATCATAAAAGTTAAGAATCTCAAATTTGAGAATTACAATTTTTACCTTGAAAATCATGACCGTTCCAGGACACCGAAAATCATAAAGTTAGTATTTTTAAAAACGTCTTTTAAATCCGTTTTTCAGGTTTTTAAAATATATCATGTGACTGAAAATATTTCTTTAAAAATGGAAGAAACAAAAGTGGAAGAAACCGCAAGAATATATCCTTCGTCATCATATGAAATGAATAAAGAAAAACACAAAGATAGAGTACGTTATATGAAAGATAAGGAATCTCAATTATTATTAAGATTAGAGCATTATAAAAAATTAAGAAAGAGATGGAGCAAAGTTAAGAATGTAACACAAGGAATTGGCATATTCTTAACAATAAGGTTAGGTGCTTTAACAATTGTTATATCTTCAGGTGTTTTAGCAATTCCAGTAGTTGCTACAGCTTTAACAGGTACGGGTGTTTTTGCAACTTCACTTGTTACAATGTTAGATAAATCTTTAATAACTAAGAAACGAAAATCATTAAAAACTAAGCATTTACATATTAAAGAAGTCTATGATAAACTACATTACTACTTTCAAAGAGTATGTGATGATAATGTTATTACGTTAGATGAGATTGAAAAATTTGATCAAATAGCTAATGAAGCTAATAAAACGCCATTTCATTTAAAGTGCGAAAAAGTTGATGAAAAGAATAGACAGGATGGCAAAATTTCTAGTGATGGTAAAATTTCTAATGAAGAAAATGACAAAATTTTTTTAGAAGAGCTAAAAACTTTAAGCGAAAATTTAAGCAAAACTTTATTAAACAAAACTTTATTAAACAAAACTTAAAACAGGAAAACTTTAAACGAGAAACCTTTGAACGAAAAGATATCAGACAACAAAGCAATAAAAAAATAATTTGTTCAGTAAAATGTTTTTGCTGTATTCCAATGTTACCACAAAATTCAAATATTACATTTTAAAAATGGATAAAATTAGAGCTGATAATTTTAAAAGAATAAAACAATTAGAAGAGTTAATAAAACAAAGAAATATTATGAAAGAAAATCATCTTCAACATAGAATGATAAAACTATATTAGATGACTATGGATTACTAGAATCAAACATTAATAAGAAATTACCAAAATCTATGCAATTTGAACATTCTATCTCATTTATAGATGGAAAAATAATACCTAGATTTTATCTCGGACAAAAAGAAATATTTCCACAACCTTTTCGAGGTTTAATTTTTTCACCAGATAAATATCCTTTTAATTTAGATTGAAATTTTGTTAATCTTTTAAGAGGAGCAGCTTTAAATAATTATGCTGTAGAAGATCTTATAAAATATAAAGCTATGTTAGATAGAGTTGGTGCAGTAAAATCTCTAAAACGTTACAAACAATTAGAAAATTTATTATCAACGGGATTTAAAGTAGGAACAGGATTACAAAAAGAAACAACTGTATTTTTACCAGATGATCCACAAGAATTACTAAATAGATTAAATATTTTAATATCTGCAATAAAAGAAGGACATAATTCTAGTTTCAATGAAATTCATGCTATATTGAAAAGACTGTTAGAAAAGAAGATTCTAAATGAAGAGGATTATAAAAGTGTAACGAACCGAATGTTCTAGGGCTTCGCCCGTAGCTGAAATATGTTGTTTCTAATTTTTATCTATGATTTTTATCTATGATTTTTATCTATGATTTTTATCTATGATTTTTATCTACGATTTTTATTTATAATATTTATTTATAATATTTATTCAAAATTTTAACTAAAAAATGTGTTCAGCAGATTTAGACAAAATTAATAATCATTTAGAAAATTTGACAGAGATTTTGGGTTCATCAAAATTTAGTACGACGTTAAAAATTATAACAACTACTTCATCACACACTTGTAATTTAGAACCCATTCTACATTTAGAACAAAATAAAAATTATCAAATTGCATTGACTAGTTTCTCCACATTTAACACTATTCAAAATGTTATAAAAGATGTGAATGATCAATTTAGATATTCTACTGATAAAGGCAAAATATGGAAAATATTAACTTTTCTTCCTGGTTCTTACGAAGTTGAATCAATATCAAATGAAATTAAGAGACATTTAGGTATACCATTTAAAGATAAGAAACAATTACATTTTGCAGTTGAACCGGCAGTTAATAAATTTTCTCTTACTTTAGACGAAAATCATCAAGTTGATTTTAATCATGATAGATCATTGTCAAAGCTATTAGGATTTAATAAACAAACCTATAGTCAAGGTTATCATTTAGGTGAGAAGATTCCAAAAATAACTGAAATAAATTCAATGGTTGTACATTGTGACATTATTGAAGGAGGATATATAAATGGTAAATTGTCAAATTTAATATTCAGTTTTCCAGCTTTTACTGTACCCATTGGTTATAGATTAAATGTAATTCCACAAACATTAATATATTTTCCTATTACAAGAAAAACTATTAACAACATTAACATTAGAATCACTGATGAAAAAGGACAAGAAATAAATTTTGGAGGTGAAGAGATTATGATAGATCTTTTGGTTCGGGAGGTATAAACTCCCGTTCGAGAGGTATAAACTCCCGTTCGAGAGGTATAAACTCCTACGCGAAGCTAGAGAAGTCTAATTTTCTTCTGCTTCTTTAGAAACAAAAAATAAAAAAAATAAAATTTTTTCATTAAAAAATGAGTGAACTACCCCCATTAAATAAAAAAAACTTAAATTTAATCATCATCCAAATTTATCTAATAAAGTTTTGTCAGTTATTTGTGGAAGATCAGGATGTGGAAAAACGTATCTATTATTTAAAATTTTAACGACTCCAAATTTTTTGGATTATAACAATCTTATAATTTATACAACAACAGCAGATCAACCCGTCTATCAATTTTTAAAATATGGATTTGAAAATAATCTTAAAAAACAGCAATTGCTTCATTATTCAAAGAATATGAAAAATCTGAAGATGAAGAAGAAATAAGTTCGTGGTGTGAAGAAGCAGCAAAAAATAATCAGTTAGTTGAAACCAATAAAAATAAGCATATAAAGATACAATTAATAGATGATAGTGGTAATATGCAAGATCCTAGTAAACTAGATAAAACAATGAAACATTGTGTAATTTTTGATGATTGTGTTAATGATAGAAATCAGTCAGTTCAGAGAAATTATTTCACAAGAGGTAGACATAATAACTGTAGTGTTTTTTATTTAACACAAAGTATGTATTCATTAGACGGAAGTGTTATTAGAAAGAATGCAAATATATTTATACTATTTGAAATAAATGCAAGAAACTTAAGTGATTTGTTAAGAGATTTATGCGTAAGAAATAAAGATGAATTTAAACAATCGTGTAACAATGCTTGGTCAAAAGATTATGGCTTCATTACAATTAATATTGATAAAAAAATTCATGATAGAGTTATAGAAAATATTTTCGCGGAGTGAAAGTCGATAGAAAATATTTTCGCGGAGTGACCGAACGGAGTGACCGAATAATTTTTTCTTATAAACTTTTTGTTAATAAAAATAAAAAAAAATATGTTGGATGCTTATAAGATAGAGCATGTACCAGTTTTAAAAGATTATCGTCATCCTACAAATCCTGTAAATTCGAAGAAAGAAGTTAGATTTTATTATCATCATAAATACGTAGCGCTCGTTACAGATTATAAAACAAAACATGGTATTAAACCGTGTGTTAAAACAAAAGACTTTCCACTTTGTTTAAGAAGTTTCCGAGTATTTTTGGCGTATAATAATTTATGGTGGTTGGTTAAGAAAGAACATTTAACAACACATGAATTAGAAACATTACATCAATTACATATTCCTGTGTATATGTAAAAACGGAACCGAAGTTCTATGTAAAAATTCATTTTTTCTTTTAAAAAATATGAATCGTGAAATGTCTCTCGGACAAACGTCTACGATTGATGAATTAATCAAGAAACAAATTGCTGAGTTTGATGCGCAAATTAAACATAGTAAACGTAGTAAACGTATTAAAAAACAGAAACGTACTAGGCGTAGTATTAGACGTAATACTAAAAAACAGAAAAGTGGAACAAAAGAAATATTAGAAACTCCTATTAGTGATATCTTTTTTGATGATAGAATTAAAGATGAACTTGGTGATGATTTATGTAATTTATTTAATCCAAATGAAATTAAATATGAAAATGTATCTTTTATTGATGTAGTAAATGATATGCGGAAACTTTTAGCAAATGGTAAAATTATTAATTTACTTGGAAAAGTTGTTAAAGATCAGGAAAATATAATTCAAAATTTTTACGTAACCTTTTATAATAAAAAATCATTTGAAACATGGTTTTCGAATCTGGATGAGAAATCCGATGCTAACGAATGGATTTTTACAGGTAATATTAAATATGAAGATTTTGGAATGAAGTTAGTACAAAGATCGCATAGAGGGGCAGGGATTAATATGAAATATAGAATCAAAGAATATTTCGGTGAATATTGTTATATTCCTTCTGAAGATTTTTGTTTTATTAAATGTTATAATGTTTTACGAGGTTTTAATGAAGAACAAGGAGAAATGATGAAAGAAATGTTTAATAATTTTTTATATAAAGAGAAAGCCACATCTAGAACAGGAGTAATGTCAAACTGCAAATTTTCTCAATTCAATAAATATTTTGGAGAATGTGTTCAATATTATAGTCCTGCCAATCGTCATTTAAATCCTAGAGGAATTGAAACGTTTCATAATTATGTTTATTACAATTATTTTCACGCAGGTTCAACAATTGGTCACTATTGTTTAATTAATAAATCTCATAAATTAAAAGCTATTAGAGAAATTGAAAATAATTTCAAACCCATATATAAAACAGTTACTGATGAAAATCTAACAACGCGTCCATATAAAATCATAACAAAGAAAAAAATTGACTATGGTTCAACATATATTTGGGATCTCGAAACTTTTCCCGATCCTAACTGTTCAACAGCTCATCCTATTCCTTGTGCTGTAGGAGCTATTAATTTTAATAAATTTATATGTTGTTTACCGAAACAAAGATTGAAAGAATTAGAAACACGTTTGTTAAGTGATATGATTAAAATTAAACGATCAAAAGATGAAGATGAAATTAAAAATCTTAAAAAACAGATTAATGAGTATAATAATTTAACTGAATTAGAATTTAATAAATTTCAAAATTGTGTGAAAATATTTACGAGAACTGAGGATGATGAATGTCCAATCAGGGGAAACCCAGAGGACGTATGTCCGATCCATCAATTTTTTAAAACTCTTGGAAAATTTAATTATTCGAGAGTAACTTTAATAGCTCACAATTCATCAGGTTTTGATTCCTATTTTCCGATAAAAGCTAATTTTAAATTATCTAAACCGCCTCTTAAAACTTCAAGAGGAATATTGACTGCTTCATTACAAAATCCTTATACAACTGAATGTGTTAGTAGATATATTCAAAAATCTCTTAGATTTAAAAACAATATGAAAAAAGATTCACCTTCAGGTAAATTAGCACTTCAAACTATTATAATGAAATGTAGTTATCAACATGTAAAAACAAGTCTTTCTAAATGGTGTGAGAATTTTAAAATTCCTACGAATGTGTGTAAATTAAATTATGAAATTGGAGACATAACACATGAAAATTATAAAGAAAAAGAAAATGAATGGAGACCATATTTAGTTAACGATATTCTTTCTTTAGCTTTTTGTATCTACAAATATAATAATGTTATGCAAGCTTTAGTTGGTGAAGATATAACTACTAATTTGACATCCTCTGCTTTAACATTTAACGGTTGGATGAAAAGCGTACAAAATGACAATATAAATATTCATTCTCATATAGATTTATGGGCTAGAGGTTATATTAGAAAATCTGTTAAAGGTGGAAGAGTTTCAGCAAATATAAGAAAATACATATCGCCATTTTGTAGCATCTTGTTACCAATATTAAAACAGTATTTACCTGGTCGCTCCCCTGGGGGGGCTTTGTCCTTTGGAAGTAATTTAATAGATTTAATGAAACAGTATCGAGATTTAGGAGATAAAACTGAAATTTGTAAGAAAATTTCAAATCAACTACTTGAACAGAAACATGAATTTCTAATGGCTTTTGATGCCACATCTTTATATCCATCAGCTATGTATGATGAAAATTCAGAATACCCTAAAGCTGAATCCGCTAGAAAATTTAGACAAGAAGAAGAGCGGGAAATAGTATATAAATTTAATACTCAAACGTTTAGACCTAAAACTGGAATATTTACAGTTGTGTTTCAATATCCGAATGATATGTTTTTTCAACCAGTTCCTATTAAAGATAAAGTTAAAAATCAAAATAATAATTCTCATGTAAAAGTAATCAGGTTTAGAAATGGTATATGTTATGATGTATTAACTTCTGTAGACATACAAGAAATTGTTAGATGTGGGGGAAAAATCTTACATATTACTGACGGTATAATTTATGAAAAAATTATCAAGTTTCACTATTTCGAAATTATATTGAAAAACTTTTTAATTTGAGAAAAAGATATAAAGCAGAAGGAAATACTGTAGGCGATGAGTTAATTAAATTATTGATGAATTCGCTATATGGCAAAACTGTGCAAAAAGATATAACCACTAAATATCATTTATGGAATGAGAATACATTGCGAAAAAATTTCACTCAAGAAGTAAAAGATTATGAAAAATTAAATGATGAACAATATTTAGCGAAAGTAGAAATGGAAGATGATGAATTTCTTAAAACTAATATTGTAAAAGATGGGAAGACGTCGTTCATGCCTTCACACTTAGGTTCTTTTATTCTTTCTCACTCTAGAAGAATCATGAATAACTTTATTTTAGAAATTAATGGTTCAACGAAAAATACATTCATTATACAGATACTGATTCAATATACATTTCTAATGAGCTCTTCAATAAATTAGATGCTGCTGGATGTGTTGGTGGGGAATTGTGTCAAGGAAAAAATGATTATGGAAATGGTGGAATTATTTTTGCAATGTTTATTGCTCCTAAAATAAAATATTGTATTACTGTAGATGAACAAGGGAGACTTAGTGAAAAGAAAACATTCAAAGGATATTCACAAGATAAAGTAAAAGTAGAAGATTTTCTAAAATTATATTCGGGGAAAACATTATCGACTACAATTAATAAACCATGTAAAAGATCTTTAGAAACTGGAATTAGTATTCCTGATAAAAATAATAATACTGAAGAAAAGTAGTGTATTTTTGGACGGACCAGGACAAGTAAGAAAAAAATATAAAAAATAGGGACCCCCCTGAAATTTATAAAAAAAACAGTCAAAATAGATACAAAAATAAAAAAAATACAAAAATAGGAAAGTACCTCTAAAATCACCAATTTATGGGTCAAAATAGATACAAAAATGAAAAAATACAACAAATAGGAAAGTACCTCTAAAATCACCAATTTATGACCCATGAACAAAAATATTCATTTAAAAATGGAAGATGAAAAAACAAAAGAACCATCAGCCCTCTTATATCCTTCATTATCATATGACATAGATATAGCAAAACACAAAGATAGAGTCAGGTACATGAAAGACAAGGAAGCCCAATTATTACTTAAACTAGAACATTATAATAAATTAAGAAAGAGATGGACGATAGCTAAGAATGTGACACAAGGCGTTGGTATATGTTTAACAATTTCTTTAGGCGCTCTCACTATTGTCATTTCGTCTGGCGTTCTTACAATTCCTGTTGTCGCTACAGTTTTAACAGGCACAGGTGTCTTCACAACGTCACTTGCAACAGTGATAGATAAATCTTTAATGACTAAGAAACGAAAATCCTTAACTAAGAAACATGCACATGTCAAAGAAGTATATGATAAACTACATTACTACTTCCAGAGAGTGTGTGATGACAATGTTATTACGTTAGATGAGATTGAAAAATTTGACCAAATAGCTAGAGAAGCAACTAAAATTCCTGTTAAACCTCAAGACAAAGTAAACAATGAAGCTTTTTTAGAAGAAATAAGAACTTTATTAAAAACGTTAGAACAAAGTTCCATAGAACAAAAATAAGTTGTTCAGGAAAATCGACTCTTCAAGTCTCAGCACCTTTGGTGCAGTGTTTTTGCTGTGTCTCTATGCTACCACAAAATTCAAATATTATCTTATAAAATAATGAACACAAATGAGGCAAAAATAAAACAACTAGAAGAATTAATAAAACAGAAAAATATTATGAAGAAAAAATATAGACAATATCGAATGCTACAAGCTGGCGTTCAATCCGATATGAAAGATAAAATCCAATTAGTTGAACAAGTTAAATCTGATATTAAGAAAGAACTTGCAGTTCATGATAAACGAATTGATATCGCGGATCCAGTGCAGAAAACCATCATAGATGATTATGGTTTGTTAGAAGCAAACATAGAAAAGAAATTACCCAAATCTATGCTCTTTGAACATTCTACTTCATTTATAGATGGAAAGCCATCTCTTAGATTTTACTTAGGTGGAGAAGAATTATTTATAAATACTAAAGAAAGTTTAGTTTTCACACCAGACAAAACAGCTTTCAGTTTAGACAGAAATTTCGTGGATTTATTAAGAGGAGCGGATTTAGATAACTATCATACTGATGATCTACTGAAATACAAAACTATGTTAGATAAGGTTGGAACTGGGAAACATCTTAAGCGTTATAAACAATTAGAACACTTATTATCAACATCAACCAGTGTTCCAACAGCAACTGGTTATTCAACACCTGTTGTATTTTTATCAGACGATCCACAAGTATTACTAAATAGATTTAATAATTTATTAACTGCAGCAGAAGAAGGGCATAACTCCAGTTTTAACGAAATGCATGCAATCTTAAAAAGACTATTAGAAAAGAAAATTATAACTGAAGAAGTCTACAAATACTACTCTAATTATATTATGTTCCTTAGCACAACAAGCACATAAATTTAGTTAAAAAATGTCTTCGGCAGAACTAGAAAAAATTAATAAGCATTTAGAAAATTTAACCGAGATTTTAACCTCATCAAAATTTAGTACGACATTAAAATTTATAACAACTACTTCATCCCATACCTGTCATTTAGATCCTATTATTCACTTAGAACAAGACAAACATTATGAAGTAGCACTAACTAGTTTTTCAACATTTAACACTATACAAAATATTATCAAAGATGTAAATGACCGATTTAAATATTCTAATGATCAAGGTAAAACTTGGAAAGAATTAACTTTTCTTCCTGGATCTTATGAAGTTGAATCGATTTCCAATGAAATAAAAAGACATTTAGGCATTCAATTTAAAGACAAGAAACAATTACATTTCGCAGTTGAACCAGCAGTAAATAAATTTTCTCTTACTTTAGATGAAGATCATCAAGTTGATTTTAATATTGACAAATCTTTATCAAGACTATTAGGATTTAAAAAGAAACTCTATACACAAGGTTTTCATATAAGTGAAAATATACCTAAAGTAACTGAAATAAATTCAATCAACGTTCAATGTGATATTATAGAAGGTGGTTATGTTAATGGAAAGCTGTCAAATAATATCTTCAGTTATCCAGCATTTACAGTTCCGATTGGTTACAGTTTGAATGTAATCCCAAAATCATTAATATATTTCCCTGTTACAAGAAAAACAATTAATTCAATTACAATTAGAATAACAGATGAGAAAGGAAAGGAAATAAATTTTGGAGGCGAAGAAATTATGATAGATCTTTTGGTTCGGGAGGTATAATTAAAAAAAATATTGTCTTAAAAATGAGTGAAAGCAGTTCTGTAAAATATCCACTAAACAAGAAAGTGAAATTCAATCATCATCATAACTTGTCAAATAAAGTTTTATCAGTTATTTGTGGAAGATCAGGTTGTGGAAAAACATATCTATTATTAAAAATTCTCACGACACCCAAATTTTTGGATTATAACAATCTTATCATTTATACAACAACAGCAGAACAACCTATTTATCAATTTTTGAAACATGGTTTTGAAAATAATCTTACAAAATCAACTATAGCTTCACTGTTTGAAGAATATGAAAAATCGGAGTATGAAGAAGAAATAAGTTCCTGGTGTGAAGAAGCAGCGAAAAATAAACAACTAGTAGAACCCAATAAAAATAAACACATAACGATACAATTAATAGATGATAGTGGCAATATGCAAGATCCTAGTAAACTAAATAAAACGAAAAAACATTGTGTGGTGTTTGATGATTGTGTTAATGACAGAAATCAGGCAGTGCAGAGAAATTATTTTACAAGAGGTAGACACAATAACTGTAGTGTCTTTTATTTGACACAAAGTATGTATTCATTAGATGGAAGTGTTATTAGAAAGAATGCTAATATTTTTATGCTTTTCGAAATCAACCAAAGAAACCTAAGTGATTTGTTAAGAGACTTATGTATAAGAGATAAAGATGAATTTAAACAATCGTGTAACAATGCTTGGGCAAACGACTATGGTTTTATCACAGTCAATATTGATAAAAAAGTACATGATAGAGTTATAGAACAATTGTTCTCTGACTAGGCTTCGCCTCGAGGGGCTTTGCCCCTGACTAGATGTTAAAGAAATTAAAAAGGTAAAGTAGTAATTCCATCAGGCAAAATCTTTCTTTTATCATCAAATGGATCTAATGCCAATTTATGTTCCTCTTTTAAATACATTTTATGTTTCCTTGAATTAAGTCTATAATTACATGCTGCCTTTATTTCATTATTAAATAATGCATTCTTATAATCTTGAAATGTTATTTGGTTAACCACCGATGCCTTTGAAATTCCTTTTAATGTTTTATGTGTTTTAATATTACTAGTCGTATAACAATAACATTTAGATTTAAGAAATACAGCTTCTGTTATGTACTCCTCATTTCCTTCTAGTTCATCTTTCACTTTACATAAATCAGAAGGATGAATTATATCTTTTATTTTATCTATTTCTTTATCAAGTGAAGAATTACACGGTACTGTTAATTCTAAGAAAACAGAATCAGTATCTGTAAAGTGAAGTTTATAGTTTTCACCATAAGCAGGCGCTAAATAATCATATATAAAATTGTACATAAATAGTTTAGCTAGTTCTAATATAGTGAATCCTATAAAATTAAACTTGTCATGTTTTACAATGCTTTTTCTTAGATGAACAGCACAAAGTTCATCACTGAATCTAGTAGTTCTTTTATATGTTGATTTCCTAGTTAAATTTTGGAAACGATCTTTATTATAAACTATTTCTATGTTTTGTCTGTTACGTACATTCTCTAAAGTCTTTCCATAAAATGCGTTATTCATTAATTTAAAGAATACGTTACCAAAGTCATCTTTATTTCTCTTAGCTATTTTACGTTTCTCTATATTAAATTCTATATAATTTTTTAACCACTTAGATTTCTTATATACTAATTTTCGGTGAATTTTAGTGAGAATCATTCCATGATCTAAATACCAATCTAACATCCTTCCTTCAATAACATATTTTTCTTTATCACTTTGAGTTAACATGAGTTTCTTGGTTGGTCTGTACTTTGGGGGGATTATGGTCTTTTGATAATCTGTAAAGTCGTCCATATTAGGTATTTTATTTTCAGGACAGAACGGGAAATACTTTGTCGTATCTTTTAGTTCATCAGGGTACTTTAAGTCAACTTCATACACATATCCATATCCATCTTCAACAGTACGTTCATAAACTAATTTGTCACACCACTCCATCTCACCTGTAGGCAATTCTTGTATCATACAAGAAGAATATAAACTATTAAAATCATAATATAACAAATAGTTCTCTCTCATAAACTCATCAATTGCATTTTCACGTTCTACTCCTTCCCGTTTCGTTCGAAAAATTTCTAATATCTTTTCTTTCTCCTCTAGTGACAAAGGTTTCATTATTCCATATTCTTTTGGGTTTACTTTCTTGTTATAACATTTAACATATCTATTACCTAAAACTGATGAAACTCCACCTCTAATTCCAGATTCAAAAAATAATAATTTATCATATGTATTTTCTTTATAATGTTTAAGTTTAACGGACTTTGTCCTAGAGCCATCGGCTTGAACACCAGTATGTTTAAGTCCTGCTAACCATGTTAAACCTGGTGTAGAATAACAATAACATGGATCTATTCCATAATATTCGATACACATATCACGAAAGTTTTCAAATAGATCAGCTAGTATTAACACATCTATCTGAAGATACTTCATTGTGTAATCGTACATGGTTCTACAATTTAACTCTTTCCAATTCTTCTGTGCTTCTGCATAATCTTCTTCTGATAGTTCAGATTGTTTCAATGTTGTTTTAAATTTGTTACGTCGTGGAAGTTGTTGTTCTTCCATTATTTCATTTATCCTGTTTATGTCTCCAGTTAAATATTCATATGGAAATATGCCTTTAAGAGGACTCAAGTTATACTTATTTAATACTTTACATTGTTCAGGTTTTAATGTTTTACCCATGGCTTCCAATGAATAAGGAGTGAAGAATCTAAATGCATCTAATATTCTAAAACAACCAAATTGCATAGAGAAGTATTCTTCTTCTGTTTTACACAGTATGTTTGTTCTTAATTGCTGTAATATTTTCGAAGAGAATAACTCTTTTATTATTAGATGGAAATCATACTTAGAACCATTATAGAAATATAAAGGAACAAAGTTATATCTAAATTTATTTGCATTAAGATTACAAGAATTATGTGCTGCACCTCTATATAAACCATTTAGATGATCATGATCTTTTACTTTGTCAGTGACTAACTCTTTACCACAGTAATAACAATTCTTTTCATTATTAAATTGTACTAATTGTTCAGACGTTAATGGAAGCATTGGTTTATTTGTTTTAAGCAATTGTGAAAAACGCTCCTGCAATTCTTCTATTGTGTTAACAAACTTTATAGCACTATCCTCGCCATAGTACTGGTAATATTCTGATTGAAACAAATTGGGATAATTTGAATGAATGTACATTCCCCAACATAATGGTTTTTGTTCAAATAAATTATTGTTACATTTGTCTGTAATTTTAACATTATATGCTTCAAAATCACAATATATTACAAATGGTACTTTGTTCTTATAGTGCCATTTGTTGTATTCTAAATAATCTTCTTTTGGAAACGTATTTCTGACTGCTTCATTTTGTTGACAATTTACCAAGTGATTATTTAATGCTTGCTTGGTTCTAAAGCTCGTCATACATTGGAGACAAGGGAAATTAGTATGATCGGAAGTTTTTGTAAAAATAGAAACATCTTTACATAATATGTGATGACCTTGATAATATAGTATATTTGCTTGTGCCGGTTGTATTAAATGCTGTAACTGCTGTTGATACTGTTGTTGTAACTGCTGTTGATATTGTTGGTCTCCAGAAGTAACAGGACGACCTTTATAATTATTATGATTAATCATTATGGGCGTTAATGTCTTTTTAATTTCATATTTTTCAGTACATATTACAATGTCTTGATAAATAATATTATGGTGTATATAATTACCGCGTTCATTATATTGTATTTCTGTTTCACATAATCTATTGTTACTTAAGTAAAATTCTTTTACGTTTGCATAGACAGTGTCATTAATTGTAACATTACCAGTATATAAGGGAGTAATATTCCCAACAGAAATGTATTTTATATTAAGTTCGAACACATTTACTTCTATTAAATCTTTGTTCTTTTTATGAAACTTTTGTAGCTTATTATAATCATACGGAAATTCATTTAGTCCATCAGAAAGATCAAAATCATATAAGTATTCTTCTTTATTATAATGACTTATTCTTTCTTTGTGATATTGCGCAGGATGTAAATGTGCTATAACACTCCACAGAAAACAATACTGATCATCATTTTGAATGTTAATTATTTGTGGTGAACTGAAAGGTAGGGGTATGTAACTACCTCCAGTATTATTTTTATATTTATTAATTACTAATTTCTTGGATATTACTTTAACAAGCTTCCAACCAGATTCACGCAATTGAGCTTCAGTTATAGCATCTTTTAATTTATTAATCATTATTTCAAATAAAGGTTCTATATCCCCTACGTTATGAATTTCTTGTGTTTTACTGAAATGACCTTGTATTATTTCTTCAATATTTCCATCAGGCCCAGTCTTTGTGTATCGTACTTCTACATTCATATAACATTTGAAAGATTTTCTAAATATGTTATAAAAGTTATATAGAATATCATAAAAGGTTTCATCGGTTTCTGCAGTTTCATCATACACATCATGTTCATCATTAAATAAAAACCTTACATCTACTTCAGGTTCATCTATTACACTAAAAACTTTTTTATATTCTGAATACGAATAATCATCAAATACTCTTTTGACTTCTATATCAGTAGGTAATGTTTTTAGATAGTTTATATATTCATTCATTCTCGTTATATTACTTGTATCATGTCGTTCTACATTCTGTAAATGCATACGACTATTTAAATGAGATTTATAACCTCTAGGCGTCTGTAACTGTTTGTTGCACAGGGTACAATATAGGTTACCTTCTTCCATTTTACCTTTTTTTAAATAAAAATTTATGTTTTACTTTTTTATAAAAAAAATTTATGTTTTACACAAAAACCTCGATTTCATCAACTGCATCTTCGATGCTGAGGCGCAAAGCGTTGACTTTGTTTGTTATACACAGGAATATTTAATTCATTTAATGTCTCTAGATCATAAGCTGTTAAATGTTCTTTCTTAACCAACCACCATAAATTATTATACGCTAAGAATACTCTGAAACTTCGTAGACACGGTGGTAAGTATCCATTTTTCATATGTGGTTTTAAACCGTGTTTTATTTTGTAGTCCTTAACGAACTCTATGTATTTATGATGGTAATGAAATTTAACTTCTTTCTTGGAATTTATAGGATTTATAGGATGATGATAATCTGTTAACACTGGTATGTGTTTGATGATATACTGACTATAGTCATTATGTTTAGGCATATTTTTTTTAAAAAAAAATTACATATTATTTAACTCATTTAATATTGGTTTTATGTCACTCAATGTATTCTTTGTCTCATCAACTAAAGGTTTCACATTTTTTAGTACATCACGGAAATCATTAATGCCTGTTCTAATAACATCTAGTGTATCTCTATTCTCTAATCGTACAGGGGTTTTAATTTTTAACACATTATTCAGATAATGATCGAAATAGAAATAAAATGTTTCGGGTATGATTGTTAGTGGTTCAAGTGATTCGTTTTCTAGAAAAATTGTTATTTCTTCTATATTATGCGGCGACAAGTTCTTAGCACTTGCGTAGAGACTAATGTCAAAATCTGATGCATTACTATAAAAATCATGCTCAGTATCCAATAGTATATTTAGATCGTTATCATACACTTGCATTTGATTCATAATAGTATCAACCCGTATTATACCGTACTTAACATGTACATATTTAGCTAAGGGTAAAGTTAGTTTATAATTTTTCTTGATATCCTCAAAGAATACTGCATTATTTTGCGTAGTTGTATAAAAGGTTTCCACGTTTTCTCTAATCTTATTATCCACGTCGCAGGCTTTATGAGCTAATACTACAATTTGTATATGATGGTGACGGCCTTTTGTAAATATTTCTGATATGTTCTTTTGCTTCACTAAACTAGCTACATCATCTAACACTAGTAAAGACTTTTGCTCGTATGTTCCAGCAAAAGTACGCATATCTTCTAACATACATAAATCTTTTTCGTTATAAACATTTGAGTATCCTTGCCATTCATCTCTCTGTAGACAAAACATGTACATTTGTTTCATGAGGATAATGTTGTTTTATATACTTTCTAAGAAACGTAGTCTTTCCACTCGCTGTCTTGCCATATACGATAAAATGTAAGTTCTCTTGTGCAGCACGTCCTTTAGGTTTCTCGTCGTCATGAGTAACTGGTCTCCAGCCTTTAAAGGTTTTTGTTTGTTCTTTATAAAAAGCAACTTTAATTTGTTCTTGTGTTTGTAAGAACCCTAACCAGTTTATGAAACAATAAATAAAATAAATTAAAACACATATAATAATAATTTTCACACAATGAAATTTTAGAAACCCAAAGAAACGACCGAGATCTGAATTTTCTGTAAATAAAGATTGCGCTTCATTATATTGATTGCGTGGATTGATGATCGTGGGAATTTCGGAATACGATTTTTCTATATTCATTTTTTTTACTTTTTTTATATGAAAAATGTTTCAAACTCTCTCAACTAGTCCGACACTCTCTTGAGCAACTGTAATAGTCCGGTGCTCTCTTGAGTGTTTGACCTCTGTAGGACTTCCGGACTACTACGGACTATTGAGTCCGGGGCCCAAAAGACGGAAAAACACTCAAAAGAGCGCCGGACTATTACGGAAGCTCAAGTGAGTATCGGACTACTACAGATATAAAATTAATTAATTCACACAAATTACTGCATGTCGTGAGAAGTTTCTCTCCAACAGAACTTTATTACACTTGTTACATCTCACTTGTGTTTTTAAACATTCTTTACATCGGTATTTACTATCATAAAATTCTGTTTTGGGCTTAACTATTTGACAATTAGTGCATTTTCGTGTACTAATAGCACATGAATTAGAATGATTAAAGAAACCTTGACTAGTAAAAAACTTATTACAATTCGAACATTGTCTATCTTTTACTTTTGGTTGTGGTGGTGATTGACATGTTTTTTGGTGACGCGCAAAATTCTTAGATGTTACACTTTTTCCACAATCACTACATGTTCTCATATGTCTATTTAATGATGAATTGTTGGTTAACATATTTTTAGCAGAAAAAAATAATCTAGAAAAAAAATGATGTTAACAAATGTTGGCGGGTGGGCTTACATTCCGAATAATCAAGTATCAGAAATAGAACTAGACAACTATATCATGAAAACTGGAGACATTTTAACAGGTCCGTTACATCTTTCTATTCTTCCACAACAAAGTACTGAGTTAGCAAATAAAGAATATGTTGATAAACAGTTCGATAGAATTGTGTCACTGCTCTCTCCACTAACGAAAGAAACCAAGCTTCTAAAGCAGAATGATGAAAGACTGCAAGAAAAGCTAACAGACCTAAGTAGCAAACATGGAAATATAGAAGCAGATATAGCAAAACTTCATAAAAAAATAACAGAACATTCAAAACTTGTGATCCTGTTATCACTAAATTTAAAGTCTGCCATTGCAAAGAATACAAAACAAAATATACAACTGAAAGAAGAGTTAGAAAAAGTAAGCGAAAAGAATCGAAAATTATTACAACACTTACAACAGCTGCAATCCACATTCCAAAAAAGTGTTGATGAATTAAGTAGCCGTATCACACAACAAGTAAAGCAAATGAACAGAATGATAAATGAAGTTAAAGCACTTAAACAAAAGGTTAGTGAATTGAAGACCCTTAAAACGAATTTAGATAAAGGAAATAAGGAACAGTTGAATGCTATTAAAGTTCAATTGTCCGCTCTTAAAACAGAAGTAAAGAAAAGTGAGAAAAAAATAGAAGTAAATGAAAAAGAAATTAAAGTACATCACACGCTACTTGACGCAATAGATAAAGTGCAACAGGCAATTAATAAAGTTACCGCGAAGTTGTTGTCCATACACAAACGTAAATCTTAATAGAATTAGCCGATCGGCCCAAAAGTCAAATTTAAGCTTAAAAAAATGCCTATAATTTATAAACACAATCTTAAACATTTTGCTTCAAATAATAAAATTGCTCATGAACCACGTATGAATCCTGTGTACCATTATGACAGTGTAGAAACTGTTGGAACACAAAAGTTCCTAGGCACTGCAGGTGCCGTCCAAACAGAAGGAGCTGGCATCTTTTCTGGTATCGGTAGTATCGTTAACTTGATTAAAAATAATAAAGATTTGATTTCATCTGCTGCTAAAGGAGCAGCTGCTATAGGTAGTACAGCTAGTGCAATATCGAATGCTGTTAAGTCACAAAACGAATTAAAGCAACTAGAAGCTATTCGCAAACTTAGGAATGATGCAAAAGAAATGCAAAAAGACAAAAAGCTCTCAGAGGAAACAAAAAACAAAATTGCTAAATTAGCGAAGATGGAAAGTAAACATGCTGAAAAAACAATTGAAGAAATGAGAGGAAATGGGATGCAGTCCCTAACCACTAACGTGGGAAATGGTCTAGCAAAATTCTAGTAGAACCTTGTTCAGAGGCTTTAGCCGAGTATCAAACTGATTTTTTCTAATAAAAAAATATAATGGCAACTCTGATTGAAAGCAAATTTAGATTAGATGATCCCCCGTTCATTACTTACAATCAAAAAAAGAATGACTATATAAGAATTGCTATGAACCCCGGTTCTTCCAGTAGAGTAAATACTGGAGGTGATTTAATTTTTGAAGTTGACAATCAACAAAGTTATTTATATTTACCCGATTCATTTTTACACTGTGAATATTCTCTATATTCTGATGCTGATTTTACAACACCATTACCTGCTACGGATAATATTACATTAGAAAACAATTTCTTCCCAAGATTATTCACACAAATGCGTTTAGATGTTGCAACACAAAATATAGAAACCATAAGTGATTCACCTGGCATTATTGATTCAATGCTTCGATTTGTAACAATAGGTGAAAATACTAAAATGCATGAAATCGAAGGATGGTTACCTGATAACCATACCGGCATACTTAAAGATGATTTAACTCACACTGGAATAGATACAGCAGGAATTGCGAAAGATGTAGAAAACATAGTGAAACAGTTAAACAGTACACAAAATAGCTCATACCAGAAAAGACGCAATTTTAATAATAAAAGTAAACAAACTGTTAATTGGTCATTGTCTCCATTATTCGGGTATTTGGATTACACTAAAATATCATATCACTTGAAATTCAAACTCATAGTTCATCGCACTGTAAATAATGAATCAATATTTTATGGAAAGGCTGGGAAGAAAGCATACCTAAAAATTGATAGACTTGAATGGTGGATTAAGCACATTACTCCTAGTTTAGAGGTTGAATTAACTATTACGAAACGATTAGATACTAATAAACCAATTCCAGTAAGTTTTATGAAGCGTACTGCAAGCTCTGTCACTTTTACTGAACAAAGATTTAACTGGCATTTCACAAGGACATCAAATACTCCAAGATATTTTTTGCTCACTTTTCAAAAGAATGAAACGCCTAGTTTTGATAAGAACAATAATCTTTTCCATATTAATTCAATTCGAAGTTTACAAATTTCATTAAATCAAACACGTTATCCTATTGATCCATTGAGATTTGATAACGCAAATAATCAATTCATGGAAGGATATGACGCTTATAGAAATTTGTGCCGAGAATTTGGAGTAGAAGCACAATTAAATCCTGTAGATTGGAAGAATTTATATCCTGTTTTCTGTTTTGATTTAAGTGCACAATCTGAAGATATTATCAAGACCGGTTGTGATGTGACAATTAATATTGAAAAGGCAAATTCCACAACATCATTGATGGCTTATGGTTTATTGCTAGAAGACACCGAATATTCTATTGAAATTCTTAATGGAAAGATGGTTAGGATAGGCTAAAGCCAGAGGAGCTTCGCTCCGATCGGTTAGTAACCTTAGGACCTTTGGTCCGATAGGCTAAAGCCTCTGAACAAAAAGTGATAGGCTAAACCAAAGACTATAAATTTTTTATTAAAAAATGGCGCAAGTGAATAATAAAACGGTTGAATTAAAACTACGTAACATCATTGACAAAAATACACCTAAAACTATTACGATTAACAAAAGGAAGTATTACATAAGTAAACCAATGATAGAGAATATCAAATTACAAGAAGAAAAGAATGGTGGAATTCTCCCATTAATTCCGCTAATCATAGGTGGTATAGCAGCAGCAGGAAGTGTTGCAGGTGGGACAGCTGGTATTGTCCAAGCAGTAAATAAAAATAAAGCAGAGAAGGCAGCATTAGAAGAGCAAAAACGTCATAATAGGGAGTTAGAGAAAGCTGCTAGAGGTGAGGGAATAGTAGATAATTTCATTAGCAAATTAAATTTAGTTGATGAAGGGAAACGAGTTCTTAAAAATGTCCTACACAATATTGATGATTTGATTCAAATAAAAGAAACAAAAGACGGATCTGGCATATATCTAAATCCTAGTATGGTGCGATAAGATTTAATCTTTAAAAATGAATTTGAATAACTTAAGGATTTCAAATCTAGATCTAATGGATTATCTCTTAAAAGGTGAGAAGAACAAAGTTCCACACCACACCGGAGGTGATATACAAAAAGCATTAGAAAACTTTCCTGGTTTTATTTGGGCAAAGTATAAAGGTGAAAAACATATTCCAAATCATAATTTTACTGGCCCCGGCACAAGATTAGATTTAAGATTAAACGATGATGACACGCCTAGAGAAAATAGTAAACCAATAAATAGAGTAGACGCCGCCGCTTATAAACATGATTTAGCTTATCGAAATCATGACCTAAGTTCTCGACATGAAGCAGATAAGAAAATGATACAAGAATTAGATAGTATTCAAAATCCTACATTTAGAGAAAGAATTGAAAGAATGTTTGTTAAGAAAGCTTTACAAGCAAAAATGCTTTTTGGCCAGGGGATAGATGAAACGACAGCAAAGCTGTCTGAGAGCAACGCTCGAACCTACGCGTCCGAAATTCACAAGGAATACAGAAAGCCGAAATATCTATTGAAGGTAAAAGTATTTAATAAAGATGATATTTGGAGTGCAGATCTAATTAATATGCCTAATGAAAGAGGGTTTAAGTACGCATTGACCGTTATAGATTTATATACACGATATGCTTGGGTAAAGCCTTTAAAAAACAAAAGTGGTCTGTCAGTTAAATATGCGTTTGAAGAAATCTTTAAAGAAAGTTTTAGAAAGCCAAAAAAGCTATTCGTTGATAAAGGGTCGGAATTTTATAACCGAAATGTAAAGCCACTATTTGAAACTGTTTATTCAACTGAAAACGCTGGAAAGGCTGTAGTAATAGAGCGCTTTAATAGAACGCTAAAAGGTAAGATCTTTAAGAAATTTACTGAGCAAAGAAATCAGAAATGGTTGAAGATATTACCAGGAGTTGTAGAAGAGTATAACAATAAGATTCATTCAGGTATTGAAGAAACTCCAAAGAATGCTTCTGACGACCCTGATTTAATACGAAAGAAAATATTCGAAAATAATTATTCGAATGAGAGTAATCCGAATTTACAGAAACGTAAGCCAAAATTTAAGATTGGAGATAGGGTACGAATATTTAAATACAAGAATAAATTTGAAAAAGGCTTTGTTGGCTATTGGACTAAAGAGATATTTGAAGTTTCTAAAATAAATCAAACTTATCCGTTTACTTATGAAATTATAGATTTAGATAATGAGGATATCAAAGGTAGATTCTATGAAAACGAATTACAGAAAACCGAGCTTTAATTATCATTGTTTAACTCTAACATTATATCTAGAAATGGTACTCCTTTTTGTAATTTGTACAAAACGTATAAACATAATTGACCACAATAAGTTGTTCCCGGTTTTTGAATTTGAAACGTATTGTATGTTCCCGTTCCAAGTAATTCTTTTACTTCATTTGTAGGGGGAAAACCGTATGAATCAAAATAATAGTTCTGCTGATGATTTTTAACGCCTGCTGACCAATGTACGCCGTTTTGGTCTGAAGTGTGAAGATTCGTTATGAAATTTACAGTTAGCTTATTTTTGATCAATTGTAATTCGGCTCTCATTAAAACATGAAAGTTCTTTATTCCTAATTGATTAGCAATTTTCTTTAGGTCGAAATTTGTCGTAGTTTGCGTTCCATAATGCTTTAAGAAGTCATTTATGTTATTCATTTTACATGAGATAAATTCTATTTCAGAAATGACACAAAAGAATTGCACAATCTGTATGACACAGGGGTTTTGTTGCCTCTAGCGGGGCGGCTTCTAGCGCATTATGCATGACACCATTGTCTGCCACAAGCAGTAGCGGTTGCCATTAGGAGCTGATGCTGCCACGTATTGTCAATTTTCATTTCTCTCTGTGAGTGTTCTACGTGACTGTGTCTTTCACGATTCATCTGCAAAAGTGTAATATTATGTCTCGTCTTACTGAATTCAACAATTTGAGGATGGATATTTTAAAAATCATTACAAACGAAGAAGAGAAGAGACGATGTGAAGAAGTTTTCCAAGAGTACAGAAGGAGGAATATTAAGACAAAAGAAGAGGAAGATTATTTATACAAAGAATGGAGAATTATAGAAACTTTTGAAACATCTTTAACTGCATCTTGTGAATCGTCGTCATCATTTAATTTCAACGAGGAACTGAATAAAGAAGTAACTCTGCCGACGCTACGTGGTTTCTTACAAAGAATTGAAAACTACGAAAATCATCATGAGAACAGTAGTTTGAAACTAGCTATCTTGAAGGGACGTGCATTCAAAATTCTACGTGCGGGAAATACATTTAGTGACTATTTCCAATATTCCCGGAGTTATGTCGCGTTTTTAAGAAGACTTTATAACTTTTATTTACAATATCCGTTCATCGCCGATTCTCATGAATCCGCAACATTCTTTAAAATCAATTTTCGTATAATTTCATCGCACATCAAAAATGGACGACGCCGAAAAACATTTGAAGAAATAATGCAAACCCCAAGAATGCAAACCCCAAGAATGGAAACCCCAAGAATGGAAGTCCCAAGAATGGAAAGCCCAATGGAGTTCTGATAGTCTCAAATGTAACATTCTCGCCATGTCTCCTATCGAGGAGACATTTCTTGACATTTTGTAAGTGTGTCAATTCATACACACTACTAATATCATTATATAGTAATGCAAATGTCTCCTGGATAGGAGACTTTTTCAAATTTAATTACAGAGTAAAATCTCTCCTAACCAGGAGACATTTCTTGACATTTTGTAAATGTGTCAATTCATACACTACTTACATCATTATATAGTAATGTAAATGTCTCCTTGACAGGAGACTTTTCAAATTTAATTACAGAGTAAAATGTCTCCTTTCGAGGAGACATTTCTTGACATTTTGCAAATTACTGTTGAAAATCTGCAAATATTGTGTATGTAATTTCGCGTCAATTTTGTTGAATAAGAAACAATTTTGTGCAAAAATGGTTGATTTTACATAACGGTTATAAAGGGGCTGATGGTGTAGCTGACGGGTTTTCGCCTTTCATCACTTTTGGGTTTTCAGCGGAATTGTGTTACATCACATTCTTAGCTATCGTCCATCTCTTTCTTAATTTATTATAATGTTCTAGTTTAAGTAATAATTGGGCTTCCTTGTCTTTCATGTACCTGACTCTATCTTTGTGTTTTGCTATATCTATGTCATATGATAATGAAGGATATAAGGGGGCTGATGGTTCTTTTGTTTTTTCATCTTCCATTTTTAAATGAATATTTTTGTTCATGGGTCATAAATTGGTGATTTTAGAGGTACTTTCCTATTTGTTGTATTTTTTCATTTTTGTATCTATTTTGACCCATAAATTGGTGATTTTAGAGGTACTTTCCTATTTTTGTATTTTTTTTATTTTTGTATCTATTTTGACCCATAAATTGGTGATTTTAGAGGTACTTTCCTATTTGTTGTATTTTTTCATTTTTGTATCTATTTTGACTGTTTTTTTTATAAATTTCAGGGGGGTCCCTATTTTTTATATTTTTTTCTTACTTGTCCTGGTCCGTCCAAAAATACACTACTAAGAAAAAAAATTTTCTGGTCAAATAAATATACTTAAACGTCAAGCACCTGATGAAAATGAAATTATGTTACCTTATAACGGAGAAGATATTCAAGCTGAAATATTTCAAACAATAATCTGTGAGAGTAATTTAAGTGATGATGATGACACGTGGGAATAATAATTTTTTTAATACATCTAAAAATTTTATAACATCTAGAAACTTATTACATCTAAAAATTTTATAACATCTAAAAACTTATTAAATCTAAAAATTTTATTACATATGAAAATTTTATAACATCTAAAGATTTTATAACATCTAAAAATTTTATAACATCTAAAAACTTATTACATCTAAAAACTCATTACATCTAAAAACTTATTACATCTAAAAAATTTATATCTAAAAAAATTTATATCTAAAATTTATATCTAAAAAAATTTATATCTAAGAAAATTTATATCTAAAAAAATTTATATCTAAAATTTATACCTAAAAATTTATATCTAAAATTTATATCTAAAATTTATACCTAGAAATTTATATCTAAAATTTATTTCCATGAGATATATATGTTTTATTGCTAAAAAATGATGTTACCAAATGTTGTTGGAGGTGCATATATCCCGAATAATCGTGAATTAGAAATAGAGATAGAAAATTATATCATGAAAACTGGAGACGTTTTATCTGGTCCATTGCATCTTTCTATTCTTCCGCAACAAAATACAGAGTTAACAAATAAACAATATGTTGATACACAAATCAATGATTCAAAAGAAAAATATATAAACGATGTTTTGGTTCCACTGATGAATGAATTAAAGTTGCTAAAACTTAATGACAAATCATTAAACGAAAAATTATTAAAACTTGATAAAAAGGATAGAGAGCTAGAAGCAGATATAGCAAAACTTTTTAAAAAGATTTCTGAACAATCAAAAATTTTAATATTACTTTCTTTAAATTTAAAATCTGCTGTAATTAAAAATAAACATCAGATAAAAATGTTAAAAGAACAATTAGAAGATGAAATAGAAAAACTTCCTGAAAGAATTAAGAAAAATTTAAAGCAGTTACAAGCTACATTCCAAAAAAGTGTTGATGAATTAAGTTCTAAAATTACTCAACAAATGAAAAAGATGAATAGAATAATAAATGAAGTAAACTCACTTAATGAAAAAGTTGATAAAATGAAAACTCTTAAAATCAATTTAGAAAATAAATTAAAGAAAAATTTACAAGAAAACTCTAAAGAAAATAAAGAACAGTTAGATTCTGTTAAAAGACAATTAGATGTTCTTAAAATTAAGTTAAGTGCACTTAAAACGGCATTGAAGATTAATCAGCAGAAAATGCAAGTTAATAGAAAAGAAATTAAAGTACATCACACGCTGCTTGACGCAATAGATAAAGTGCAACAGTCAATTAATAAAGTTATCTCGAAGTTGCTGTCCATTCACAAACGTAAATCTTGATCACAAACGTAAATCTTGATCATAAACGTAAATCTTGATCATAAACGTAAATCTTAGCGCAAACATTAACGTAAATATTTTTTCTCAAAAGTCAAATTTAATCCTAAAAAATGCCTATGATTTATAAACACAATCTTAAACATTTTGCTTCAAATCAAAAAATTGCTCATGAACCATCTATGAAATCTGTTTACCATTATGACAATGTAGAAACAATCGGAACACAAAAGTTCCTAGGCACCGCAGGTGCCGTTCACACGGAAGGAGCTGGGATCTTCTCTGGTATTGGAAGTATCGTTAACTTAATTAAAAATAATAAAGATTTGATTACATCTGCTGCAAAAGGAGCAGCTGCTATAGGTAGTACAGCTAGTGCAATATCAAATGCTGTCAAGTCTCAAAACGAATTAAAACAACTAGAAGCTATTCGTAAACTTAGGAATGATTCCGAAGAACTAAAAAATTTAAAAAAACTTTCAGAGGAAACAAAAAATAAAATTGCTAACATTGCTGTTGGCGAAACCTTGAGGAGCGGATCTCCGTCTGATAGTAAACATAATGAAAAAACAATTGAAGAAATAAGAGGTAATGGTCTAGCAAAATTCTAAAATTATATTTTAGTAAAATTTTTTAGTAATTTTTTTAGTAAAAATTTTTTCTGTCTGTGAGAAAAACAAAGTCAAATTATTTTTTATAAAAATGTCTTCGCTTATCGAAAATAAATTTAGATTAGACGATCCTCCGTTCGTCAGTAATAATCAAAAAAAGAATGACTATATAAGAATTGCTATGAATCCCGGATCTTCAAGTAGAGTAAATACTGGAGGTGATTTAATTTTTGAAGTTGATAATCAGCAGAGTTATATATATTTACCTGATTCGTTTTTACATTGTGAATATTCTTTATATAGTGATGCTAATTTTACAACACCATTACCAGAAACCGATAATATTGCACTAGAGAATAATTTTTTTCCAAGATTATTTACACAAATGCGTTTAGATGTTGCAACTCAAAATATAGAAACAATAAGTGATTCTCCAGGTGTAATTGATACAATGCTTAGATTTATAACAATTGGTGAAAATAATAAAAAGTATGAAATCGAAGGTTGGTTTCCTGATACTAATGATGGTATAATTGTTGATGATTTAACTCACGCTGGAACAGATGCCGCAGGAATTGCGAAAGATGTAGAAAATATTGCAAAACATTTAAATAAAACAAATAATGATGCATATAAAGAAAGACGTGAGTTTAACAAGAAAAGTAAACAGACAGTTAATTGGTCATTGTCTCCATTATTCGGATATTTAGATTATGACAAAATATCATATCAATTAAAATTTAAATTAATAATTCATCGTACAGCAAATAGTGAATTAATCTTTTTTGGTAAGACTGGAAAAAAAGCATATTTAAAAATTGATAGACTTGAATGGTGGATTAAGCATATTACTCCTAGTTTAGAGATTGAAACAACTATTGCAAAAAGATTAAATACTAACAAACCAATTCCATTAAATTTTCTAAAGCGTACTGCTAGTTCAGTAACTTTTTCCGAACAAAGATTTAACTGGCATTTTACTAGAACTGCGAATACTCCAAGATATTTGTTACTAACATTTCAAAGAAATAATTCTCCAAGTTTTGATAAGAACAACAATCTTTTTCATATTAATACAATTCGAAGTTTACAAGTTTCATTAAATCAAACCCGTTATCCAATTGATCCATTAAGATTCGATGATACCAATAATCAATTTATGGAAGGATATGATTCTTATCGAAATCTTTGTATAGAATTTGGAGTTGAACCACAATTAACTCCTGGAGATTGGAGACATTTATATCCTTTTTTCTGTTTCGATTTAAGTGCACAATCTGAAGATATTATCAAGACTGGTTGTGATGTAACAATTAATATTGAAAAGAAAGATTCCACAACTTCATTGATGGCTTATGGTTTATTGCTGGAAGATGTAAAATATTCTATTGAAATTCTTAATGGAAAGATGGTTAGGATCGGTTAGTAACCTTAGGACCTTTGGTCCGATAGGCTAAAGCCAGAGGAGCTTCGCTCCGATCGGTTAATAACCTTAGGACCTTTGGTCCGATCGGCTAAAGCCCAAGACTACGTCGATTAATTAATTTTTTTGATAACTTAAAATTTTTTTAGTAATTAGTAATAAAATTTTTTTGTAACTAGAATAGATTAAAAATTCTTAACTTAAAAATTTTTCGTAACTAGAATAGATTTAAAATTCCTAACTTAAAATTTATTCTTGACTAGAATAGATCAAAATTCCTAATTTAAAATTTATTCATAACTAGAATAGATCAAAATTTCCTAACTTAAAATTTTTTTATTAAAAATGTCGCAACCGAAAAGTAATAATAATAAAACTGTTGAATTAAAATTACGTAATATTGTTGACAAAAATACCCCTAAAACTATTACGATTAACAAAAAAAAGTATTACATAAGTAAACCAATGATAGAGAATATTCAATTACAAGAAGAAAAGAATGGTGGAATTCTCCCATTAATTCCACTAATAATAGGAGGCATAGCAGCAGCAGGAAGTGTTGCAGGTGGGACAGCTGGTATTGTCCAAGCAGTAAATAAAAATAAATCAGAGAAGGCAGCATTAGAAGAACAAAAACGACATAATAGAGAGTTAGAGAAAGTTGCTAGGGGTGAAGGAGTAGTAGATAATTTTATTAGTAAATTAAAATTAGTTGATGAAGGAAAACGAGTTCTTAAAAATATTCTCCACAATGTTGATGATTTAATTGAAATTAAAGAAACTAAACATGGTTCTGGAATATATCTAAGTCCTAGTATGATAAGGTAAAACATTTATTTTATATTTTAAAATGAATTCTACAAATTCCGAAAATTTAATTAAATTAAAAATTTCTAATTTAGATTTATTGAATTATCTCTTAAACAAAAATAAAAACTCAAATTGTCAGCATATTGGAGGTGACAAGAACAAAGTTCCATACCACTTCGGTGGTGATATACAAAAAACATTAGAAAACTTTCCTGGCTTTATTTGGAGTAAATATTCGAAAGAAAAACATCTTCCTGGTCATTCATATACCGGTCCAGGAACTCGATTAGATATAAGACTAGATGAAAATAATAATCCGAAACCAGGTGAAGAACCAATAAATAGAGTAGATGCCGCAGCTTACAGGCATGATTTAGCTTATCGAAATCATGATCTAAGTTCTCGACATGCAGCTGATAAGAAGATGATTCAAGAATTAGATAGTATTCAAAATCCAACATTTAGAGAAAAAATTGAAAGAATGTTTGTTGAGAAAGCTTTACAAGCTAAAATATTATTCGGTCAGGGTTTAAATGAAACGACAGCAAAGTTGTCTGAGAGCAACGCTCGAACCTACGCGTTCGAAATCCACAAGGAATATAGAAGGCCTAAATATTTATTGAAAGTAAAAGTATTTAATAAAGATGATATTTGGAGTGCTGATCTTATTCATATGCCGAATGAAAAAGATCGAACCGAAGGTTCTAAGACAGAGTCTGATTATAAATACGCATTGACCGTTATAGATTTATATACACGATACGCTTGGGTAAAGCCTTTAAAAAATAAAAGTGGTCTTTCAGTTAAATATGCGTTTGAAGAAATCTTTAAAGAAAGTAAGAGAAAGCCAAAAAAATTGTTTGTTGATAAAGGGTCGGAATTTTATAACAGAAACGTTCAGCCACTATTTGAAACTGTTTATTCAACTGAAAATGCAGGGAAGGCCGTAGTGATAGAAAGATTCAATCGGACGTTAAAAATAAGTTATTCAAAAAATTTACTCAGCAAGGAAATCAGAAATGGTTAAAAATATTACCAGGAATTGTAGAGCAGTACAATAATAAAGTTCATTCAGGTATTGAAGAAACCCCAAAGAATGCTTCTGACGACCTTGATTTAATACGAAAGAAAATATTCGAAAATAATTATTCGAATGAGAGTAATCCGAATTTGCAGAAACTTAAGCCGAAATTTAAAATTGGAGATAGAGTTAGAATATTTAAATATAAGAATAAATTTGAAAAAGGCTTCGTCGGATACTGGACGAAAGAGATATTTGAAATTTCTAAAATAAATCAAAGTTATCCAATTACTTACGAAATCAAAGATTTAGATGATGAAGATATCAGAGGCCGATTTTATCAAAATGAATTACAACGAAGTGATTTTTAATTATCATTATTATTATTAGGCGTAGCCATAGAACCTACGGTTCGTTCAATTCTAACATAATATCAAGAAGTGGCACTCCTTCTTGCAATTTAAATAAAACATAAAGACATAATTGACCACAATAAGTTGTTCCCGGTTTTTGAATTTGAAATGTATTATAAATTCCATTGCCAAGTATTTCTCTTACTTCATTCGTAGGTGGAAGCCCGTATGAGTCAAAATAATAATTATCTCCGTTTTTACTAAAGATACCTGCTGACCAATGTACGCCTTTTTGGTCTGAAGTGTGAAGATTCGTTATGAAATTTATAGTTATTGTTGGCTTATTTTTGATCAATTGTAATTCGACTCTCATTAGGACATGAAAATTCTTTATTCCCAATTGATGTACGACTTTCTTTAGATCAAAATTCGTTGTGTCTGTTCCATATAATTTAAAAAACTCGATCAAGTCAGTCATTTTAAATGAAACAAAAATCCAATTTGAAAATGCCATTGTCATTTTTCAGTCTCCACGCAAATAAGTTGCAATAAATGTTACTACTTGTTACTTATGAAGTAGAGTCCAACATTTATATGAAAGCAGAAATCCAATTTGAAAATGCCATTGTCATTTTTCAGTCTCCACGCAAATAAGTTGCAATAAATGTTACTACTTGTTACTTATGAAGTAGAGTCCAACATTTATATGAAAGCAGTTTTCCAATTTGAAAATGCCATTGTCATTTTTCAGTCTCCACGCAAATAAGTTGCAATAAATGTTACTACTTGTTACTTATGAAGTAGAGTCCAACATTTACAAGTCCTCTAATTCCTGCGTGAGTCCAGTATGTTGCGCATGTTGTTGTTCAGTTTGTTGCACATTGGGTGAATCAAATATGGATTCTGCTAATCTTCGCTTTTCTTCTTCTTTCTCATGATCAATGAAATCTTCAAGATATGTAAAATGCTTCATCACAAAGTAAATTGATAGAGAAGAATTGGCTAAGTTTGGATAGTTCTTTGATAATTTGAATAATTTGATCAGTAATGTCACATATGAACGTGAAAACTTTATTTTGTGGGTCTCATTTAACTCTTTCACGTATTTTGTATAATTCATATTAGACAATAACTTCAGTCGCTGAAGCACTTCTCCGTGTAAAACATAGCAGCGTAGCAGATTCCGATGTGTAATTTTCTCAAAACCAATGAGTTTATTCAATGAAGAGATGCACGATGATGTACTTATAATATCCTTTTTCTCGAGAAATACAGGTAAATTGCTGCTGTCAACATCCTTGAATGAATCTCGGATTATTTCAAACACCTCTCTCTTTTTATCTTCTTCGTTTCCACTCGTCTTCTGTTTCTTTCTTAGTGATTCAAGAATAAATTTTGTTGATATCGTTTTGAAGAAATCAAGATGGTCTGGTGAAATAAGAGGCACAACTTGATCCACGAAGCAACAAAATTCTCTCTCTATTTTGCTGACGGAAGACATTGCAAATGAGAACTTTGCTTTCTAGCGCACACGGAACAATGACAGGAGAGAGAGAAGTGAAAACAGCTGCCAGATGCTTTGGCGTCATGTGGTTGTGCTGACGTGCTAGTAAGAATTAAAACAACTTCCCTAACGTACAACTAAAATCTAATTGTATCACAAAGCTGTAGCAACTACTGGAATTGTAAGAACGCCAGATGAAATGCGCCTAAAGAAATTGTTAAACATGCTCCAACGCCTTGTGTCACATTCTTAATTTTTTATAATGCTCTAATCTTAATAATAATTGAGATTCCTTATCTTTCATATAACGTACTCTATCTTTGTGTTTTTCTTTATTCATTTCATATGATAACGAAGGATATATTCTTGCGGTTTCTTCCACTTTTGTTTCTTCCATTTTTAAAGAAATATTTTCAGTCACATGATATATTTTAAAAACCTGAAAAACGGATTTAAAAGACGTTTTTAAAAATACTAACTTTATGATTTTCGGTGTCCTGGAACGGTCATGATTTTCAAGGTAAAAATTGTAATTCTCAAATTTGAGATTCTTAACTTTTATGATTTTCGGTGTCCTGGAACGGTCATGATTTTGGGGGTGAAAATTGTAATTCTCAAATTTGAGATTTTGAAAAATTTGAAAATTGGGTATTTTGAGACCGGCTAAATTTTTGAAATTTTGTTTTTTGAAAATTTGTCACTACCTAAATTTTCCCCCCTTCGGCCTTCGGCCACGTGAAATTTGAAGTCTACCAAAATTTTTGAAATTTTGATTTTTTGAAAAACCCCGCAAAAGTGTGACATCCGGCGCAAGCGAAGCGAAGCAAAGCGAAGCGAAGCGTCGCGCCGGATGTCACACTATATACTACTGGAGTAGAATCCTTTTCCCAAAATGGGGAGAGGTTTGCAATTGAGCAAGTCGAATTCGCCGCCCCCTTTTTCATGGATGATGAGACAGTGTCTATCTATATGAACATGCATGTATCTTCTTTCCATGATGGAAACTTGTGGCCGCTTACCATTTGTGTCGAACAATTTCTTTGGGAATGGTGAGATTTTCTTTCAGGAATGTTTCAAGAGTATTGAATTGCAACCGTGTCCAATAGTCTAACGGTACACACACAGCGATACCATGCTTTGTTGACATAACCTTAAGATAATCCATCCGATGACTTGGAGTTTTTATGGTCACGACTTCTCCATGATGAGCTATATTTTGATTGAAGGCATTTTTACCCGATGCTAAAGTAAGAGAGTTCAGTGTACCCAGTGCGAGAGCAGAGGAGTTGATGGCTTCGAGCAACTGCATGGTTAGCGCAAGGACGGGGATGATTGCCATGAGCTCAGTCGTCCGTTTTATAACCAGACCTACCTCCAATCACATGCGTTTCCCTTTTCATGTTTTCCCTGTCTTTGTTACGTGACAAAGAGTTATCACACGTGAACTTTTGACTGCGTGGGTGGAAGCCTTCCCTATGACTGACTGCCCTCTTACAAAGTCGTTGTAGTCCTCACAAAGACTTTAGTGACACACCCCTTTTCTCGAACAAAGACGCATTCATTTATCTAACAAAGAGCCTGATAGTAATGCACAAAGCGCAATGACTAATTTTGTGATACGCCCCTTTTCTTGAACAAAGACGCATTCATTTATCTAACAAAGCGCAATGACTCGTGTTGCTCTATACGCCATTACAAAATACTCAGTTAAAAGAAATCTTTATTGCATCTACACAACATGTCGGCCATCAAACAAAGTCGTGGATGTAAACACACTCAGTTGAATCATGATATGTTTAACAACATACACATTTCCTTCTATCGTCTTTTCTATTCTCTCCATAATTTTCTCCATATGTCGTACATAAAATTGATCACTAAGAGTAAACCATTCTGTACAATAGGATCCAAAACGAAGTGGTTTTTGCAATTCTTTCAACTCTATATAAGCAACGAGTCTATCCTTCACATCTTGAGGTTGTAAACTCTCTATCATCTTTTGAAGAGAGGAAGGCTTTCAGTTACCACTACTTTCATATCATTCATCTTCATTTTAAATGCAAGTTTCCAATCTTGTAATAATCCATCGAATCCTTGTTGATCAAGTGTCAAATGACACATGTGATTACTTAAGGTACGATGCGCCATCATAAACGTTGTGACTATAGATTTCACATTTCTTCAATGACTTCCACTATGAATAAAACAGAAATAACTATCATGTTCCACTGTAAGTTTATTCAACATCAGTCAAAATTCACAAGTACAGAATACACTTCATGAAATGATAATCACTCATTCACAAGGAGTAAAAACATGTTTTACATATACCCATGCAGAAACATACAGCCATATCAAACATCATTTAATCTCTAAACTTCGTTTCATCACAATGCATATGATAGTCTTTTCTTACACGATCTACTCAACATGGTAAATATACATTATCAATGTGCAACTGAAGTGTTGCTGCTTCTCGTTCAGAATCATTTCCTAATATTTTAACAATATGAAAACCTGACAGCCACCGTTTGAAATCACTTATCAAATGCGTTTCATTTACAAATCCAATATGAATCAAAATAGAAGGATCAGGTCCATGCACATGACGCCGTGACCATTCGTCTTTGTGTGGAGGACAGTAGGCAAATCTATGATATACACCAACAACAGTTTGATCACTTTCCCTCATTGCAATAGCACTCAACTCCTGCATTCGTGTCCCCTCACTGTCTATGAAGATGACAACCTACAATATCAAAAAGACTTAATTACAAGATAATACATTGAGCAGGAACTTTACAAGGATGTCTGTCCTTTACATAACAAACGATACATACAACATGATTACAATGTTTTGACTGAACATAACGCGCAAGACCGCGTTTTCCACATTCACTACATACTAACTGATTACAATACTTAAGATTTCTCTTTGGTGGTAACACCATCTTTCTTTGATGCGCGAAAACGTTTAGGTTTGGTGACAGGTTCTCGACACTCTTTGACACAATAATCAATGACTTTCTCAATGTGATCAAGACCTGTTAACTCAGGTTGATGATGAATTTGAGCAATGCGCAAATTGAGAGAAATCAAATTACCGTCAGATTGATGAGGTCCCACATAAACAGCAGGCACCTCAATATGAAAAGAATAAAAGCCTGCACCTAGCGATGACAATTCTGTTTCAACTGACTGTTCAACTGTCACTCCTGAAGTGACTTTACAATACTTGCTTTGCAAAATATAGCAGCGAGTGCCGCGATACAAAGGTTTATAATAAGAAGTTTTCTTTTCTGGTCACAACTGTAATAGTTCAGTGGGAATAAGAGCCTTTTGCCTCACAACGTCTTCTAAAATGTCAAGCTGCTGACGCAGCCAATTATCAATAGGGATACTCAGGTTTTGACCGCAACGATTTACTTGCGTATCCACTTTTGGTAAGTATACCGCCGGCGTTTGAAGATAGAGTCGAACACCGTTGTAGCGCACTTGTTGTTTGTAGGTAGGATAGCCGTGAATTACCATTTCAATTTTCGGATTCCACAGCTCTAGATGTTGAGGATTCTGTGATGCAGCAGTAGGAGTAGGATTCATGGCCATGGCAGTCTGTAACGAAAGAATACCACTAAGTACATTCATGATCATCAGAGAAAAGAAAATTGTTAGCTTAGCAGTGACATATGAGGTGGCCCTTAAGAGGACCTTTTGGAGCGTTCACATGATTTAAAGCTCATCACCAAAGTCTAAGTCTTCGTCATCGTCCAGTAAATTAAATGTCTTGGGCTTAGGACCCGAATTAAGTTTCAAATCCTTAAAGGACTTGAAGGTAAAGCGTCTAGGTGGTGGAGGCGGCGGTGGTGATGGTTCAACAAATAGGCTTGTACAATCATCGGCCACACACTCTCCTGCGCTTCTCTTCTAAAATGTTGGTAAGGTTTAGGCCACACAGTCATGACACTCACTTGTAAATTTGGAAACAGAATTGAATCAGACAAAATTGAGACGGAGAATGGCTTGAGCAAGTCACACACGCTTTTCGAGTCAAGAGAATGAAATGAAGAGAAAATGGGGAGACGTCTGCTTTTATAGTCTCCTGCGAATCCACATTTGACACTATGAGAGCCAATCAGATACCTCCGTTTCTCCCCTGACTTCGTTGCGGCAGGGAAAAGGAGGCACGCGGAGACTGACTCATGATTGCTTTTCCCAAATCTTGTAGTCAAATCTAGTTTAGCACATTGAGTTGAATATGAATGTGTTTTATGCGACATAAGAGCAAGTTGGATCCATGCTCTTGAAATGAATCTAGTCGAGATGCAATTTTCGCCATGTGTCGCTGATAGAAATCTTTTGGATCATGTATCGTCTCTGCAGAATAGGATGCAAAATGAAACACTACACGTTCACCTGCATGTTCATCAGTCACTTTCTCAAATTCAATCTCCGCAACTAATCGTCCTTTCACATCTTTGTTCATCAAACTGTCCATGAGCTGTTGGAAAACAAAGTAACCTTTGGCGATAGCAAATTCTAAGTCTGCCTTTTCATGATGAAATGAGATGATGTAGTCCCTAATCACACCACGAAGACTTTGTCGATGAAAACGTAGTGAACAATATTCATTCGTAAACTCTACTGCATATGTGATCCTTCTTCATATCACTTCGGAGAGATAGCATGAATGACATTCAGGTGTAAAATGTCACGCTGATTCCAAATCTCGTCTCCGTTTTCCAATCCGAGGATTCGTTCACCCATTAGAGCCATTTTCATAAAAATTCTAACTCTGTCGTTTTTTGGTGATGAGCACTCTCACACCTCAACGCACGAACGTAGAGACACGCCGTTTTTCCACTGAATTTGTCTCACTCTTAGTTTTCAAACGAGCTATTGCACGACTTTCTACGATCTCTAGAACCAAAGTTGGAAGCAACGCTGCCGAGGGGGGGGGGTCAGAACTTGTTCTCCGATTTCGCTGGAAATCACCATACCGATGCAGAATTTGACGCTGAATCCGAATCTGCCCTCCGTTTTCCAATCCGAGACCTCCTTCATGCCGAAAAACGGCCTTTCTCATCCCAAAACGTCCAAAACCCACCTTTTCTAACTCCGACGGTTTTCAGAGATTCCTGCCATTTTCAACAGGAAAACCTGGACATAGGAGGCTTTCCACTGCATTTTTCTCACTCTTAGCTTTCAAATGAGCCATTGCACGACTTTCTACGATCTCTAGAACCAAAGTTGGAAGTCTGACAGGAGGGGGACGTCCTCAAAATTTGTTCTCTCCGATTTCGCTGGAAACAACCTTCCTAACCCAAAATTTCACGTAGACTCCGAATCTGCCCTCCGTTTTTCCATCCGAGACCTCCTTCATGCCGAAAAACGACCTTTCTCATCCCAAAACGACCAAAACCCGACTTTTCTAACTCCGTCATTCCTAGATTCCTACCCTTGCCTCACAGCAGAACTCCTCCTTCCTTCCTTCCAGAGGGGGGGAGGGAACGATTTCCTCCTCACGGACCCATTCCTCCCAACACATCCTTGGCCACCTCCCTCCTTCCTTCCAGGGGGGGCTGAGTCAGCATGATGACTCATCGTTGCACATTTTGGCCTTGATTTTGGCACGGGCTTACTGCTAGTGATGTATACCGATCTTTCCGGTTCAACGTTGCTCACAGTTGCCGATTCTCATGCACTGAATGAAATTGAATTTATTATTGACACGGGTAGCCCTCATTCATTTATTTCGATCGAGAACACCTTTTGTTTCAAGGAGAAGATTTGTCCAGCAACCAGAAGTTGTCGAGGCATTAGTAGTAAGGAAGTGACAAACACCAGATAGCGCAAGATGGCCGCCATTGCTGACGTCCCCCCCCTCTGGAACGGCAGAGTGTCGTGGTCGGCCGCCGTGGTGCTTCGGGTCTGAGTCCCCCCCCCTGGAACGACAGAGGTTGTAGTCTGTCGTGGTGTGCCGACCAGGTGGGTTCACAAACTGTTCGCTGACGTCCCCCCCCCCTCTGGAACGATAGAGTGTCGTGGTGGACTTGGGCGACCGCCAGGATTAGTCTTGAGGCTATAGTGTGTGATGTTTTTCGTGCAATCTGCTGAATGTTGGGTTGTAAAATGGGTTGTTTCGAGTGGAAGGAGTGGTCGGATGAGAAAACGGAGGTCGGATTCGTATTCAGCGTGAAATTCTGCATCGGTATGGTGAGTTTCAAGGCAATCGGTGAGAAAAAATTTTCAACATTTTTCGAAAAACGACAGAGTTAGAATTTGGGACGTTTTGGTGTGTAGCGTCAAAACGAAGCATTGGATGAGAAAACGGAGGTCAGATTCGGATTCAGCGTGAAATTCTGCATCGCTATGGTGAGTTTCAAGTCAATCGGAGAGAAAAAATTTTCGGCTGACGTCCCCCCCGTCTGGACAGCCTGCTTCGATTTTGGCTTCCAGTGGACGGATTTTGTCGTGCGATAGCTCGTTTGAAAGCTACGAGTGAGACAAATTCAGTGAAAGAATCGGCTTGTTCCTATCTGTCTTCGTTCAAAAGTTAGAGCGGTTACAAGATTTTAGGTCGGAGCTCGCTCACCTGAAAAAATCCTAAGTGTCAGAGTGACTTTGTATGGGTAAAATTTTGAAAATTTTCCAAAGTGTGGAATTTCGACCTGGGACCGTCACCAAAACATTTTTTATCAAATTTTGAAATTTCACTGACGTCCCCCCCCCCTCTGGACAGCTTGCTTCGATTTTGGCTTCCAGTGGACGGATTTTGTCGTGCGATAGCTCGTTTGAAAGCTAAGAGTGAGACAAATTCAGTGAAAGAATCGGCTTGTTCCTATCTGTCTTCGTTCAAAAGTTAGAGCGGTTACAAGATTTTAGGTCGGAGCTCGCTCACCTGAAAAAATCCTAAGTGTCAGAGTGACTTTGTATGGGTAAAATTTTGAAAATTTTCCAAAGTGTGGAATTTCGACCTGGGACCGTCACCAAAACATTTTTTATCAAATTTTGAAATTTCACTGACGTCCCCCCCCTCTGGACAGCTTGCTTCGATTTTGGCTTCCAGTGGACGGATTTTGTCGTGCGATAGCTCGTTTGAAAGCTAAGAGTATGACAAATTCAGTGAAAGAATCGGCTTGTTCCTATCTGTCTTCGTTTAGATGTGAGACGCCATTTAAGATTTTGGGACATTGTCGAAAAACGACAGAGTTAGAATTTGGGACGTTTTGGGCTGTAGCACCAAAACGAAGCATCGGATGGGTAAACGGAGGCCAGATTTGGAATCAGCTTGATGTTATTGTCCAATGAGGATCATCATCCAATGAGAATCAAGCATTTCTTTATAAATAGCGAGCCTTCCACAGTGAGAATCATTCCATCGTTGAATCACACGAGTGACGGACGCACATTTTCTCTCTCTCTAGTTCCCTGTTCTATTATCCATCTAAAATGGTAAGTCGCTACTTCCCTCCCTCTCCTCCCTTGAACGTAAACTTAATACAATCTTTTTTCATTTTCAGGCATCTACTCCATCTGCTGCACTAGTAGGACAAAATGGCGGTCAAACGTTACAAGGTTCGCTACGGTCAGATCATCTACAACTGAGGCCAGTGGAAGAAACATCCAAGGTACATAATCCTACACCGCTACAGCGTAAATTTAAACAAGCCTTGCGTTATGATGATCATAGCGTAGTACTCCAAACGGGAATGCTCCCTTCCACGGATGTCAAGATAATGCACAATCAGTATGGGGACTACATACTGATCCCCGTGAGTCCGTACATTTGCCACCAACTTGATATTATTGAGGAGTACGTGACATTAAATATGGACATTCCTACTCCTCTTGCTCAAGAGTGGAAGGCGAGAGATGACAAGGATACTCCCTATAGAAAGATTTGGGATGGTAATCACATTTGCCTACCGGTATCACATTGGTGTACTTACTATAAGAAGGATGGAGATCATTCAATACCCATCAGATGTGATGAGCTCGGAGAAGGTACTTGGGATATCCTTTTCAAAGTGAATGGGCTATATTATGGTCGACACAAGGATAATAAAATAGCCTCTCTCTCCATGCATATGGAATCCATCCTATATATTCCAAAACCACCCAACGTGGACGACATAATTGATCAAATCCTTAACAGCAGTGGTACGAAGCGCAAGTCGGAGAAGAATGCTACATCAAAACGCAAATCAAAGAAGGAGAATTACTAGTCCTTTCCTAACTCTACCCTATGACAATTTGCTTATGTGCTTTGAGTGTCGTAGACGTGGTCTTATTAGATACATTTTACTTCTTCGTTGCCATCATATCATTTGTGTATTTTGTCGTGAAAAGGTGAAAAGCATCGATGTAATTCTTCATTTTGTAATATGTTATAGAACGTTTCCTTAGATGTGTAAATTTCCGTTTTAGGCTTCTATCATCATTTTTATGGATTGTGAGGGTGAACCTGTACAGGAGCTCAGTGCTATTGCTATGAACAATTGGACATATCAGATTGTTAGTGTCTATCATCAACATGCCAACTGCGATCCCAATGTTGATCAATGGGCGAGAAAACACATTCATGGACTTAATCTGAAATATTTGCAAGACTATGGCTTTTCTTGTGAAAGTGCTCTTCTTATTGACTTTAAACGATGGTTAGCTGCTTTCAATGTTATACGCATCTTTTGTAATAATCCTGGTAAGGAGAGGAAAGTATTTCCCAATCTAATCATTGATGATATTTTGCTCCCGCCTTGGGATAGTAGAGTGAATCAACATTATCATGAAGTCACGAAACGTTTTAAGGATTTGTGTGTTCCTATTTTGTCTGTTCGTTGTAGTAGCTACGTTCATAACCAATGCTTCTTTCCTCCTTACCTCAACACTGCCAAAGTCCTGTATGGTTATCATTGCTCGCTGTATGATAGTTATCAGCTGTATCTATTTTATCTCTTTCAAACCATTGATTTATAATGCATGCTTGTTACCGTTATTCAATAAATGTTACTATGAGAAGAGTTGTTGTTTTCATGCAATGGATGGGTTAGATAAAGGGCGATCATGTCTTTCTCAAACGACTGCGGAACATTACGTTTTCATAGGCAAAGTTTAAAAGGAGCTGTTGAAGATTATGTGATAAAATTTCATAAAGATGAGACCGACATCGAAGCAGTGGTCGATGATGCTAGCACTCTATTTCTAGAATTAATGAATACATTCTCTGATAGCATTATCATGGCGCGATTAGTTGCGAAAATTAAGTTTAGTCATTTTGGAAAGGAAGAGGTGGAAAGTCGCTCTTTCCATTTTGCTTCTTACACAATGGAAGTGGTAGATCACCACCAAGAATTTTTTAAAAGACATATGATAAAAATTGCTGAACGTCTTAACGCATTTAACCATCATGGTAGCAGTCTAGTGATTGAAGCGATTTCAGATATTCACATTCAACTTTCCATAAAGAAAAATTGAAAATGCAGTGGTACTTGATTGTAGCACAACTGGTTTTCGAGCTATGTCTGCTCACTCTCGAAGTATATTCCTTCTGTACATGCGTCTATTATTTAGAAAAGGCTAGCAAATTCATATCTTCAAAAAGACTTGCTATAGACATCAGTAACGGTGAAACTATGTGTTGCGATGTATGTAAGCGAAAGGATGGAAATGAAAAGCGCATCTTCAAGAGATGTAAGCATGCTTTTTGTCAACGCTGTTTCATACGTAATTGCATTCAACTTTGCCAATGTAACCACTGTGATATTGCTCATTTCAAGTGTCACTTATGTCGCAATAGTTAGTACCTATGCAAATGTGGTAAAGATAGGTTTTAGCAAAGACTAACACGGAAAATGGCGAAACGTAAAATGACGAAACGTAAAAGTCAAAAGTTTTCTTCAGCCATTCAAGCTCTCCGACGAATGAAAGCAAATCAGCGATACAATGCTATACGACATGCTAACGATAAATTCATTTGTGAAATTATTTCTCATGTGAGGAAGTTGAGGACGAAGAAATTAGCGCCAAAACAACGAAAGTTACTTAAGCGATATGCTACGAAATTGCGTTTCATCTCCAATCCTAAAGTCACCCTTCAAAGAAAGAGGAAAACTCTAACACAAAAGGGCGGTTTCCTTTCAGCAATACTTCCAATGATAGCTCCTGCCGTGGGCAACCTATTGGGTAATATCTTTGGCTCTAAGCGTTAATTATGCAAATGTTGAATCTCAAAGTAATAAAATGGATTTCAGACTTCAATGTGATAAAGTTCTGACTGTATCAGGTCCATCTCATGCAGGTAAAACTGTTTTCACGCTGAATTTATTGGATAAAAGAAGGGAGTTGTTTAAGGAACCTATCAATCGAGTGATTTGGTGTTATGGTATTTATCAACCGTCGCTGTTTCAGGAATTGCAAAGTCGCAACTTTATTCGACATGAAGGAATTATTCCAGTGGATAAACTTCAGTCTAATGATGTTGTTGTATTGGATGATTTATTAAAAGAAAGTAAGAATTCAAAAGATGTTACAGATATGTTCACTCGCGCAGCACACCATAAAAGGTGCTTTATCATCTATATCACACAAAATTTGTTTCCTGATGGAAAAGAAGCTCGTACACGAAACCTGAATACACACTATTATGCTATTTTCAAGAATCCGCGAGATAAAAGTCAATTTGAAATTTTAGCGCGACAAGTTGCACCCAGAGGATCAAAAGCCTTAATTGAAATTTTTCAAGCAGCTACTGAAAAACCATACGGTTACTTATTCATTGACTTTACGCAAGAGTGTCCGGAAGAATTTAGATTTCGAAGTGATATTTTGAAAACTCCCATGATTATCTACAAACTATGAGTTCTTATTCTCGCATGATTGTTATTCCTCAGGATGAATATGTACAATTGACTGCCATGCAGCAAGTAAAGCAACCTCTTGCAAATCAAATGTATAGGAAAGAAATAGATTATCAGCAAAATGTTCACATCAAAGATCAACATCGTGCTGTATTATTACAATCGGAAACTGTTGAGCAATTGAAAAACTTGAAGAATAAGATGCGTGACTCTGTATCGACTGCTACACCTTTAGCATCTCGCGCACATGCCATATCTCTTTTCAACAGTATTGAACCCCATCTCAATGTAAATGATAGAGAAGAAATCATTACAGATGAAAATAAAGTGATTGATGCTTCACGTTATGAAGACTTGATTCAGTATGCGACACGTAGAAAGCGCCGTCAGGGCTATGTTCCACCTGGTTGGTCATACTTTCTTAAACTATTGAAAAAGCATAATGTGCCAAAATTTGCTTTAAATAATGAGACATTGAAAGAACTTGATTCAACAGTGGCTACTACTCCAATGCTTCAGGCGATGAAAATGCCAACAAATTGGTTTAAGACGTCACCTGCTACATCCCCTCCCACACTCACTAAGCAAACAAGAGGAAGAACTCGACGTAGATCTACATCGCCACTAAAACTGGTAAAAGGAAACGTTAAAACAGCTCCTCCTAGGAAATACATGTTCTCAGACTATTAATATGAAGCAGATGTGTTGCTTGCCATGTAATGAGCCGCCAGAGGTGAATGTCGTTGTCACTTGCACTTGCTGCGCCAGCTCTCATAATGAAACCCCTAAGCAATGTGAACACGATCGCAAAACCGCTAAAGCTAAATGCTGCAGTTGTTGTAAATGTAGAAAGGCAAGAAAACAAAAGATGAGAAGGAGGAAAAAGAGTCAGTCGTCATCGACTGAACGTTTGAAGTCAATCTATTATGATGTAAAACATCCGGCAGGATTTGCATCTATCAAGAAATTATCAAAAGCGAGTGGTCTTCCACAATCACAAGTGAAACGATGGTTAAAGGGTCAGGCTACCTATACACTCCACAAACAAGCGAAAAAGAAGTACCGCACCCGCCATTATATTGTTCATGACATCGATGAACAGTGGCAAGCAGATTTGTGTGATGTTGCCTCCATTTCAAAACATAACTCGGGCAATAATTTTACTTTAACCGTCATTGATATTTTCTCGCGTTATGCGTGGGCTCAACCTTTAAAAACTAAAGAAGGGAAAGGAGTAGCAAAAGCATTCCAAACAATTTTTCGAGAAGGTCGCATTCCAAAAAGAATTCAGAGTGATCAAGGAAAAGAGTTTGAAAATCAGCATGTGACAAGATTATTTGAGAGGCATGACATTGAGTTGTTTAGTGTAAAGAGCGCTTATAAAGCTGCAGTCGTTGAACGTTTTAATCGCACATTAAAAAATCGCTTGTGGCGACATTTTACTGCCAACTTGACACAAAATTGGACAAAGGTTCTACAAGATACACTCCATGCCTACAATCACTCTATCCATCGTTCTATTGGACTCAGACCAGTAGATGTAAATGCTGACAATGTAGATAAAGTGCGCGAATCATTCCAACGTAAACGCACTCATGTGAAAAGTGATGTGAAAATTGGCGATAAAGTTCGTATCTCAAAAGTGAAAAGTGTTTTTGCTAAAGGGTACCTCCCGAATTGGACAGAGGAGGTATTTACAGTATCAAGGATTAATCAAAAAGACTCTCCGACCACCTACAAGTTGAAAGATTACGATAATGAAGAAATTGAGGGTAGCTTTTACCGCGATGAGATTGAGGTAGTCACTGAAAGTGAAACATATTTTGTAGAGAAAATCATTCGATGTAAAAAACGGCAAGGTGAAGAATGGTGTCTTGTTAAATGGACTGGTTATCCTTCAAGTATGAACTCTTGGATGCGTCGTGCCGACATCTTTCATCTAAGTGATCGACAGTGATTCATGCAAAGTTGTAACTAACAATGTTTAGGGTTTGAGCTATGAATCCAACTGCCTCATTTTATTCACGACCCTCCTATGTAAGTGGTGGAGGACAAATTTACATCGGTGCACGCCGCCAACGTGGAGGTAGCATACTTGGTGCACTGAAATCTGTTGTAGCACCTCTCATATCCAATGTCGGTAGATCTTTAAAACGAAATGTTTTAAGTAATGCCGTTG
>CAJQUW010008895.1:410000-431566 GCA_907163375.1 Prostheceraeus crozeri
AGGTCAAATCAATTTGATACAGAATGGTCCGTATCTTTATACAGAAAGTGTGTAGAGCCTTTAGGTGGTATCTTACATGAAACAAGAGTGTTGATGCCTCGCATTATTACTTCGGTTAAATTGGTTGTAGATTATTTAAATGAAGTGATTAATGACCAACATATTTCATTTTCTGAAAAAGAAGGTACTTTGTCTCTCACTATAAGTGGAAAAGGTATTGAACTAATTATGGATAAAACTCTAATGGACATTTTGGGTTTTGATCAAAATATCTTTAAAAGTGGTACTGTAACCAAAGCTAGCGCAGACATGTCGCTATCGCGTCGTATTAACTATTTTCAGATATATTCCAATATTGGTGAAGATGTACGTGTGGGAGATGTTGAAGCTCCATTGCTAGCAATGATACCATACCAGCCAAAAAGCTGCAGTATTTTATCTGAGCATACTTTCAAGAAAGTGCATTATACAAAGCTGAAATCAAACTACATCCCACAAATTGATATTGCCATTTATGACGATGCTGGTGCGTTGATTCCTTTTCATAAAGATGCTGTGACAAGTATCACACTCCATTTCCGAATGAAGAGTTAATGCAAACGTATGCTAATATATTTTTCCAATGTGAATAATATGGAAAGTGAAAATAAGGACTCGTTTCTAATCTACTTGCCCAGTAATGCTTCTATGAATAAATTTCCCAAAAATAAACCATCAGACTATCGAGTAGAATTAAATCGGCCACTGCATTTAGAAGGTGAATGGGAGGTTGGCGTTTCTAGTATTTGCTATGATAGCAATATTCAGAATGTGAATGATTTGGAAGAAATGATATTGACTCCTCGCACCCATGATGGAATAACGATGAATAATGCATTTCAGTTCCCATACAATTTAACATCAGATGGAAAGTGGAACTATGAATGGATTCAGATAAAATCAGATTCTTATGAACCATTTGGGAATGAGAAAATTATTAAGGCATTCAACAGTGGTAATACTTCCATCATGAAGAATAAAAATCAGAAAGCTTATGAGTTTACTATCTATCATTGGAGTGGGAGACAGTTCCTCCGCTTTCATTCTTTTACTAAAGGTCTTACGCTGAGGTTGGATAATGAATTCTATCCACATCTTGGTTTTGGTCATGGACTACATCTAACATCAATTGCTACTGCAAATGTTAAAAAAGTTTATTCAAATCGAATCAACAAATTTCATTATAGATTTAAAATATTTGATGAAGATGTTGTAGAATGCGAAGAACGCATCATTTTGAAAAAGCGTGGTGTTCAACCTTTATCACTTATTGAGTTAGTAAAACGATGGAATGAGACTGTGGGTAAGAAGTATGGAGAGAAAATTATGGCGAACAAAAATAAGTTGGTTATTCAGAAATATAATGACAAACTTACAGTTTATTTCTCTCCAACCTTGCGTCATTTTGTAAGACATTATACACCTATTATTGGAAGCGGTGTGGTGTATGCTTCTCATGAATATCACACTAAAGCTGATTCAGTTAATGATGAATGGTGGGTGGACATCTATGGCGATCGCATCAAGAAAATTTACCAGTCTTATGAAGAATCTAAAGTTGCTATCAATATAATGCCGCGTCTATATCATACAGTTGAAAGCTTCATTCATGTAGTAAATCCTTATATACAACAGAAGTTGAAGCATGTGATGAAAAGTAAATATGATGTAAAGACACACCACATTTCGTTTTCAATTGAAAATCAACGCGTTGTTCTGAGACTGGGTGATGACATTCAATGTCAATTGAGTAAAAATTTGAAAAAACTCTTTGGTTTTTCAATGCTACAAACTGTGTTTGCTGCTGCGCATACGATTGGTATAGAAACACCAATGACACTTGATAAACATGAACAGCACCTTTACATTCAAAGTGATTTGGTTCTATCCTATTCCTGTTTGTGAATATAGATTACATTTGACGTGATTTCATTCATGATAAAGACGCTCTTATGGAATATGTCGAGAAGATTGTTGAATCTATTTTCGTCTGCCCGTCGTCAAACATACTTATACCTCTATTCAAACAAAATTACCAGGTTTACAAGAGTGCATCCATATGAAGTTACAATCCCCTCGAAACGTTAGGTGTTTCGGAAAACAAAGTGAAGTCTTTATACAACATTTATTGAAATAAGTACTGAATGTGAAGGCCATAGACATTTATACAACAACCACTGGAAAGTATATAACATGAGCGCACTTCAATAAACAATTCGATAGACAAAAAGTCTTTTTACTTCCGTGAAGGTGGAAATATACAGTGTATAGGAATAATTGCTTTTTCAGTGGAAAATCATCACATGGAATGTACTAGATTTGGACGACATATACACAAAAAGGAAAAAACATTCTCATGCAACATAAAACAACAATGTTTATCTACAGAAATCAACATCAAAATACTAATTAAGGATGAGTATCTAAGACGTCTCCTGAAGTGGTATTGTATTTAATTCTTTTGGGGGGTGTGGATGTTTGTGTCCGTATGTCCATGGGGAAGAGCTATTTAGTTTCCTAACCACACCTCTATCCTCCCCTGCTGATAGTGCGCCCGTTTCCTAAAAATATAGTTTGATCTTCATGCGACGTAGAGGTCTATTTAAGATTGTCATATTTGACCCAACGTTTCTTTTTATTCTATACGCTTTCCTGAAATTTTTATGTTTCATTTTAGAGACCACAATATCTAGTTATGCCTTTAGACACGCTTAATACTAATCGTCAATATCCTTGTAATTTCATACTGTAACATTTTTGGAGGACGGAGGAAATCATTTCATCTTTTTCCTTCCCCTCTAGTCTCATCCTTAAGCAGCCAATTTATCCCCTTATTTTTGATGAGTAAGTGGTGATTCAGTAGGATAATTTGAGGTATCAATATTACTTTCTAAAGATTTGCCTACTTCATTAAATTTTAATCTTTTTAGTCTAATAACCTAGATGAAACTATTCTGTATCACCGACCCAACAAACGGAACACCCTTTACAGAAACATTGTTTTAAGTATTTTTTAAAAAGTTGTACATTTCGACTTATAGTAGAGAGTAATCTAATGTACAAGCTTGACCAATATACTGGGCTTGCACAACTCAACTTCAATTTTTCTGTTTTAACAGACCTAACAAGGTCCTCATCGATAATGTCCTATCGATGAATAAGTGATGAGACCATTTTCTTAAATTATGTAACATCATTGGACTATTATAGTGTTACACGTTTTCCTAACATCCTCCCATCAGTCTTACCCAGAGACTTATGAATTCTTAATACTAGAATAATCGTTTTTGCGTTAAAAGTAGTTGTTGGCTATCACGTTTCGGATGTTGCGATCAAGATTGTTTAGAAGCTTTCCTGTCCAAATTTATTATGGCGTGACCTCTTTTTATAATATGTGGCCCATTGCTAAATAAAATTTTTAAGATCGAAAGGAACTAGATAGTGGTTCCTGATGCATAATGTGGTAGTAAAAGTTTGCGGGCAAAAAGCCAGCAAAAAAAAAAAAAGGCTTTTATAGTCGCTGACCGCATGATTCTAAAGCTTGTATGAAGATTTGTTGTCATAAAGGGCGGAAAACCAATATCTGTGTCACAGTTTCACCTGATTCGGGTGCGAGTGGAAAATCTACGGTTTTATGTTTAATATTATTTGGATAGATTAGATCTATCTCAAAATAATATCCCCAATCACCTTCATCTGGGATTGCTAGTATGTTAGAAGGGTTGGAGAAATGCTGAATTTCACTATCATCTAACCAGCTAAACTCAGAGTGAGGGAGTGGTTTGGATAGTGAACTACCATATAAATTATTTTGGTCATAATACTTAAGATGAGTCTGATCATTACCTACTGTTTCAGATTTTAACCTATGTTTATTTACAAATGTGAGACCACCGCGAATTCCTCGCTCAAATAAATTATACATCTCTGGATCTTGTAAGAGATGAATGGTCTCACCAGTCATTTTAAAAGCAGACTTAAATGACAGGGATGCTTGGGGGGGGGGCAGCTCGGGTTTCCTGTAAGGGCGTCTGTTCATGGGGTTTCGTACGCTGAAGTGGGGGTCTGTGGGCGATCGCTCGGGCTGCCAGGGTTCCGGCGTGGCTGGCATTCATAGGTGGGTCTGGGGGAGCATGGGGGGAGGCTTTGGGGGGGGGCGGGGTGGTCTGCTGGAGGGCGGGAGGGGGGTATGGTTCGGCAGTGGCGTGAATGGCACCTTTGGGTGTAAGGGGGCGGGGCGCGGTTGGTGGCTGTTGTGGTGTAGGGTTGGGTACTGTGTTGCACTTTGGTGGCAGGGTGGCATTGCTTTTTTTGGGGGGGGGGGGGGGGTTGGTAGCGTGGTGGTTGTGATTCGGATTGTGGGTTGCGGCCTGTTGTGATGGGAGGTTGAGGACTTCTAGGGGGTTGGTTGTGTGCAGTGTGCTTTGCTCGCGGCGCTGGGTGGTGGGGGGTGGCCGGGAGGGCTCTTTTGGGTTTTGGGGGGGGTGCTCGGCGGGGGCCTTGGGGTCTGCGGGGAGGCCAAGTGGCGTAGGGCCTTTGGGGGCGGGAGGGTGCGGGGGGGCATTTCTTTTTTTAATGCGGTTGTGGGTTCGTGCTTCTTTGGCGGTACTGCCCGTGGTTGGGCGGGGGTCGTTTAGCTCTGGCAGTCGGGCTGTTTGGGTGGCTATGGGGGTTGTGTTTGGGGGGGCTGCGGGACTGAAGTGGTCGGTGGGGGGGGGGGGGTGGGGGAGCGGGTGTGTGCGCGGCGTGCCGCTGACAAGGGTGCGTCCCGAGAGGGAGTGGGCGGAGGGGGACCGGCGTAAGGGGTGTCACGGGGGGGGCCGGAGCGCTGAGGTCGGTAGGCATAGGAGGGGCTGGGCGCGGGCTACGGGTTGGTCCGCGGGGCTGGTCGGGGGGGTTTGGTCTGGCTGATAACTCGTTGGGGGGCTTGTGGTTGGGCTGTTGTGGTGTGTGGGGGGGGGGTTGATGGCTGGTTGTGAGGTGTCGTTGGGGCAGTTGAGGTTTGTGGTAGGCAGGGCGTGTGTGTGTAATGGCTCTGTTACGGGGGGGGGATCCTTGGATGGGGTGGGTGCAGGTGGATATTGGGGGGTTGTTGTGCGCGCTGCGGCGGGGGGGGGGGGGTCCCTTGCATTTATGTGGTGGGGGGGGGGATTTGTTGGTGGCTTTAATGGGGGGGTTAGGGGCAAAGTTGTTGGAGGTGTGTATGGGGAAGGGGGGGGGGTGGGTGGGAGTGTGGTTGTTGTGGGCAGTTTGGGTTTTTGTGGCAGACTGTGTGGCTGTATCTTTGGGCTGGTAGGTTGTTGGTGGGTGCCGGGGGCTGAGGGTGGGGGTGGTGGTGGGGGATGGCGAGGGGTGTGGGCGGGTGGGGGTGTGTCTTGTGGGGCTGCGGGGGGGTGCCCGGAGGGGCCGGGGTGCGGGTGGGGTCACGGGGGGCGCTGGGGGGTGTGCTGCGCTTGGGGGCCAAATGGTTTGGATTTATGGGTGGTGTCGGCATTTGGGGCCATGCGTGTCGGGTGGCCAGACAGGGGGGGCGGTTGTGGGGGTCAGGGGGGAGGGGTGGGTGGCGTGGGATTTGCGGGGCTGTGTTGGGGCTAGCAGCCGTATGGGATGTCGTTGGTGGTGTCGGTGGGCGGCAGGTGGAGTTGATGGGGTGGCTGGGGGGTTGGGTGAGTCTTGGGGTGTTGTGGCTTGTAGGCATTCTTGGTGCAGGGCAGTTGTGGTTTTGTTTGGGGGCAGTTTAGGGTTGTGTGCCTGTTATCGTGGGGCTGGTGTCGTGCCACCGCCTCCTTGCGTTCGTGAGCGTGCAGGGGTGAGGTTCGTCGGGTGGGGGGCGACGTGGTTCGTCGGGTTGTGTCTTGGCAGTGTGTGGGGGGCGTGGCTTGGGGGCGGGTGGCACCTTCGAGGTGACTGGTCACAGGGGCAGTACTAGGTTGGTTGGTGTTTCGTGGGTGTTTGGAGATCGTGGCTGTCGTTCGGACGGGGCGGGGTCGAGGGGGCGCGGGGGGTGGACCGGGGTGCTTTTTGGATGGTTGGATCAGTTTAGAATGATGTTAGGGCTGGGGTGGGGCTGGCACAACATGGGGGGGGTGAGTGCGTGCGGGGTTGTTGTTGGTTTCATCTTTGTTTGGTTAATGTGGTGACCTTGGCGTCGGCAGATCTTGGCATGTGTTCGGGGTGTGGCTTGTGGCAAGGGTTGGCTTGGCCATTGCGGGGGGAGGCCGTTTAGCGCTTTTCGTTTTCTGTTGGTTGTATGGGTTAGTTTTGGCAGTGTGGCAGGTCTGGCAGTTTTATTTAGTGGTGGCGTTGGCTGGCAGCTGGGCTTGGCAGTGTCGGGTGTTGATTGGTCTTTTGGTCTGGTTTCGTGGGTATTGCGTGTCGTGGGTTGTCCGGTTGGGCAGTGGTTGGGGTGTTGCGTGGTTGTTGCGGTGGTGGCGGGGGCGCGGGGCGAAGGCGGGGTCAGGGCGGGTCCGGGCACTGTCAGGGGGGTGCGACGGCGGATCCCCGGTGCGCGGTAGGCCGGGTCTGACTGGAGGGAGGGATGAGGGGGGCACTGGGGGGGCATGTGCGGTGTCCGCTGGGGGTTGTGGGGGGGGGTGTGGGGCTGGGGGGTGGGCTGTGGTGGGTTGTGGGACGGGGGTTCCGGCGTGGGGGGGGTACCGGGAGCAGCGCTCTGCTGTGGACAGCCGGGTGGGGGAAGGGTGATTCGGGCTGTTGGGGGTGGAGCCATGGGGGGGGTTGGGGGGCGGTTGCGGGGGAGCGGGGGCGGGGATGCTGTGGGGGGTGAATGGGGTACGCACGTAGGGTGCCTTGGTGGTTAGGTTTATGGGAGTCCGTGGGTTTGGGTGGGTTCCGGTTCTGTGCGCGTATTTGTGATGGGTGTTGTGTGTACGGGGCAGGCATCTGCTTGGGTTGATTGGGTCTGTTTCCGGTGTGGTGGCAGTGCGGGATGAGGAGTGCTTGGGTAGGGAGGGGGGGCCGTCGCGTTGGGGTGGGGGGGCGCGGCGCGTTGGGGCGTGGCCGGTGGTGGGTGGGGGGCATGTCAGGGGGGGGGGGGTGAGGGTGGATGGCTGGTTGGCACTGACCTGCGTGCGTGCTGGTCCTGCTTTGGCCGTATTGAGGTGGAGTGGAGTGGGTTGCTTGGCGGCTTAGGCGAGAGGGGGAGGGCGTCGCGGCGATAGGAGGTGCACAGGGGGCTTGGGTGGGGGGGGGTTGTGGGGCCGTGGTCGGTCGGCGGGGTAGGGGGGGTGGGGGGGCTGGTAGGGTGGGTTGGGAGGGGGCAGGGGGGCGTGGGCCGTGGGTGGGTCGGGCGGGGAAGGGGGGCGGCGCGGGGAGGGGGGAACGGCGGGGGGATGTGTGGGCGACGCGGTGGCCTGCGGTGGGGCCGGGGGTGCTCGGGCGAGGTCTGGGGGAGCGGGCGGGATGGGGGCGGCTGACGTGGGGACAGTGTGGTAGGCGCGTACTGGGTCGGGGGCCGGTAGGCGTGCGCGGGGGGGAGAGTTGGGTAGTTGGGTGTGGGGAGGCTTGGGGGTGCTGTGGTGGTGTACCTGTGTTGCGTGTCTTCGCGGGGGTGGCGGTGTGGTGCCGTGGGCAGCTTGGCAGATGGTGGGACATGGCTGGAGGGGTAGGATGTTTCGGACCTTGCGCGGCTGGTAGGCAGGGGTGGCAGGTTGTTCTTTGATGGCAGACTGGCTCGGGTTTCGTGGGAGTTTGTTGGCAGGTATCGTGTGGCCTCCTAGGGGGTGGGTTAGGGGGGGCGGTCTTGTGGGTGACGAGAGTGGCGCGGTGGGAAGGGGCGGGTGTGGGGGTCGGGTGTTGGTGGGTGTGTGTGTAGGAGGCAGTCGTGTTCTGGGCTGATGTATTGTTGGGGTTGGCTTAGTTTTGGTGGGGCGGGCGTGTTTGTCTGGTGTGGTTGGTTTTGGTGGCAGGGTTCGGCCAGGGGGGGGGATTGGTGGTGGGCGATAGGGGGGGGGGGGGCTGTTGAGGGTGGGGTGGTCGTGGGTGTTGGGTCTGGGTGTTTTTGGTGCCGTCGGGATTGATTCCCCCTTTGTTGGTTGGAAGAATATTTTGCGTTTTTTTTCTTGGGGGGGCGGTGGTGTCATTAATTGTTCTGTTGGACTTGTGTGTGTTGTGGCAGAGGGGGCAGGGTGGGGTTGTGTTTGTTTCGTGTGGTGGGGTGGGCAGTTGGTTCTGGGTTTAAGGGGATTGTGCCTGGGTGAGGGTTGGCTGACTAGGTTGGGGGAGCAGGGACGGGGGTGGGCCTGGGGGGGGTGGGGGCGGTGGGGGCGGGTATCGGGGCTTTTGTGGGGTGGGCTTGTGTTTTGTTTGTGTGTGTTAGGCAGTGAGGTGTGTGTTGTGGGGGCATTCTGTTCATGGGGCGTGTTGATGGTGGGTGATGTGTTAGTTGTTTGTTGTGTCGGGTGGTTAGTTCGCTGGCAGCTCAGATATGTGGTAGGTGGTGGCAGTTGGGTTGTTATGTTGTAGTAATTGTGTTGTGTGTGTGGGGGTTGTTATCTGGTGTGGGTTTGTATTGTGTTGTTGGTTGGCTGTGATGTTGATGTTGTAGTGGTTGTTTGCATTGGTTGTTTCCGTGTGGCCTGGTGATGTCTTCTGTTGTATTTTTTTCGGTTTGGTGGCTTTGTGTTAGTTGTGTGTGTTGTTGGGGGGTTGTTTTCTTGGGTGGCATGTTTAATGAGTGGCGTGGTTTGGCATGGTCTCGGCTATTTTTTTTTATTTTGTGCGCTTTGGTTGTGGTGCTGGGGTGGTTCGGTGGCACTGTGGTGCTGTTATGGGGCGTTGGGTGTTTTTGGCTTTGTTGCGGTTTTGGTAATTGTTTGTTCTTCTTGGGTGTTGGCGGTTATTTTTGTTGGCAGTTATGGGTTGCGGTTGGTATTGGCAGACTACTTTTTTGCATGGTGGTGCTGGCTGTGTTGGGATTTTCTGGTCTTGTTGTTGGTTGGTTTGTCGGCTGGTGCTTTGGCATTGGGGTGTTGTTGGCTTTTGTTGCTTTTGTGGCTCATGTATGGGTGAGTGCGGTTCCTTGTATGTGGCATGGCTGTTATTGTCGTGTGGGAGCGACTGACAAAGTTTGTGGTGGTATTGGGCCCGGTGTTTGTATGCTGTTTAATTTGTGTTGTGGCAGATTAGGTCATGTTGTTGGATATTATTCTTGTTGGTTTGGGTTGTGTTTGTGTGTTTTGTTTAGGCATGTGTGTTGGCAGTTCTTGATTGGTGGTCGGTTGTTGTTTTGGCTCCAGTGGCAGAAATTGTGGCATTGTATGTTTGTCGTGGAGTTTTTGGTGTTTTGTTAGTGTTTGGTGGGGGTTGGCACCTTTGGTTTTGTTTGGTTTGGGCTGGAGTGTGGCTGTCGTACGTGGTTGCTAGGGGTCGCTGGTGTGGGGGCGTGTAAGGTGGCGGGGGGCAGGTTAGGTGGCCGTAAGGCGGGGGGTGGTTCTGGTTAGGTCTGCTCCGGGTTTGTGGTGTTCGGGCGGGGGGGTGTTGGGTGTGGGGGGGCAGCAGGTGGGGGGTTGTCGTTACGGCTGTTGGATTCGGGTGTGGCTGAGGGTTGGAGTGTGGCTCAGTCGATGGCGTTATTGGAGTGCGGGTGTGGCTTCGTTCCGGCTAATTGTTGCGCGTGGTTTTTATGCTGGGTGTTCGTTGTGGGTGTGGTTTAGTGGCTGGTTTCATTGGCTGTATGGGTTTTTCGCTGTTCGTGATTGTGGTTGTCGGGTGTGCTTGGGGGCAGGGTTGGGCAGAGTAGTGCGGGCAGATGGGGTTGCGTGAGGGTGGGGGGGGGTGGGGAGTTTTGGGCGTGGGGTGGTCTGTGGCCTTCGGTGGGTCTTTTGGGTGACAGTGCTGGGGGGCAGTTTTTGTTAGGTTTTGTTGTGTTTGTGGTGGCGTTGGTTTTTGCCGGGTAGTTTGTTGGCGGGCTGAATTTTTATTTTGGTGTGGGTTTGTTGGTGGTGTGTACGCGGGGTTCATGTTTGGTCAATGCTTTTTTTGGGCGTGGTTTCGTGGCAATGGTTTGACCGTGTAGAGGGCTTGCATTTTGTGGCTGGGGGGTGGCGGTAGGGGGGGTGGCATGGTGTGGGGAGCGGGTGCTGAAGGGGCTGGGGTGGCTTGAGGGTCGCGTGGGTGGTAGGGGGGGGGTGGGGGTGGCGGGCCGGGGGTGATCTTTTGTGGGTTGTGAGTTGGGGGGTTGGTGGGTGGGTGTGGTGTTGCGGGTGTGTGGTGTGCGTGTGGTGTTTGTAGGTGTGGTTTGTTGTGGTGTGTAGTGGGTTATTGGGTTTTTGGGTTCGTTTTGCGTTTTAGGCATTGTATTGTGTTGTTTTTTGGTGAGGTTTTGTCGGTGTTATGTGTGTTTGTGTCTGGTGGTTAGGTTTACTGTTGTGTGGGTGGAGTCGTGTTGTGGGTTGGCTGTTATTTTGTTTGGGTGCTGGGCGTGTGGGCGTGATTGTGATGGGTGTGGGGTTTATGTTGGTCGGGTTTGTGTTATTGTTGTTTGGGCCTGTTGCTGGTTTGTGTTTTGGTGTGGATTTTTGGTGAGTTGCTTGTGTGTATGGTTTTCATGTGTAGTTCGACGGGTTGTTTCTTGTTTGTGCATGTGTTGTTGGGAGTTGTTTCGGGGTATTGATGGGAGTAGGGAAGTGTTGGTTTTGAGTGACTGTTGTTGCTGGCTTCTTTTAGGGATACTGTTTTTCGGAGTTGCAGTTCGTGAATTTCGGTTTTCGGGTTGGTTTAGTATGGGTTGGAGTGGCGGCGGGTGGAGGGTGGGATTGTGGGGGTTCGTTGTTTTTTGGGTTATGTTGGCTTAGTTTGTTGGGTTGGTAATGTTTGTATTGCTGTGTCTTGGGTGGTTTGTTGTGTTTTGTGGCTTGTTTTGTTTTGTTTGTTGCGCTGGTGTTGGTGTTGTGTTTGTGTGTTTTTTTTGTATTTGTTTTGGATTTGTTTGTTTGGTGTTGTATGTATTTTATTGCGGATTGATTTGTGTGCTGAGGTCGTGTTATTGGATTTTTTATGTATGTTGGTTGTGTGTCGTTTTTTATGGTTATTTTTTGGTTGCGCTAGTAGCGTGTGTGGTATTTGTTTTTAGCTTGGTGGTTTGGGTTTGGGTGTTTTTGGTTTGGGAGTTTGGTGTTGGTGGTGGGGTGTTGGGTGTTGTTTTGTGTTCGGTTTGGATTTGTTGGTTTTTGTGTTGGGGTTCTTTGTGGTTAGTTTTTTGTTTTTATGGCAATTGGTTTTGAGTTTAATGATGATGGTTATGTGGCTTATTTCTTGTTTAAGTTTAGTTGGTTTTCTGTTGGTTATTTTTGTTGTGCTTTTTTTTGGTGGCAAGATAGTGGGCCAGTCCTTTGGTGTGGTCTTGTGGGTTGCTTTTGTTGTATTTGTAGTTGGGTGTTGTTCTTTTGTTTTTTTGTGTAGTTGTTGGCAGACACGTGGTGGGGGTTTGTGTGAGGGGGTGGAGGTTTCTCGGGGGTGGGGGGGCGGGGGCGGGTGGGGGGTTGTGTGCTGTTTTTTGTTCGTGGTGCTGGTTTGGTGTTGTATTTGTGTGTGTTGTTTGGTGGTGGAGTTTCTGTATTGTGTGGTGTTTCGCTTTAGTTGTGTGTTGGTTTAGTTGTGTATTTTTTGGTTTGGAATTTTTGGGGTTGGGCTTTTCGTGTGGGTGTTGGCAGACTGACAAAGTGGACGGGATCTAACTTATCTTCTTCTAATGCCACTCGTCGAAACTCCTGAAATACATCAGCCAGCAAAAATACATCTAACTTAAGGTAGGCAATCATATATTCACCAAATGTATGGCAGTCAAATTTTATCCATGCATCTTGTGCATGATCATAATCTTCAGTCTTACATTCTGCGCCGGTCAAATCATTTTTAAATTTATCTATGGGCGGAAGAGAAGTCTCGCCGAGTTTACTAATCGCATCAAAATATGCATATGGAAAGACTCCTTTCCGTATGATGACTTCATCGGTTAGATTTGGATATTGTTTCTTAAGATTTTGTGTTAGTGGAAGAGACTTTAGATTTTGCACGAGAGAGGCCAGTGATGCAGTCATAAATTGGTAGGAATCTAAAAATTTTATATCAAAATAGACCGTCTTATTTTCTTTAGTTTTATCGACAGGCACTTTTGCTGTCATGGCCATAAACTTTTCTCTCGTTTGAGCTATTACATCAAACTTCCACTCTTTCATTTGACCTAAACCTCCTTTTATTATCATATGGCTATCATAGCCCTTAAAATTATGGAAAATGACGGGTAATGTACGCCGCTTCATCCTCAGCGAAAAATTACATTTTGAACAGAGTGCGTTCTAAATTTACCAGTGAATTGTGATCATGGTCGCGCACTTTCTTAATCTTATCATCGTCAAAAATGTTTTCCCTACATTTCGGGGCAAACGTTGCAACTATCAAATTTTGCTTGATCATCTGCTGTCATATGCAATGTCTGCGATAGAGTTCACCAGCATACTTTGTTGAAATTGACACTGTTCGAGGAATTGTAGGAAATGGTAAATACAATCCGCACCTTGCCAGACTGCATTTTAATTTTTTCTATTTTGGAAATGGTCTCCATACTTCATAGCAGGAAATGCTGCTGTCGATGGATGTAGCATCGATAAGCAATTCGATGTCAACATAGATGACACAAGAGGACTTATTCATCGCCATTCTCTCTATATGAAAACTCCTTAATCTTTGGGCATGGCGTTCCATTTGCAGGTTACCTCGCTACACCACTCTAATGAAGTTTCAAATTTAGTTTTTCCTCCTGAATGGCGAATACATCTGTCGCAGTGAATATAACTCTCTACTAAGTGTTTTGTTTTCTAAGTGTGGTATAAGCGAGAGATTTTGGAATACCGCAGTATGCCATTCCTCAATATCATCCTGTTTTACTAATAACAGGTTTTACTGGTATCGTTCATAAACTCTCGAACGCAGTTGTAGGCACACAACCCTTCAATCTTTTTCCCAAACATGGAGAACATTTTATTGTTGTTTCATTTTTCAAATTTTTCTATATCTTTAATTTTCATATCGCACTATTACAGTCATCTCGAAGTTTATTTCATTCTCCCCACTGCCTATAGCTATATGTGCGATTTCGATCGCATTGAGGTCATTATAGTGGAGAATGGAGAGACAGCATAATTAAATCAGTGCGATTCCGCAATCGACATTGATGACTGCTGTTTGTTTTTTAAAATTTTTTTTTTTTTTTGGAAGTTTAAAGGAGCCCTCGACCACTATGATTTCCTAATAAACTGATTTTAGATAAGGCCGGACTCAATGCGTCAAAAATGAGACCGCTATCGCGCTCGTTAAATTTATCAATATTTAATTTTAATCCTTGATTGTGAAAATTTATCCAAGACTCATCAGTCTTATCAACCTCGTTGCAGGAGAGGAGGGTATGTGAAACTCTAAACCTCTCTATTATTTGTCCAGGATGGTGTCGATTTTTACATATTTTATTTTTAAGATAGATGAGCGCCTCATCCTAAAATTGTCTAAATTGTTGAAGAGCGCTTCTATCAATGATGAATTTTGATGAAACCATTCCTCAAAGTTAGCAATGGTTTCTGAGGAGTCCATCTGGTAGTTCCTCACTAAATTATTTATGGACACTTCAGTGAGTCGGATAGAGGAGGTACCGTTGGTGTAGGTATCGTTCGTGTGTGTATGTTGAAGTCTGTGCGAAGATAGTTCAAAACGTGTCTCGAAAGACTGAGCGCACAAGTCGCAAGAAAAGGAGACGACGTTAACAGAATCATCCCCACCTTCGGAGATTGATGCCGGCTTAGGTCGACAAACACCTCGCTTGATGTGTCGGGTGAGATCCCATTTCCTCGTGAAGATGTGCCCACAGTCAGCACATTCCCACTCGTTGCCATGTCGCGACAGTTCTGAGCTGGAACTCGCATCACCTGAAAGAGAAATCATTCTATCATCTCTGTTCAAGCCTCAGTGTAGTGTTACAACCTACCTTGACTCAATAACTCTAAACTTTCCTCGAGAAGGGAGGGCGTTGGTGATGAAGTTGATGCCTGAAATTGAGGAAGATGCTATTAGTCACACGTTTGAGGGAGATGAGAGAGGAAATCTTTAACTTACCATTTTAATGAAATATGATCAGACAGAATAATAGTCAAAGAGAGAGATCGTGCGTTCGTCACTTGTATGATTCACAGATTAAATGAAATGACATGAATGTCACTTTGCTTATATACTTTCATTCTCTTCATTCATTGGATGTTCATTCTGATTGGCTGCTTGTGTATACTTAAGAATTAGAAAAATGTTAAAGTTATCATTATTCAAAGTCAGCATTTCAAAGACAACATGACAAGTCCTCCAACAACACCAAATACCGCATTGGAGTTCTCCTCTCCATGCACATCAGCAAAGGTGCTCGTTACACCAAATGCACCAAGAAAGGCGAAGGTGGAGAAGACATACAATCTCGACAATATACGAAAGTTATCATTATCGGAGGACGATGAAGAGGAGTTGCCCGACCTAACAGGCATACGGTGGAAATATTTACAATATGATGCCGAAGGGGTGATGGAGATGACCAGCAAGTCGCACTTGCATCAAATATGGGAGTGGTACACCCCTAACTCCCAACCGCGAACCGTGGCGGAGTGGGCGTACATTGACAAAGTGAGGGACGCTGCAGAAGAACGTTTAAAGCAGCTCAACTGTTTTTGTGATCTATGTGAAGTCAGACTCTGGGACGATATTGACGATGAAGACCTTTTGAAATACATGCCATAATAAATGTTTATTTCGTATTATCTTTGCTTTCATACTGACTTACTTGAATGGGGCTTAAGTGGATGATTTAACCATGTATACTTTTTCATTTGGAAATAGTAGCACGCTTAGTCTAACTTGTAAATCTTAAAACATTTCATATGGACGATGATGATAGATGAAATAGTGTCAAATAAAATTAAGATAGCTTACACTTCTGATACAGGGATAGCAATCGACTGCGATCCATGTGTAAAGAGCTTGTTAGACTACGGAAGAGTGAAGTGTGTTATGTTGCGTGTGGCGCGTGAGTGTCCTCCCATTTCATTCCATTCATCAATTCGTCTCATTGATAGAGACAGGTAGAACTCATGGTTCTCATAACGTATGCAATGGAAAGTTTTAGGCAACCTTCGACAGTTGGCTAAATGTCGCCCTGGCGCGAATGCATACTACGTTGAGACAGAGGCATTCACTTGCAAACATGACGCAGAGAGGTTTAACAAGATTGACCATTGCCGAATGTCCCTTGCGGTATACATAGCTACGGGTTTCACCGCCGCCCTTTACAGGAACGCCCGTCGAAAGGAAGTATTACACCGAACTTCATTTGCAACGTTCAAGTTGACTGATAGCAGATTCAACTTAATGATAGTATTCGCCAGTCCGAAGAATGCCCAGGGCAAACCGCGTGGAGGTTCTATCATGTCTCTTGCCCATGGGGGGAACGTAAGAGTGCCGATGGTTCGTTCTCGGGGTGTGAATGTTAAGTTGACTTTTGCTGGAATAGTCTTTGGGTAGGACGATGAGGTTCTAATAGACCCTATACCGCCGAGGGTTAGTACTGGGGCATAGGGGACACGTTCGGATTGCGAGTGGTAGTCGGTGGCCTACTCCTCATCAGGCAACATTGTTCTGAGGGAGTCTTCCCCGGAGGTGCAGACGTCGGAATCTCGCGGCGTGGTGGTAGTTCGCGGGTTGGGCGAGGGCGGATTCGTGGTTGTCGGGTAGGCGGTGGGCTGAGGTTGCGGCATGCGTGACGGGTATTTGTTGGAGGTTGCGAGTATAGCGGAGGGCGGTGTAGGGGGGGAGCGGGGGGGGTGGGGAGAGGGGGCGGGAGGGGAGAGGGGGAGGGGGGGCCGGTGGGGAGTGGGTGGTAGGGGGGGGGGGGGCGGGGGGGGGGGGGGGGGGGTGGGGGGGGGGGGGGGGGGGGGGGCGGGGGGGGGGTGGGGGGGAGGGGGGGCGGGGGGGAGGGGGGGGGGGGGGGGTAGCCCCCGCCTGCGGTGGGGGGGGGCGGGGGGGGGGGGGGGGGGGGGGGGGGGGTGGGGGGGGGGGGGGCGGGGGGGAGGGGGGGCGGGGGGGTGGGGGGCCGGGGGGGGGGGGGGTGGGGGGGGCGGGGGGGAGGGGGGTCCGGGGTGGGGGGGGGGGGGGGGAGGGGGGGGTGGGCGGTGGGGGGGGGGGGGGGGGGGGGGGGGGGGGGGGGGGGGGGGGGGGGGGGGGGGGGGGGGGGGGGGGGGGGGTGGTGGGGGGGGGGGGAAGGGGGGTGGGGGGGGGGGGGGGGGTCGGGGGTGGGGGGGGGGGGGGGGCTTGGGGGGGGGGGGGATTAGGGGGGGGGGGGGTGTTGGGGGGGGAGCTGGGGGGGGGGGGGGGAGGGTGGGGGGGGGGGGGGGAGTCGGGTTGGGGGGGGGGGGGGTGGAGGGGGGGGGGGGGAAGGGGGGGGGGGGGGGGTGGTACGCGGGGGGGGATGGGGGGGGGGGGGGGGGGGTAGGGGGAGGGCGGGGGGGGGGGTGGGGGAGGGAGGGGTGGGGGGGGGGGGACGGAGGGGGGGGGGGGGGGGTCGCGGAGGGGGGGGGGGGGGGGGGGGGGGGGGGGGGGGGGGGGGGGGGGGGGGGGATAGGGTGGGGGGGGGCGGCGTGGGGGGGGGGGGGGGGGGGGGGGGGGGGGGGGGGGGGGGAGGGGGTGGGGGGGGGGGGGGGGTAGGGTTGGGGGGTGGGGGGGGGGGGGGGGGGGGGGGGGGTGGGCGGGGGGGGAGGGGGGATTGGTGGGTGGGGGGGGGGGGGGGAGGGGAGGCGGGGGGGTGGGGGGAGGGGGGGGGGGCGAGAGGGGGGGGGGGGGGGGGCGAGGGGGGGGCGGGTGGTGGGGGGGGGATGAGGGGGGTAGGGGGGGGGATGGGGGGGCGGGGTGGCTGGGGGGGGGGGGGGTGGGGGGGGGGGGGGGGGGGGGGGGGACTTGGGGGTGGGTGTTGGGTGGTGGGTGGGGGGGGGGGGGTGGGTGTGTGTGTGGGGTGGTGTGGGGGGGTGGGAGTGTGTGTTTGTGTTGCTTGTTTGTTTTCGTTTTTTTGTATTTTTTGTTTTTTTTTTCAACTATGATCCACGTGCTACAACAGCGAATCAGAATGCTTCAGGGATAGCAATCGACTGCATAACGTTCAAGTTGACTGATAGCAGATTCAACTTAATGATAGTATTCGCCAGTCCGAGGACTGCCCAGGGCAAACCGCGAGGAGGTTCTATCAAATCTTGCCCCATATAGGCCCTTAAGAGAGCCGATGGTTCGTTCTCGGGGAGTAACGTCATCTTACACCCTACCAATTCTGCTGAGAGAGTCTTCGACTCTCTCTTTGGTAGCACTGTCGACTTCCACACTAACTGGTACATGGCTAAAAAGTGGAATGTAGCGCAAGATTATTATAAACTCTGTCTTGCTCCTCTAGCCTGACAAACTCCTCAAATAAATTTCGCGGCCTTAACTGCGGTCCGCGAGGAGAGCTGACTTGAACGTTCGGTTTCTTCTTTCCTGCATGATTGTAATGTAAATTGATATGAGAGGCAGTGGTTTATATAACCCTCTAACGCGACGCACGTTCAAGTGACTGATAGCAGATTCAACTTAATGATAGTATTCGCCTAGTCCGAAGACTGCAAGGGCAAATCAATTAACAACCGCGTGGAGGTTCTATCCTGTCGTGCCCCTGGTTGGCCCTTAGAGAGACGTCGGGTCGTTCTCGGGAGTGTCGTTGATTGGTTGGTGTGAAGCGGCAAAGATCTGCAATGAAAAATGATATGTATTAGAATAGGAATATACTATCTTATTTCTTTTCACTTACCATGTTAGCCATCCTTTGGCAGTCTCGCGCGCTTCCCCCGGATAATCGAGAATTTATGTAAGTGGACCGCGCATTCGTAGGCTGGCATGCTAAACATTTCTTGGTCCGGATGGCCGTTGTAACAAATTTAGATTTCGTCGAGGGCTTCTGGTTTACGAGTACTTCGCCGGCCAAATGATTATCCCGAATAGGGATGTGCAAACTCAAAACCAATGGGGACGATCCTCATTCACACGTTCCCACCATCCCTCATTGGGCGCTCCAACTTCTCATACGCCGGCCTCTCATCACCCCGCCGAGGCCACAGTCCTCTCGCAAACTCAACATTCCTCCGCTCTCAACAACACTCATCTCCTTCAGTCATCTCCTCAAACTTCGCTTCTGCATCTCTCATTCTTCCTCTCCTCCGCAGCCACTCGGCCCTCTTCCTCACACTCATCATTCTTCTCTTCCAACTCTCGCGTCTTTTTTCTTCAAATCAGTCACACTATCGCCTCATTCTATTATTTTCATCCGCTACCTCCTTCGACTTCAGTTCCTTCTTTTTCCCAAGACTCATTATCCAACTCCTTCACAACTTCATCCTTCACTTTCTTCAAACTCTCATACATTATTAACCAACAAATCATGCGCATCTGCTTGCTTCGAATTTCAATGCCTCTTCTCTTCATTCCTTCAACCACCTCGCCGACTGCAACACGAATCCCACCCCACTCTTCCAACTTTTTGGGGGAAGATGAGCTCTTCGGGGGGTCGGTGATGAACGATGTTTGACACCTCCGACGACGAAGAGCTCAACTTCCCTCACACGCTTCCTCACACGCTCCCTATCTAAATCCACATCAATCCTCATCATCACTCTCAAAGCAATTTCTTTCGCTCAATCTCACACCCTCCAAACGACGCAACCGCTCTCGCCATCTCCCGTCATTCTCAACTACATTCTCAACCTTACCCTCTCGCTCGATCGCCAACATATCGCTCCCTCTCTTCCACAATCAAAATCTGCGTACATCTCAAATCACTCACTAAACCACCACTACAGTCAGCATGCACTCCTGTAAAAACGCGCATCGCATAAATCCTCATCACCCTTCCTTCAGCAACTCTACACTTCAACACACGTAAACCCTATTATATCAAGATAATCATGTGGCCGGTTGCCCGCCCTTCTTGACATGAGCCTTGGCGTCCACGCACTGCGATTTATTTCGACCGCACATGAGCACATTTTGATGTGATATTTACGATTTTTGTCGTTAGCCATGTTAGATTTTATCGTTAACTGTAAGATAATGAAATTTGTTATAAGTTTGGAAATCATGTAGAAACAGGTCATATTCCTAAAGCATTCACTTAGTCAGGAATGATAGATTTGAGTGTAGTGCGTGCACTCGATCCGTCGACAGCCCGAGGCTTGTTACTGATCAATAGGGAAGTGAGAAGATTTCCCCGATACCGCTTTTACAGTGAAGACTCATTGTCACTGCCCCGAAGTGGTAACAGGAACGCCGAGTCAAAGGTGTGTCAGTGCTGGGATCTAACCCCTCAAAGCTGCTTTTAGACATAGTTTTACATTTCAAATCTGAAAGCAGATTTGATCAGCACTACTTGAAAACCTTTAGTCTACATGTTACAACTTTGAAAGACCAAAGAACATTAAGAATTTTTAAAAAAATTTCCGCAATTTATACTTCCTACTACTTTTAAAAATTTTATCAGTAGTAAAGACACTATCAAACTCTATCATACAAACTTTGAAGTAAGAAGATAGCTTGCCTACTTCAAAAGATAGAGTCCTTTGAAACACCCGATATCGGGAGCTCAGAGCGACGACCGTCGCTTACCTCGTCTTTCGATGAAGTGATCAGACTTACGTTGTCGGGGGTTTATATATGCTCGGAAGAAAACTTAAAATGGCTCTATCTCCGAAAGTATTCATCGTAGCGACATGCGGTTTGTTGCAAACGATTCGTCTCATCATTCTCTATCATATGACACCTGAACCATTCTCATATGACCACGGGAAGTTGGTCCGTCAGCACATGTCCATGTAACATGCCACAAGTGAAAAAATTCCTAAGTGTGAGAGCTCCAGTGTGGTGAAAATTTTGAAAAATTTAAAACTTCCGAATTTCGACCTGGGACCTTTACCAAAACATTTTTCATCAAATTTCACTGACTCCCCCCCCCTCGTTCAGAGAAATTTGATGAAAAATGTTTTGGTGACGGTCCCAGGTCGAAATTCCACACTTTGGAAAATTTTCAAAATTTTACCCATACAAAGTCACTCTGACACTTAGGATTTTTTCAGGTGAGCGAGCTCCGACCTCAAATCTTGTAACCGCTCTAACTTTTGAACGAAGACAGATAGGAACAAGCCGATTCTTTCACTGAATTTGTCTCACTCTTAGCTTTCAAACGAGCTATCGCACGACAAAATCCGTCCACTGGAAGCCAAAATCGAAGCAAGCTGTCCAGAGGGGGGGGACGTCAGTGAAATTTGATGAAAAATGTTTTGGTGACGGTCCCAGGTCGAAATTCCACACTTTGGAAAATTTTCAAAATTTTACCCATACAAAGTCACTCTGACACTTAGGATTTTTTCAGGTAAGCGAGCTCCGACCTAAAATCTTGTAACCGCTCTAACTTTTGAACGAAGACAGATAGGAACAAGCCGATTCTTTCACTGAATTTGTCTCACTCTTAGCTTTCAAACGAGCTATCGCACGACAAAATCCGTCCACTGGAAGCCAAAATCGAAGCAAGCTGTCCAGAGGGGGGGGAGGTCAGTGAAATTTGATGAAAAATGTTTTGGTGACGGTCCCAGGTCGAAATTCCACACTTTGGAAAATTTTCAAAATTTTACCCATACAAAGTCACTCTGACACTTAGGATTTTTTCAGGTGAGCGAGCTCCGACCTAAAATCTTGTAACCGCTCTAACTTTTGAACGAAGACAGATAGGAACAAGCCGATTCTTTCACTGAATTTGTCTCACTCTTAGCTTTCAAACGAGCTATCGCACGACAAAATCCGTCCACTGGAAGCCAAAATCGAAGCAAGCTGTCCAGAGGGGGGGGAGGTCAGTGAAATTTGATGAAAAATGTTTTGGTGACGGTCCCAGGTCGAAATTCCACACTTTGGAAAATTTTCAAAATTTTACCCATACAAAGTCACTCTGACACTTAGGATTTTTTCAGGTGAGCGAGCTCCGACCTAAAATCTTGTAACCGCTCTAACTTTTGAACGAAGACAGATAGGAACAAGCCGATTCTTTCACTGAATTTGTCTCACTCTTAGCTTTCAAACGAGCTATCGCACGACAAAATCCGTCCACTGGAAGCCAAAATCGAAGCAGGCTGTCCAGAGGGGGGGGACGTCAGCCGAAAATTTTTTCTCTCCGATTGACTTGAAACTCACCATAGCGATGCAGAATTTCACGCTGAATCCGAATCTGACCTCCGTTTTCTCATCCGATGCTTCGTTTTGACGCTACACACCAAAACGTCCCAAATTCTAACTCTGTCGTTTTTCGAAAAATGTTGAAAATTTTTTCTCACCGATTGCCTTGAAACTCACCATACCGATGCAGAATTTCACGCTGAATACGAATCCGACCTCCGTTTTCTCATCCGACCACTCCTTCCACTCGA